>CAJNDT010001202.1:745057-920057 GCA_905221615.1 Symbiodinium sp. CCMP2592
CCGCGAAAGGAAGGCAACATTCCGCGAAAGTTGTTGCGTAATAGATTTTGTCCTATAGGACTTGTATGGTATATGCTGTACCAGTCCGTAGGTATACAGATCTCACTCGCTGTCCTGCCATGCTATTATACCGTAATTTACTCAGCTAAAACGCCCGGCTGCCAGTCCACAAAGTGTGGGGGGTGGTGTGGGAGTTGGGCATGGTCGTGCCTTTCATTCAGCCTTTTGCGCTTCAAGGACTGGTCTTTCCCACGTACACGCAGCATCAGCGTCAGAAGGTATATATTTTTGTAAAATCATAGTATATATATATATATATATGTATATATACATATACATATACACACACACATAGTTTGAATGCATTAGACTGTCTGTCTGTCTGTCTGTCTAAATGTATATGTGTATGTGTATGTATATGTATTTGTAATTGCTTATAGGTATATGCATATGTATGTGTCGATGTGCATGCATGCATGCATGTGTATGTCTACACCAATACGGCACATCTTGTTCCACATTCTTTCTTTGTTGTTATTGTGTGTTCTGTCTTTGTGTTTTTCCTCGCCCGCCAACTGGAGTGATGTCTGCAGGCCACTGCCGATGCCTTCGCTGGCACGATTCGAGCACTTGCTGGGGCAGACCATGCAGAGGCCCGCGCCAGTGAGAGGCTTTGCGAGTCCACCTGCACTTCATGTGATGGACTTCACGATCTGCTCCGGGCTCAAGTCTGAAATGTTCTTCGAGCTGATGGGACAATGGTACACAAGAATGATTACAGTGACTACACTTATAGCTTATAAGCTTTAGGGCTAGTGCGCTGTCAGGGAGGTGGCCCAGCATCTAAACAGAGTTCTTTGAAAGGTGTGGTGAGGGCTTTCGAAGGGTTTAGGATCGGACGCTCTCCTGGTGCCCTGCCGTACGATTTCGCTCCCTTGCCTGGCTTCGAAATGCAAGAGCCGCCGAGTGGCCCACCGGGTCCAACCCTCTTCGTGACGGGCCTCCCGGTCGATTGCACCAGCGACTTCTGCAAGTCCGTCTTCGGTCAGTATGGCATCGTGAAGGATGCTCGGATGCTCCCGGTTGCTCCGGGCAAAACAGCTGCGGCGGCGGTTGTGGAGATGAACACCGCAGATGACGCCAAGTGGATCGTGGAGCATGTGAATGGCAACGTCCCGCAGAGCCTGACAACCCCCGTCACGGTGACCTTCAAGTTCAAAGGGAAGGGCTTCGGGAAGGGTTTTGACAAAGGTGGACTTGGGGGAGCTCTTGGAGGTCTGGCTGGCCTGGCGCCTGGCTTGGACTTGAGTGGGAAAGGCCAGGGCCAAGGTGCCTTGGAGGGCGCTGCAAACCCGGCAGCAGCGGCCCTGTTGCAGGTCCTGGTTCCCTTGGTGGCTGCTGTCGCAGGAGGAGGACAGAGCACATGGTATCCGCCCAAGCCTCCCCCAGGCGTGCAGATTTGCAGATACTTCGAAGCAGGAATGGCATGTCCCAGGCAGGGGTGCTACTTCTGGCATGGCGAAGGGGACGCCGGCAAGGGCAAAGGCCAGGGCGAAGGTGATGGCGCTGGCGCTGGCAAGGGCGCGATGCTAGGCTGGTGATGCTGGGAAACGGAGGGTGCATGGCTACGTGAGAGCAGTGCACTTCTGGACTTCCTCAGGGACTCCGCTGCCGACAAAGCTACGACATCGGGTCGGGCTGCAAAGTTTTGAAGCGTGCCGTGGTGCATTGTATAAGGTGGCACGTCTGTTCCCGGCAGCGTGCACCTTGGGGATATCGAAAAGAACATGAAAGCATTAGGCAAAAAATTGTGCAGCCTGAGGACGTTAAATCCAGCAAGGTCATGAGTCTCGTACTGACTGATTGTTCCAGTACCGTGGACTTGGCACAAGCCCAGCTTATGTCGTCGCGAGTCCTTTGACGGATCGACAGCCCTAGCTTCACGGCACATATCAACGCAGGCAGCTTCGATTCACATTGGCTGCAGGGACGAGTAACGCAGGTAGTAAGATCCATAGTTGTCGCAATGGCGTCTCCTCCTCCAAGCGAAACTTTGTTCGTGATGCTCGGTGAAGATCTGAGTGTAATGGTGGGACTGTGTTTGTGAAGGGTTGGTGGGGTCTCCCAAGAATCACTGTAGTCGGAACTTTGAGCTGGCTCGTGTTGAGCCTCTGCGACGACTTAGACTAAGGACAGGTCTGCCAATGGACAGTACCAGCGAGAGTGCCAAGCAAGTGTTCAGCCAGTATGGTGCTGTGAAGCAAACGACGGTGCTCCCGGTTTTGGCGGGCAAGACCGCGGCAGCCGCTTTCGTTATCATGGAGACCGTAGAGGATGCACAGTGGATTGTGGACAACGTAAACGGCAACGTCCCTCAGGGTCTGATGAGCCAGGTGACGGTTGTCTTCGCCACACCGAGGGAGCAGAGGAAAGGTGGTGGCAAAGGAAAGATGAAGGGTACGGATGGCATGTGGAACATGATGTCTATGATGATGGGTGGTGGCGGTGGTTGGGGTGGTGGCTGGGGCAAAGGAGGTGACAGCTGGGGTGGTGGCTGGGGCAAAGGAGGAGGTACCGGTTGGGGAGGTGGTGGTGGAGGTGACTGGGGCGGCGCCTACGGAGGTGGCAAGGGCAAAGGATGGTGAGAAGTTGCTGATCTGGCTGATGGCAGATGGAGCCGAGCGACCCCTTGTGAGACCCGGGGCAAGCATGAAGAGCGTCATGCAGTGGGTGCCACAGCAGTCTTAGTCGTCCATGTCGGAGTGGAAGCATGATTTAGTCAAATCGGAACGAATCCACAGATGACATTGTCGGTTGAGACAGCCTTTCACAAACTCCATGTGATGATACTTTTTGGCAACTAGTCGTGCTGCGGCAGGCTGTGGCGACCAATGCCAGTAGCTTCAGGATATCCTTTAGGAGGTATCCGCGTCTTGTCCTCTGCTACACGGTTTTGCAAACAGCTTGCCACCCCAGCTGGAGGCCGACACCGCCAATGAAAACACATGCTGGTGTGCGTGCGTCCTTGTTGCCGGGTACTGGAAAGCATGATTTGCTTGTAGAGCTTGCCAGTATCGATGACGCTCCCGTCCACAGGTTTCAATGGAGCCTTTGCTTCCAGGCTTTGAGGAGTACTGCTCGCAGATCCAGGCTTGCGGGCACCTTCCTTTCCGATCTGAGGGTTAGCTCTCTCTCTCTGGCTTCGAAGCTGGGACTGGACTTGATTGCTGGAGGATTGCTTCGCTTGTGCATTTTTGTCTCTGCCTGGCTGTGTTCTAGTGATTGGTCTGACCGAACCTGTCGCTGACTGCAAATTAAATAATAATAGCATTTACTAGTTTTGAGGGCCAGTGCCATCAGCATGAAGCCGGAAAGTTGACCCTTTCTTAGGCTGGATGTGGCATAGCAGGCAAGAGCGGGGAAGCATTTTACAAAGTTGACCGAGTCCGCGCGTAGTTCGTGAGCGGACCCGGAGTCGTCATATTGAACGTGGAAGTCCGCCCTTGTTGAGTGGCTAGATCAATTGGAATTTGAGCGAGTGCCGCTGTAGGGGAACGCTACCATGCACCGTCGCAAGCAGAATCGAGCCATGCACGTTAGACAGAATGAGGCAGCGGTTCAGTAGGATTCGCGGAATCGTATTGCAAACAACAACCGCGCATCGCAGGGAACTGCAAGACCCTTGCTTGGGCAGCAGCCGCCGGGATTCAGTTAATGAGCTCACGAGCATCGAACGCAAGATAGTCCTCGATCAAAGGGTACTGTAAGGCACGTGATGTAGATGTTCCCATTTCTGACGTTGACCATATGTGCTTTCTTGTTGCTACAGAGGAAGAGGACCAACACCAGTAGCAGAATCAGTGCCAGCGGGAGTGGCGAGTATAAGTAGTATAGCAGTATAGGGAGCAGTATCAGTAGCAGCGGGATCAGTAAAGTTAGCAGTGCCTGTGGCAGTAGCATCAAGTGTCGTGGTTGTTGTGGCAGTGGTGGTGGTATTGACATGTCATCTCGTCGTCCGTTTTGCTGCTGCTGCTGCTGCAGCTGCAGTATTTATGCTGCTGCTGCCGTCACGCTTTCAGGGTCTTCATTTAATGTACGGTACACTATCTGACCTACTGCCCTGCTTCGTGTACTCAGCCACGCAGGAGGCAAAAAATAACAGAACGGGGGACCCTGGGAGTGCGCCCCTGCCGTGGGGGACTCAAAAATAATGTACGGTCGGTACGAGGTGATTGCCAGCACCGTCATTGCTTATGGTCGGGGCATCTTGTTGGCTTTACCGTGAACATGTTATTTGGATCTTGTGGCCGAGCCAGGGAATATTGCGGGACGAGACACTTTGGTGGTCTGTCTGGCACTCAGTAGATCCCAACCAAGTTATGCCAAGTTGAGCTGGCTGGAATGCAAGTCAAACCGCCAGTTATTGTGAGTTGGAGGGTGGCTCTTCTCCTCCTACGGCCGCTTCCCCTCCACGTCCCCGGCAGGTTGAGCGAAGCTTCGACTACATCCCCGAGGTACTCCGTGAAAAGCTCGTTGCGGGGCTCGAGATGTCGATGCCAGCAGTGTCTACACGTCGGGTTGATTGCATGGGCTGGCTGTTTGATGCATGTCAGCACGTGTGACACAAGTCAGCATTCGAAGCTTTTTCGGGGCAGCCTCCTGTAAGGCCATGCCTAAGAGGCACCTGAATGTCATATTAGGTGTTTTGCATAAAAGCCCATCCCTACGAACGGGTTTCCTTTGCTTTGATGTTTGTGAAGCTGGAAAGCCTGAATAATTGCTGGCAGGGCTAAACATATGTTATGTTTGGGGGGTTCGTTTGAGGGCACGCTTATATAGCTCGGATGTAGCCCAAAACCCTCTTCTAACTCGCGCCCATCCTTTGAACTTGCCTCAGGGCTTTCGACTCCGATCTGCATCGCAGAGTGCGAGCGACACCGAGCTGGCAAACTAGCCATGCGCCGGGTCCGGTCCTCGAGTGTTGCGCACGTTTGATGCATCTTGATATTAAGGAACTTAGTTCAAGATATTCAGGTTGCCACAGTAAGGAAGCCATATCAACTATTATGGATCCTGAAATGCGCTAAAATTAAATTCCTTAACAGGAGCCCAGGTGCCCAGCTTCGGTTGATGCATTTGTTGAAGCTCAGGGCTGGATCATTGCAGGCTTTAAAGAGACGTGGTCATGGCAGGTGAAGGTGGCTTTCGTATGCGGTGAGTGAGGATTCCAGTCTGCCTGCGAGGCTCTTGTCCAGGAGCTACCGGGCAGCTAGCCGAACCCCCTAAAAACCCTACACCCTTAAAGGTTTAATTCCCTCATACATCCCTTCAAGGAACCCTTAGAGACTTCTGAAAAGAACCCTTTTAGATCCCTTTTTCAGAAGAAGAAGCGCCTCCGTCCTGTGGCAGTCCTTTGCTTTCTGCTTGCGCACGGTGGGATGTTTCAACACCGTGTTTGGAAGCTATCGGCTTCAATGCAGAGCAGAGCGTTTGGAGATATTCCGTCCAAATCTCAGCATACACTTTTCGCCTTCACCATGGCTGACCTGTTGTGAAATCTCAGAGTTCGTAGACCCCCAGGCCGCTGTCACCTTCGAGGGCACTTTGCTGGTCCCCATGAGGCCCTCCCTGGGAGGGACACACAGGAGTGGTGCTGGGAGGTTCATGGGGAGTTATAAGTGGGGTTGTAAGTAGGGCAAGTGTCGTTATAACCCATATTAGGGGACTTATGACTCCACTTATAGCTACCCATGAACCTCCAAGTGGATTATCATGGCAGCGGGATCCTGTTGGCACACATTCTCAAGACCAGAGCTCGGTGGCGTCAGTGAGCAAGACTCAAGCCTACGCTGGGCAGCAATCGCTCGGATACAAATGTCGGTGCATCAGGCTGTTGAAAAGAACCGATGGTGCAAACAAAAACGGCCAAAGGGTGCGTGCAAGGTCCAACCCACTTCGGGACAACGCCTCCTCGCAGTCGCCATCGGGTCGTGACATACATACTTCAGTTCAATCTTGGGCAGTATGCGTGGCATCGTGAAGTTTGCACGGATGCTCCCGGTTGTGCAAGAAGACAACGCACACACACACACACACCCACACACACCCACACACACCCACACACACCCACACACACCCACACACACACACCCACCCACACCCACCCACACCCACACCCACACCCACACCCACACCCACACCCACACCCACGCCCACGCCCACGCCCACACCCACACCCACACCCACACCCACACCCACACACACACCCACCCACACCCACACCCACACCCACACCCACACCCACACCCACACCCACACCCACACCCACACCCACACCCACACCCACACCTACACCTACACCCACACCCACACCCACACCCACACCCACACCCACACCCACACCCACACCCACACCCACACCCACACCCACACCCACACCCACACGCACACGCACACGCACACGCACACGCACACCCACACGCACACGCACACGCACACGCACACGCACACGCACACGCACACGGACTGACTGCTGTGGCAGTTGTCCGTCCAGAAGTGCGCGTCGCTTCACCAAAGGCTCTAAAGGGAACGATGCAAAAAGACAGAAATAACCCAAGCCTCGGCGGGGCATTGTTGCAGCTTCCGTTCCTTGGCCCATGTTGGGAGTTTGGAAGTCAGTGCATGCAATTGAAGTTGTCAGCTTTGCTCTGTGTCAGCCGGGAGTGGCGCATGTGCAAGCTGTCAGTCATCGTCAACCGAACAAGCTGAGGAGCACGATTTCTTCCATCGGTTTGCGCGTCATGACTCAGGCTTTCCGAATTGTCGATCCCGTGAGAAATTGAGCATGACAGTTTAAAGCTATGTAGCTGCAGTGTAGCTGCCTGTGTCTGAGGTGTTCACATTGCACATGCCGAGATTTTGCATAGCAGTAGCAGAGCCGCGTCTATCGCCATGGCTTCTCCTCCTCCAAGCGAAACCTTGTTTGTGATGCTCGGTCGAACAGTCAGCAGGCTCGTGTCAAGCTGCTGTGGCAATGGTGCGTCTGCGTTTGCAGCTTCTTAAAGCCTGTTTCGAGTGATTGCGGCTGAGGACAGGTCTGCCAATGGACAGCACCAGCGAGAGCGCCAAGCAAGTGTTTAGCCAGTATGGTGCTGTCAAGGAAACCACGGTGCTACCGGTTTTGGCGGGCAAGACCGCGGCAGCCGCTTTCGTTATCATGGAGACCTTAGAGGATGCAAAGTGGATTGTGGACAACGTAAACGGCAACGTCCCTCAGGGTCTGATGAGCCAGGTGACGGTTGTCTTCGCCACACCGCGGGAGCAGAGGAAAGGCGGTGGCAAAGGCAAAATGAAGGGCATGGATGGCATGTGGGGCATGATGTCGATGATGGGCGGTGGCGGTGGTTGGGGTGGTGGTGGTGGTGGTGGTGGCTGGGGCAAAGGAGGAGGCGACTGGGGTGGTGGTTGGGGCAAAGGAGGAGGTGGCTGGGGTGGCTGCGCCGGCTGGGGTAAGGGAGGAGGTTCTACTTGGGGCGGCGGCGGAGGTGACTGGGGCAGCAACGGTGCCGGTGCCTACAACGCAGGTGGCAAAGGCAAAGGCTGGTGAGAGGCAACTGACCTGGTCATGCAGCAGAAGCTGTGGGCGAGTGACGGTGATATGATGGTACCCCTGCCCAGATCGTGCTTGCGTACTCGCAGGCAATTGCAGCACCATGCTGTATAGTGGCCTGTCTTATCATGCACGCCGAGACGCGGCCGGCGTCTGCAAGAAAACCTGCCTGGTGGCATCGGAGCTCTTGCATTGCACCATGCCTGGTGTCGACCTTGACACATGAAGGTCGGGCTTGCGGATGTGTTTCGATCTTGCCAGGTTAGCGGAAGCGAAAGCCGGCACTCCGGTCTGTTCGTGGAGGCCTGGTCGTAGAAGAACTTCTTGTCGATCTTCATTGCGAGTTCAAGAGCCGCAGAGGCCTCCGTCACGATGTTTGTTTGCCTTTGTAGAACACCTTGTGCCTATGGTCTGGTGAAGAGTGGCTATCGCGTAGGTCAGGATGCCAACGTGGCCAACTTGCCACCACTGCTGACAGCTATTCGACAGGTGCGTCATGGTCACACGAGTGTGTAGCGAACATGTTGAAAGTCATGAGGGGGCATTAAAGTATCAGGCAGTAGTTTAAGTACGTAGATTAGTCTGCTCTTCATAGTCTTTATCGCCACCACCACGAGCACCATCGTCATTTTATTCATGCGTGATCATGATCGAATGCAGTGTTTCTGACGAGCGCCGTAGCCGTAGCCTTTGTAACTCTTCCCTTGTGTATGTTTAGCAGAATTCGGCCCTAGCCATTCTGGTCTACTGGGTAATACCCATCTGGTGCTCCTTACATGAAACTGTCTGCAAACTACAGAAGCATAGTGTCCCGTGCTGCAACTTACTAGGCGTAAACAATTTTGTGGAGATGGATATCTGCAGGTTTCTTCGACAACTGATTCTTCTGGCATTTCTGGTAGAAGCGGATGAGGCTCTCCGCTTGCATGGCGAGCTGTAGGCTGTTGCCAAGTTCATTGGCTGCTCCATGCCAGCAAAGCGGTCTGCAATGCACGCTGCTAGCAGAGCATTCAGGTGTACGTGTAGCAGGTGAAGAGACGTACGTTCTTTGCGCTTTCGCAAAGAGAGTGCATGCCTCGCGCGCTTTGGCTCCACGTTCTGGTTGTGTCAAAGCGATCGATGCAGACAGAGACTAAGTCACTAAGTCATGCAGTCCGACACGACATGCAGAGTCAGAATGTCTCACGCGCAAACTTTGCTTTGTGTGTTTGTATTAGCAGGTGTGTTCGGGTGGGATCCGGGCTGACCAGTTTCTTGCCATAGACGTCTGGTTCGTGCCCAGCAGCACGACATCGGCAAACCGCGACGATGCAGACGCCTCCGAGTGGCCCACCCAGTCCGGCCCTCTTCGTCACAGGCCTCCCTGTCGATTGCACCGCTGATTTCGCAAAGTCCATCTTTGGCCAGTATGGCATCGTGAAGGACGCTCGGATGCTCCCAGTTGCCCCGGGCAAAACAGCCGCTGCGGCAGTTGTCATCATGAACACCGCAGATGATGCTAAGTGGATCGTGGAGAACGTGAACGGCAACGTCCCGCAGAGCCTTACTACCCCTGTCACGGTTACCTTCAAGTTCAGAGGAAAGGGTTTCGAGAAGGGTTTTGGCAAGGGCTTCGGCGGTTTTGGTGGCGGCATGGACATGGGCGGAGGAAAGGGCAAGGGCATGCCAGGTGGTGCAAATCCTGCTGCAGCTGCGGCATTGTTGCAGGCGCTAGTTCCTTTGGTGGCTGCTGTTGCCGGCGGTGGCGGCGTCGGTGGAGGCGCAGCCCCACCAGCAGGTGGCAAGGGCGGATGGTGAGCAGCGCAGACCCTCTTCTGATTGGGCATCCATCGTCGCAAGCTGAGGAGAACCGGTTCCAGCTTTGCTGAGTGGAAATTCAGGAAAATATCATAGGGCCGAATGGAAGCCGGGCGGATGCAATTAAAGTGCGCGCTGCTAGCCTCAATGCGTCCCTTCTTGTGTGGTTGTGCCAGCCAGTTGAGATCCGGAGAGAGGGAACTTGAACTTGTCTTGCGTAGATTTGTGCATCTTTGGAAGGCGTGTCGGGAGTCTTCAGAGGCACGATCCCTGGAGGGCTGTCTTCGGATGATGCGTTCCTGTCGCCCTGGCCCCGTAGGAAGCGCTGCAGAAACTTGAGGCTCGAGGCCTCAACGGAGATTCATACTGCAGTGTCCACCCCAACTCAGGGGCACATCTGCAGCAACAGATTGGCAACCCCGAACCTAGACCCAGAGCCTGCTGCAGACGCAAAAACTTGTAGCTGCCCAAGGACAGCAAACACATTCAGTCGGGCAATGTCGGGAGACCAACACGAAGGCACAGAGTTGAGATCCGCCCCATACTGATACATTCGCCTTTCGGGGTTGTGCAGCAGATCGCGGCCGCAGCATCCCAAATCACATCACAAGGTCTGCTTGCCGGGGTGTTGTGTAAAGGAATGCTGGATGGAGAGGGTTGCCTAGTGCTTGTCAGGTACAATTTGTGCTACTGCTATTGAAGTTTGAATGGTATCTCCCCGATGAAGCAATCAGGTCGGGCTCAGATTTGGCATGTAACCTTATACAGTTGAAGTCTGGGTGGCCTGTCTGCTTGCTGCTCATGGGTCATGTTTCGACGTCGATTTTGAGACCTTGCCTGCGGCTGCGCAGGCATCCCGTTGCACGGAACGGGGCCAAGCAGGCATGCGCACATATCCGGCACAACAGGTTTCGCGAAGACAGCGCAGAACCCTTTTCAGGAACAAGACGATGCCCATGGTGTAGCTTCTGACACTGATGCCTTATTGTAGTCTGAAAGTGCACACCTGAAGGCTTCTCGCGGCTGGTGGCTCGTGCCTGCAGGCGCAGGAGACCCGCCGCTTTTGCTTTTGAATTTGCGAGCTCGGGACGAAGCTGAGTGCCACATGCATCCGGGAGTTCCAGGAGGTCGAAGGCACTAATGCATCAGCATGGCGGGGATTAGACATGCGTCTGTATAGTAGTCATCGCCGCGCCCTGGCTCAGCGATCTGGTCTCGCCAAGGCGATAAGCGAAGACGATCAGCACGACACACGTATGCAGAGCCGCAACAGCTTTCAATCATGCTAGCATGACTTGCCAGCACAAGGTTGTCGGGTGAGAAGGGCTGGCCTGTTGGACCAGTTTCTTGCCATAGACGTCTGATTCGTGCCCAGCAGCACGACATCGGCAAGCCGCGACGATGCAGACGCCTCCGAGTGGCCCACCCAGTCCGGCCCTCTTCGTCACAGGCCTCCCTGTCGATTGCACCGCTGAGTTCGCCAAGTCCATCTTTGGCCAGTATGGCATCGTGAAGGACGCTCGGATGCTCCCAGTTGCCCCGGGCAAAACAGCCGCTGCGGCAGTTGTCATCATGAACACCGCAGATGATGCTAAGTGGATCGTGGAGAATGTCAACGGCAACGTCCCACAGAGCCTTACTACCCCTGTCACGGTTACCTTCAAGTTCAAAGGCAAGGGCTTCGAGAAGGGTTTCGACAAAGGCTTCGGCAAGGGCTTCGGCGGTTTTGGTGGTGGCATGGACATGGGCGGAGGAAAGGGCAAGGGCATGCCAGGTGGTGCAAATCCTGCTGCAGCTGCGGCATTGTTGCAGGCGCTAGTTCCTTTGGTGGCTGCTGTTGCCGGCGGTGGCGGCGTCGGTGGAGGCGCGGCCCCACCAGGAGGTGGCAAGGGATGGTGAGCAGCGCAGACCCTCTTCTGATTGGGCATCCATCGTCGCAAGCTGAGGGGTACTGGTTTCGGTGGTGCTGAGTTTTCCGCGATTGAAATCCAGAGCCATAGTTCGACAAAGGTTCGTGTGCAAACTCAGCCAACTTGTGTGCCATTCATTCACTCAAGGGCACGGATACCGGTTGACCAGTAGTCGGGAGACCAGGATAATATGAAGATGCAGAACGGGCTGGGATGCCTGCTGCACGGATACTTCAGAGTCGAACCATTGAGATGCCAGATGCAGCGAAAATCCTTGCATGACACCTGCTCTGCACCAAGCTTAGACGCGAAGCTCTCTTGACGTTGAGCCAAGAACAGTTCTTTGCCCTGGCACACAGGAGTGGTATGGAGTCCTTACCAGCATCGCCCCGCGGAAGCGGAGATTGGATAAATCTGGCCACAGCTCCGTGAGGCGCTCCGAACTGAATTTCGAGAGAAGTGTAGAGGGGTGTTCGAGTGGCTTGGTGCCACAGTGCGCTGAATGTACGGACATGAGGCTGGCTGCGAGTACTTCGCATGTATTGATCTGATCCTGCGGTTTGAGCACAGACGCTACAGCTCTTCGCAACATGCCGCGCGCATGGGGCAGCTACTGCAGGAGAATGCAGGGGATAGCTCCGATGCGCACGCACGAGCTGCTCACCTATTTCGTCAAGGGCGAAGGAAATTTCTTGCCACCCTGGCTCAGCGGTCTGATCTTGTGAGGGTGGTTGATGTAAAGAGACACTCAGCAAGCTAACGTCAAGAGAAGCACAGCACAGACACGAGGTCTTTCCAGCAAGTGGTGGGCCTCCAGTAATTCTCGTGTTACTGGCCCTAGGCGAGTTTCGGCGGGATCTAGTCTGTGGGACCGGTAGCTTGCCGCGGAGTGTTCCCTCGTGCCGCTGCAGCGGCTGCGTGAAGTCCACACACCAGGATGATGCAGGAGACGCCGCCGAGTGGCCCACCGGGTCCAACCCTCTTCGTGACTGGCCTCCCTGTCGATTGCACCAACGACTTCTGCAAGTCCATCTTCGGGCAGTATGGCATCGTGAAGGACGCTCGGATGCTCCCGGTTGCTCCGGGCAAAACAGCCGCTGCGGCGGTTGTGGAGATGAACACCGCAGATGATGCGAAGTGGATCGTGGAGCATGTGAATGGCAACGTCCCGCAGAGCCTGACAACCCCCGTCACTGTTTCCTTCAAGTTCAGAGGATTCAAAGGAAAGGGAGAGAAGGGCTTCGGGAAGGGCTTCGGTTTTGGTGGCTTGGAATTGGGTGGAGGCAAAGGAAAGGGCGCTGAGAGCGGCCCAAACCCTGCCGCAGCTGCGGCATTGTTGCAGGTGCTGGTTCCTTTGGTGGCTGCTGTTGCAGGCGGTGGTGTCGGCGGAGGCACTGTCGAACCAGGAGGTGGCAAAGGCGCATGGTGAGAGCGGTACCGATGGGATAGCTTGCACATTGTCACGACTTAGCTGGACTGACTCAGCCAAAATGTGTGCCTCTGAATCTTCGTCTCAGCTTTCGGTTGTGTTAACATGTACCATGCAGGAGATCCATGGTGCTGATGCACAAGTGTGGAGTGGAGGGTGACATTGCTTGCCTTGCGCGCTCTGGCTCGGCGATGTGGTCTTGTCAAGCCGGTTGATGTAAGGAAAACCTCAGCAAGTCAATATGGACAGCATACATTGATTGGCATACATGTTGCAGACACACGAGGTCTTTCCAGCAAGTGGTGGGCTTGCCCGGTATTGTGTTACAAGGTGTGTTTAGGCAGGATCTAGTCCGTGGGACCGGTAGCTTGCCGCAGAGAGTTCCCTCGTGCCCAGCGGCTGCGTGAAGTCCACAAACCAGGATGATGCAGGAGACGCCGCCGAGTGGCCCACCTGGTCCAACCCTCTTCGTGACTGGCCTCCCTGTCGATTGCACCAACGACTTCTGCAAGTCCATCTTCGGGCAGTATGGCATCGTGAAGGACGCTCGGATGCTCCCGGTTGCTCCGGGCAAAACAGCCGCTGCGGCGGTTGTGGAGATGAACACCGCAGATGATGCGAAGTGGATCGTGGAGCATGTGAATGGCAACGTCCCGCAGAGCCTGACAACCCCCGTCACTGTTTCCTTCAAGTTCAAGGGAAAGGGCTTCGGGAAGGGTTTTGACAAAGGTGGACTTGGGGGAGCTCTTGGGGCGCTTGCAGGCCTTGCCCCTGCCTTGGAGATGGCTGGAAAGGGCAAAGGTGCGGAGGGCGGCGGAAACCCTGCTGCAGCGGCATTGTTGCAGGCATTGGTTCCTTTGGTGGCTGCTGTTGCTGGAGGAGGAAAGGGCGCGTGGTATCCGCCCAAGCCACCTCCAGGCATGCAGATTTGCCGGTATTTCGAAGCCGGAGTTTCATGCCCCAGGAACGGTTGCCATTTTTGGCATGGGGATGGGGATACCAGCACGGATCCAGATGCGAAGCCGGCAGCCGGCCCGGAGGCAGTTCCGGGCGCACCTGGTGCAACCGTAGGCGCACTCCCCGGAATCCCGGGTGCAGTTCCAGCAGCATTTCCGGGTGCAGTCCCGGGTGCCGGTTTTGGGCTTCCCATGGGAAATGGCATGGCAGGCGGTGGCTATTGGTGAGCAGCACGTTCGCGACTTCGAGTACTGAACCGCCACGATGGCTTCCCATGTTTACCAGACGCACAGCCTTGCTGGTGCGGTGCTGTATATCGATCAAGGTGGTTACACACCTTCTCGCAGTGTGCACCTTCTGAGAAACGAGTGCGACAGAAACGATAGCTAGCTGCCGACATTCGCTGTGCATGTTTGCAGAAGCAGCACGCAGCGCTTGGAATGCAGCTGCCTGGTGATGTGAGGTTGAGCGGATGTTGGCCAGTTTCTTGCTGCAGCCTTTGGATTCGAAGAAACAAGTACCTTCAGACTGTCATTGCAAATGTCACGTAGGTGAGGACGTACGAAGTAGTATCTTGAGGTGGGTGCACGGGTCTACACAAGTCTAGTTGCTCTCCAGGCTCCAGTGTAGGCAGCAATGGCGCTCCCCCCACGCGGCGGTCCTCCCAGCGAGGACCTTTTCGTAACCGGTCTTCCCATGGACTGCACAGCCGTCCAAGCCAAGCAGATCTTCCAACAGTATGGCGGGGTGAAGCAGGCGAACGTTCTCCCAGTGGCCGCTGGCAAAACGGCTGCAGCCGCATTCGTTATCATGAACTCGGTCGACGATGCAAAGTGGGTCATCGACAACGTCAACGGCAATGTCCCACAAGGCCTGTCGAGTCCAGTCACGGTGTCATTTGCAACTCCACGAACGCAGCGTCCCCCTGGCGGCAAGGGTATGAAAGGTGATGGGACGGGTGCGCCACCAGAGATGATGAAAATGATGGCCATGATGTTGTCTGCCATGGGCGGCAAGGGCGGAGGAGGTTCGGGAGATGCCTGGGGCGCCGAAAGCAAAGGAGGAGGCAAAGGAGGTAGTTGGGGTGGTGAGAGCGGAGGTGGCTGGGGAGGAGGTGGCGGTGGCTGGGGTGGAGGTGGCGGTGGCTGGGGTGGCGATGGTGGCTGGGGTGGCGGTGGCGGCTGGGGCAAGGGCTACGACCAGTACAAGGGTGGTGGAAAGGGATGGGGTGGAGGAATGTGGTGAGTTTGGTCTCAAGAAACCTGCCGCCTTCTCAGCCACGCAGTCAAGTTTTGCAGACCGTGCTTATAGGAGCCAGGAGCAAAGTAGCATACCTGGCTGACCGACGTGCATTCGCAGAAGTGGGCAAAACAGAAGGCAATCGGTTGTGATGCTGCTCAGCTCCGCCAGGTACTGTCTGACAGTTGTCCATGTTCACCAGTAATGCAGGGTTTCTGGTCGCAGAGATGAACCCCCTGTAGGTCCTCTGGTAACTTGAACAAGTAGCAACAACCGGAACAATGTTTGCAAGATCACGAGTATAGTCGTAGTCGTCGTGCTGGTGCTGGTGCTGGTTGTCGTGGTGTTTGCGGTTGGTGGAGTTAGTCAGAGGAGATATATGTATATGATTACTCAGCGGTATGAGTTGCTAGTGTCGAAGATATCGTGTGGCAGAAGAGCTTGTCGGGTTATGCAGGCCCTGCAAGGAGTTGTTTGAATGACTGGGGTGGGGCTCGGGAGGGGTGGGAACGGTAGGGTGGGCCGGGGTGGTGTGGAGCGAGACGGTGCGTGTTGTTTGGGTTTGTGTGCATGTGTGTTTGTGCGCGTGTGCATGTGAACGTTTTTGCGTATGTAGGTGCGTTTTTTTTTTTTTTTGTGTGTGTGTGTGTGTTTGTGCTCGTGACTCCGTTTGTTGGTGATTAGTTGTGTTTTCAAGATTTTTCAAGTTTCTGTGTGTTTGTTTGCTGTTGTCCGTCCATCTCTCTCTCACTCTCTCTCTCTCTCTCTCTCTCTCTCTCTCTCGCTCAATCTCTCTTTCGCTATGTGCCTTTGAAAGGAGCGGAAGGTTGAAACAGCAATCGCATGTTCAATGGTCTGGCCGTCTCAACATGCGGCCGCCGCGGATGCATGCGGTAGAAGCCCTGGAGCGTGCCAGCTGTAATGCGACCTTTTTCCCTTCGTTGGCTCATACCATGTTGAGGCTCGACGAGCTCGACCGCGGCAATAGCTTTGACTTGACAGTAATTATAGTCTTATTGCTCAGGCACATGAGGTGGCACTGAACGGATTCAACACAAAGGCAGTCCGAGTGCAGCCTTCGATAGTCTGTGCTTCGCGTCCGGAGCCGGAACAAAGAATCTTCGCCACAGAAGGTTTGAGCCATGGCAGCCATGATGACACCAACCCAGCCTCCGCCAAGTGAGACACTTTTTGTGAGCCTTGGTATGGAGGATTTGGCACTGTCGCAGAGATGTGCAGCGATGATGGCAGAGACAGTAGGTGCAGTGAGTGTTTGGGTTCGAATTGAAAGCAGTAGACTGCCTGCGCCACGATAAATGTTGGCTGAGGACAGGCTTGCCGATGGACAGCACGAGCGAGGGCGTGAAGCAGACCTTCAGCCAGTACGGAACCGTGAAGGAATGCACAGTGCTCCCAGTGAAGCCGGGCAAGGATGCAGCAGCGGCTTTCGTGATCATGAACACCGTGGATGATGCAAAGTGGATTGTGGAGAATGTCAACGGCAATGTCCCACAAGGGCTCATGAACCAGGTCACTGTGGTCTTTGCAACACCTCGGGAGCAGAGGAAGGGAGGTGGCAAGGGCAAGAAGGGCATGGATGGCATGTGGAACATGATGTCGATGATGATGGGCGGTGGAGGCTGGGGAGGTTGGGGTGGCGGCGGTTGGGGCGGTGGTTGGGGTAAAGGCGGAGGAGGAGGAGGTGATTGGGGTGGCAGCGGTGGAGACGCCTGGGGCGGAAACGGTGGCAAAGGTAAAGGCTGGTGAATTCCCTCGACGTGGATCGAAGAGTCCTTCTGAGTTCTATGAATCCGGGCGTGTGGCAGCGACTGTACAGGCTAGTAAGACAGTCATCGCAGCAGTCGTCTTACCTCCAGTGACCATACTCTACGATTCAGCTCTCGACCTTGCAGAGTTAGATTGACTTTGAGGGTAATCATCCAAATAGGTGTCTACAAGCTGTATATCTCTTCAGCTGCGATCCGCCACGTACAATAGCCAGTAACGAAGCCGCAATTTTGCACTTCAGGAGTCTGCAGGCGGCATATAAGCCAGCAGCCCAGCAGACATCAGCATGCGATGCCAGAAAAGCTGAGCCGAAACCAGACTGCGGCATGCCACAGGCACATCATGGCACACCACTTCTCTAGGCATGTTCCTGTCACGAGTGCCAAAATAGGCGTGCCCTCTTGCGGGACCCACCGCATGGCTGCAGGCTTCGACGAAGATTCCAGGGTTGATGGAGAACGTCCTCAAATTCAGGTTGGGCATCTTGATTTCGCGGATTTTCTGCAGCTTCACTTGTCCAGAGCCGTGCAATGTTGACGCACACGGCTTCTTCAGCTTCGAGGTGCTTCGTGTTGCTTGATCTGAGGCCTCGGAGGCTTCTAGACGTCCCAGGATCCGAGACACAGAATCCCTAGACTGCATGTACCTGAGTAGACGAAGTACTAACTGTCTTCACAGAACGCCCTGAAGTTCTGGTGCTCGGCCGTAGTGCAACTTGGTTCTGATTCCCCAAGGTTTATGCCACTGGGTTCTTTCAGAAGCCCGGCACGGCCTGAGGAGAATCTCCACAGCCTTCAGATCGGTATCGTCATGCCATATTTGCATATATATATATATATATTACACACACTGACACACACACACACACATATATATATATATATATATATATATATATATGTATATGATGTGCCTGTATATTGTATGCATGTACCTACACACATGTTTTATGTGCATATACAATATCAACAGATATAACCAAATAAAACATATATACATATGTATACACATGCTATTATATATTTAGTATGTTATGTTGTACTCGATCAGGTTACGTCATGTTATTTCAAGCGTGTTATTACCTTTATGTTTCACCAGGAGTTCTCCGTCGACTGCAGTACTAGCTTGAGGAACTTTGGCTTCCTGCAAGAACCGGAAGTTCGGCTTGTGAGGAGCTGTCGGCTGCAAGTGAAGACGTAGCTCGCACCTGGATTAGCCCGACTGCAATGGACAAAGCAGCTGCCTTTTGATGCAACCCACGCATCATTGCAGTCTGCATGCCACGGCTCTCCGATGATGGTTCTGCTCGAAACTGCCTCTGGTCGCTTGCTGCGCTAATTCCCACCTCGGCTTGATGATGTAGGTAGGCTTTTTCAGAAGCTTCGATTAGCGCCTTCACCCGGGTGATGGTGCTGCGAAGACTCACCAGCTTATTGTTGTAAGTATTAGTGAACGTAATATTTTGGTATTAGTGCTATAGCCTCAGTATCTGTATGTTTGAGGTAACTACCATATATTGTGAAACTTTCCTGGTCGATCAGCCTGTGCAACTTGTGCCGACATCTGTCCGGATACAGCCGTCGGACTATACTATATTATACTCATCCCGAAAACCGGAGTACTTGAACACTTTGTGTTGAAGCCGCCTCCAAGTTCGAGCAAGGGAAGCATCCAAAATTGTTCGACAACGACGCATGGTTGCCATGAGGGCTATGTCGTGGCAATCGGAAAACGAGACTGGTCAATGCGGCGCGCCGGGATAAAACGTGATGAAGGTGCTCTGCACTGGAGTCCGGGAGTCCTAGGGTTTAGAGTTTAGGGTTTGGACAACGAGGCCTGCTGCAAAAAGGGTTTTGAGAGTCGTTTGTGCGCGCAGTAATTTCCGGAGTTTCGCTTCCGCGTGTTCGTTCGGTTTGCTTTTGCGCCTTTGGTGCATTCTTTCTGGAAGTTCAATTCCTGATCCCTTGGAGTGGTGTTCATCACTGGTGTTCTTAAGACGGATTTTGTCCACGGTTATCCCGGCGGGTCCGGGTATCATTATGGTATATAATTACTTAGACCCGGAAAATACCCTATAAGTATATGCTATAATGATAGTTGGACCCTTTGGGTTATGTGCTTGTCCTGAGCATTCTGACGGCAAAATCGGGCTGCAGCTGAGGCGCACAAAAGGAGCGGGGCTTTCCACATCTACTTGGAGGTTCATGGGTAGTTCTAAATGGAGTTATAAGTCCCTGAACATGGGTTATAGTCTTATAACCCCACTTATAACTACCCATGAACCTCCAAGTCTTGTCATCTACCGTACCAGCAGTTGGGGATGAACTCTCCGCTGTCGCTTCAGGTTTTAGGGGGACTCTTGCTGTAACCGGGCTGCTGGACAACGAGGCCTGCTGCAAACAAATTCGATGTCTTGGCACATCCGTGGCTTGCGGCGTGCTAGGACCGCTAGGGCAAAAGAGGAAGAAGATGGAGAGTGAGTGTAAACAGCTTCTTAAAACGAAGTATACAGTTAGTTTAATGTATCATGACAGGGATACACGGTGCCTGACATGACTTCCTCACTGTGGCAACTCCCGGAAGTGTGCAACCGTCTCTGACCCAGCCGAGAAACTCATGCAAGAACGCTTCGAATCCAGCTGTTTCAGTGAAAGCTTGTGGCAGGTTACGATTATGGCCCCCCATTCAGAGCTCACGGAATGTGCAGCATGATCCGCGCCACGTATGCTGCCTGAATCCGGGCTCCTGACCCACGGAAGATCAAAAACTAGTGGCAATCGATCTTGCCAGAGACTTCACAGCACAAGCCTAAAGCCACGACCAAGGCTGGTTCGCGAAGGTCCCACATCGCGTCTTTGCCTTTGTGAGGCCCGGAGTGCACCAGTTCAGAAAAACTTCATGAAAGTAACCCCTTGATTCATTCTCCACTTGCTGCCACATGAAAGGAATCTTCTAAGACTTTCGGGTTCTGTAACATTTTCGCGTGCACAATCTTATAGCTTATTTGCGTGTTTCTCCTGATGTGTATGCCGATGATGCCTATCTTTATGCGAAATTGACTATACTTTCTTAAATAGGCCTTACTAGGTCCTCATTATGGCCACTAAGGCCCCCTACCCTTGTGAAGGGTCCTTATGAACATGAAAGCCCCAGGCGCATGAGCCCCTGCCGTGGCCGGGGCCGCTCTTCGTAGCCGGCCTGGGCCGGGAAGCCTTGGCTCAGGGCTTGAGGGGTTTTAGGATAGGACCTCAGGGGTTTTAGGGTAGGACCTTAGGGCTTTTGGGATAGGACCTTAGGGATTTAGGGTCGAGGCCGTGATGCAAGAGTCTGGCTCGTCCCCAAGCCCAGTTGCAAAGAAAGGGCGTAGGCCGGCATGTGCAAGTCTGTGCCAAGAGAGTTTCGGAGGCGATTGCACCAGTCCTGATGCACAAGGGCTGCAGTGTTGTAGGTTGATGTAGGTTGTGCGGTTTAGGGTTGGGGTTGTAGGGTGTTTGTGAGCGAGCACTAATCAAGCCTGTGGAAAAAGGGTGTTTGTGAGGTTTACGAATATGTAGGGCGATTCGAGGGTTTGGGGTTCTGTGGGGATCGTAATGGTTAAGACGTTTAAGGCAGTTTGAAGAGCGTTGGATGCAGCTGCTCTTCTGGTGTGAGTGCCGTTACTGCGCACGATCTCGCAATTGGGAGCCTGAGTGTGTTCAAGGCACCTGGCATGCAGACAATTGCTTCGCAGTAGCTTGTGCTTTGCAACACCAGCAGATGAGTAAGCACCTTCCGCCTGAGTGGGTGGTCGGATCTACACGCACGGCATACCTAGCCTGGTTAGGGCCGGGGTGGTAGTCGCGCGAAACTGCCTTTTGGCCATGCTGCGCTGCCGTGACTCCACCTTCAGCACCCGGGGCTTACGTTAAAAGGAGGATTGGGAGAGTTAGGTCCCGCCGTTTGGGACACAGTGTAATTAGTAATTAGACAGATGCACGTTGACAGCCACAGCCGTGCCACCCAAAAGCGCCTTTTTGAAGATTCAGAGGTCACGGGCATCTCCATACTCCAAGGGTTACTGAAGCCTCCCAGAGACTCCAATACCCCTTAATTAAGGAATATACCTTAAATATCCTTACATTATAGTAGGATCCCTAATATGATTTAAGGAATATTCCTTAATGAAGGGATATTGGAGTCTCTGGTTGCTTGACAAGGTACATACTACTGCGTGCAGCTCTTTGACTCTATCGGCTTCGAGCTTTTTGCAAAAGACCCTCACATGAGACTGTCTCGGGTTTACCCAAAGGGTCCAAGTATCATTATGGTATATACTTAGACCCCGAAAATACCCTATAAGTATATACTATAACGATACTTGGACCCTTTGGGTTAGGGTTTCATTGCAAAAGACCCTTACAATCCCTTACATGATGTTTGCGGCTAGATGTTGACGCGTTGTGTCTTTCACAAGATCGGCTTGGGCCGTGACCTTGCTTTGGCAGAGGGACTTCCACCAAAGAGCAGCGAGGGATTTTAGGTGCATGGTTTGCTGTTCGAAGACTTTAGTTTCTCGTTTAGCCTCACGATGGTCATGATGGTCATGTTGTTGGGTAGATTGCTTGCAAATCCCAAGCGGCTAGCAAAGCCTAACGTACCGACAGCACATCCACGTTGTTTGTAGCATCGCCGTAGGAGCAAGAAGTGCTACCCAAGCAAAGCCAGATAAGCCCCAAGCCTGCCCGAGGATTTGCAAGAGGTCAAAGGGCCATATGGGCAAGGAGTCTACTGCCGCTTGACAGAGCCGAGAAAGTGATATTTGCACAGTGGACAGTAGATCGAAGTGGATTGCCAGCGTGTATAAGCATACTGGAATGCCGTGACTTGACAACCGTGGTCCTTACTGGTACTTCAACATCAGGTGTGAAAGCTGAAAGCTTCATGTCGCAGTTCTCCTACTGGCGGCGTCAGGACCACTTAGTTTGCGAGATGTGCAGAGCTGACTGAAACCCAAGGCACACTGGACATCGACAAAGCACGCGAAACTGGCAAGACAGTGCTATTGGCGGAGTCTCCTTGCTGAAGTTACTGTCGCGAAGTCCCAGTGCTCTAGTTGCTCCTACTGGTACAACTCGGGGGCAGGGCTCTCCCTCCTACGCGTTCTACGTTTGCTATTCCTGTGCAGACCATTCCTACGCTTGCTGTTCCTATCCCTCTTTATCCTAGTTCGTCGTCGGCGTAGTTCTAGTATAGTCGGCGTACTAGTAGTCGTCGTCGTAGCAGTGGCAGTAGAAGCAGTAGTCAGTAGTAGTAGTAGTAGTAGTAGTAGTAGTAGTAGTAGTAGTAGCAGCAGTAGTAGTAGCCATGCGCGCCTCCTGGCTGGTGTTTTCCTCTGTTTTCAAGCGTTTCGGGGAGGTTTTGGGTGGGTGGGTGGGGGGGGGGTTAATAATAACGACATGGTCGGCCGCAATGGTCTTCTTGTTGACAAAAACACTGGCAGTGCCGGTACTTTGGAGCCTTTTACGGGGGCTTTTGTTCGACTGGGAGGGGAGGGCATGGTGGGGGTGTCAATCACGACATGCTTCACCGCAATTTTGCCGGTTTCGCAATCCCCACGGTGTGGCTCGATTTTCGTGTGTTTTCAAAGGATTTTCTTCCACTGGTGCGGGGGGGTCGTGAGGGGGGGGGCCCGCACAGTGGCTCGATTTTCGTGTGTTGGCAGTAGCAGTAGCAGTGGCAGTAGCACTAGCAGTAGCAGTACCAGCACCAGTGGCACTAATAGTGCAGCAGCGGCAGTAGCAGTCGCACTAGCACTGGCAGTAGCAGTACCAGTACCAGTGGCATGGTGTGCACTACTACAGGGTTACTAGGTACTAGTGCCAGTCTTACTAGGAGTCCTACTAGCAGTACCACTACCAGAAGCCGTGGCACACTAGTGGCCGTAGCCTACTAGTGGCTTCCAATAACATGCACATCGTTGTCATTCTCAGCATCATCATCATCATCAGTAGCATCACGAGCATCATCATCGTTATCCAAAAGTGTGAATATTAGTAAATCAAAGTAATTTTTGAAAACGTAACTGAACTGCAATTTTCACAAAACCCTGAAAAAAAAACCTGTACTTTTGACCCTCTAACACCTGCAAACTACCAGGCGCCAGGAGGCGCGCAAGCCTACTAGTAGTAGTAGTAGTAGTAGGAGGAGGAGGAGGAGGAGGAGGAGGAGGAGTAGGCAGTGCAGTGGTAGGCAGTGGTACTGTAGCAGTAGCAGCAGCAGCATCAGCAGCAGCAGTAGTAGTAGTCGTCGTCGTAGTAGTGCGAAGACGACGACTACGACTGCTCTACACCTACCACTCTCCTGCTACCGCTTCTGTTACTGCTGCTGCTGCTGCTTCTGCCACGCTGCCACTGCTGCTGCTAGTGCCACTCGGTAGCCACTACCATCGCTGGCTACTGTTGCAAATGCCTTGTCGGAAACAGAAACAGCACCAAGCAAGTGTGCCAAGAAGGAAACTTGCCAGAGTCGCCATGACAAGCTCCATGGAGACCTCATGCAGGCACTGAAAACAGAAAAGCCTTGCCCCAATGCGTTTTCCCTCCTGGAAAACGGTTTCCTTGACTGCACGATCATAGGAATCATAGGTTCAAGCCGAACACTGCCGAGCGTGGCGTGCCGGGCATCTCCGAGTTGCTGATCTCTTCCGGCGCAGGAGGACCCTTCAGATTTGGAAAGTAAGTAGGCGATTCGGGGTTGTATAGGGGTTGTTTAAAGAGGTGTCCGTACAATGTCGCAAGGTTAAGGACATGGGTTGGTTTGAGGGCCCACGCTGGTTTGCTAACGGTCGGTTCGGGGTTTTAGGGTGTGCTGCAACCTGGCAACACTCATGCAGACCTGGATGCAAACTCGTGAGTGCCGGAAAGGGTACATAGAAGTGTGCATAAACTCAGGCAGCAAACCATCAAGCATAGTCATGAAGCCCCAAGCGGGCACCCGCCGCACCATGCCGTTGCCTCAAGCCACGTTTCCGCTACGGAGTTGAACGAACGGTTTGACTTCGCGACACGCCAACATCAGCGGCTCAGCGGCTCTCTCCGAGTCTAGCCCGAACAAGCCCATGAGGAGTCTTGAGTTACCTACATGTTTCGAGCCTGCTTTGGCCTGTATGAAACAGACCCTAAGGCAGATTCCAGGCATGAGGGCAGCATTCACAGCCTGGCTGTGTGGCTGACATTTACATGAGGTGAAAATTGGCGAGAAAGAGGGTATGCCGGTGTGGTCTACAGTGACACCGAGCTTTGCTTACGTGCCTTGGCTGTGAATAGGTACCTCGAAGTATCAGCTGTAGGGTTTGGGATTTGGGGTTTAGTGCATATATAGGGTTTAGATTTTCGGCAAACGGATCATGTTTCAGGGTTTAGGAACGACTCAATAGCTCGACAGGGGGCCTGATCCACACCGGAAGAGTCAGCATGAACAGTACCCCAAGGGTTTTTCCCTTCCGTGCTTACCCCGACATATTAAGTAACTTAACCTTACCAGCATGTTGAGCCGGCTCAGTACCTTGATCCCGTGTTTAGAGCCATTTTTCGGCCTGTCCCCGCCGCGGCGACAATTCTTGCAAAGACGCAGGCGTCGAATGTCTACGCGTGCTGTGGCGGCGAGAGTGGGCCGGTGACAGTAACTGGGTTCCTGGGCTGGACACTGATTAAGGCCTTATTAAAAGCCCTTGTTAGGCAAGCCCAGAATCCCCCAAAATCAGATATCGAGCCCTTCAATTTCTAATTTAAGCCCTTAGTACGCCAAGCAGCTGCAACTGTCGGCATGGCGCTCGCAGGCAGAGGTAAACCCGTAGAGCGACGGGTCAAAATCCTGTTGTACAGCATGTGCATATCAAGCTACCAGCGAAGGCAGCACAAGTATAACGAAACTGATCACGTTCCCGAGGCTGCGCTGAAGAGACTACTCGATGCGATGGAGGCAGCCTTGCAGCACAGGTGGTATATATGTAGCACTTGTATTGCAGTCACAAAGAGCAACGACCCTTTACTGCTACCGGTCTCAATGCCCTTTGAGACATTAGACTGTCAGAAGCACGTCCAGACGGCACTACCCGAGCATGCAAAACAACGTTTAAAAAGAATGGAAGTGGGTAGTTCAGGCCCTATGATGAGTAACTTGGCAACCGCAAAGTGACTGCGCCGAGGGGGAGCCGTGTGTTCAGCGGGTAGGGCCCTTAGTATAGATGGTACCCTTCCCCCTTTCTCCCCCCCCCCCCCCCAAACAGCACGGCTGATATTCTTCAGTAGTGGTCCCCTAAACCCTAAACCCTATACCCTAAACCCTAAACCCTAAACCCTAATAAACCCTAAACCCTAAAGGATCCACCCTTGGCTCTGGATTCCGACTCTGCACAGACGGATGCAGCCTGGGCCAAGGCACGACTTGGAGAGGGTTTGGGCTTCAGGGTGTGGCTGGTTGACCGGATCAGAGCCGGGGCTTAAAAAAAAAAAGGTGTGGCTGCATGAGTGTGTCCCTGGCATGTGCCAGGCCCCATCCCACGCCATCGGTGTCTCAAACTGCCCTTAAATGTTCATGTTTGGTGCGTTTCCTGCAGCTGTGAGGCCATGGAGAGACTAAAGGGCCCTTTGGCTGCCGCCAGTGTCGTCACTGCTACAGCTTGGAAGTGCTCAGTGTCACCTGTACAGGTCCAGGTTGCTATGGAAGAAATCACTGAGAAAGGATTTGGGGATGCCTGAAAGTCCAGCCAGATGGGTTCTGCACTTGAGGAGGTTGGGTGTTCATCTAGACATGTCAGGAAGATCGGTGTGCGAGGGGTAGGTATTGCTTGGTGATCGGGTGGCGCCAGAGTAGCACAGAGCTCTTTGTGACTCAGGTTGTGGCGATACTCAAGTCCAGAGAGCACGGGATCAACTTGGACAGCTGGTTGCATACAGCTAACTTTCCCTGGTGGCCTGCTTGTTCCCGCGAGAAAAGGGGGGGGTCCCGTTGTTCGAAGAGAGGTTGCGCGACCGAAAGGCTCCAAGTACCAATACAGTAGGTGCTTAGTAGGTATATGGCAAAGTATTATATACCCTACTATTACTTGGGAGTTTCCGAAAATTAGGGGTACCTCATTTTGCGGGTCCTTACAATAAAGATCCTACTATTTAGCGCACCATATTAGGGTCCCCTATTTTCGGAAACTCCCACAAACCATGCTATTGCTTGGACCCTTTGGGAACAAAGGCTCAGCTTGGCGCAAGCATGCCGAGGCTTCCACAGCCCCTTGGCCTGGGTATGACGGTTCGAGTGCTTGGGCTTAAACGAAGCAGGAAGACCAGGTAGCTGTCGAGCCGTCCTTTGCATACAACGCCCACGAAACATCAAGATGAGGGACTAGGAACAGGCTTCCGTGGCCATGCCTCCTCGGGCTGCATAGACTATGCATGGGATGGATTGTCAGTAGCGGGGCGGATGGCTGCAAGTTGTGCCTGATGTGGCGAAGTCCACGCTGCAGTAAGGGACAAGTCTTTTACAGACTCAAGAAGCTTGATAATTCCGAACTGGTGTTGAATACACATAAGCTTGCATGCAACACAGCAAGAATCCAACGAAAGCCGCTGCTCCTGCAAGTAGTCTTGCGGGGCAGTTCTCAAGTTTGTGGGTACAGAAAGAATTGAGTGGACCAGAGCATGCGAAGCAGGCTCAGAGGCTTGCTAAGTCTGAGGAAGTATGATCATGTCAGCAAGGGCCAGAAGAGGTTTTCCTGCCGTTATCGCTGCTCGCTTTCACGACCAAGGCGGGCTACTCTTGTGCAATCTGCTGAGATCGCGGTCCGAAGTTTAGCGTTATACTGGAGACTGGCAATCTAGCATGCACAAGTTGTGCCTCTATATTGTGACGGACTTTGCTTACGACTTTTGACTTTGTTTATGACCATCGCTGCCTAAGACTTAAGATGAGATGTGTGAGGTGCCATCAGGTCGAATGATAAGGCAGGTCCGTTGCTGTGCCAGACTGGATGCTCTCTGCTGCGAGACAAAATGGCAAGATGTCCCGTGCACAATAGAGGTCAAGCCAGCCTTACTCGATTTATTCACTCTTCCGGGCGAGGCTATTGCGTAGCGTTGTCCACCACTCCTTGCTAGCAGTGGAGCACCCAACTGGCCACTTAATCCACCTCGGTTGCAATGAAATGTGCCTTTTCTAGCGTAGGGCAAGAGAGCGTGAGACGTGGAGCTTGGTGTTCATTCTGCCAAAACCTGACACTGCTTTTGGAGTGTGCTTGACAGTCGCGGCTTTACAGTTCAGAGGTCACTGCCGGATGGGATAGCTTTCTGCGATGATGCCAAAGATCGTTTCACTGAATGCGTGGTATCGCAGTGCCGGAAGCCCAAAGCATCCCAGAACCCGCAATTCGTAGAATCGTAGAAGCAAGCGCTGCGCTCCAAGGCGATCGCTTCCCAGTCGGGGGCCCAGGGTGGAAGCTTTAAGTCAGGATACTCATGCTACTGTCGTACCTGCTCGGTTGTCACCGCCATCCCGCTAATTCGAAAGCTTCCCATGCTTGTCGGCATATGACGGCAATGGCCTCATCGGGGACGATGTGTCGTGATGATGAGAATGCCGATGGCATGGTACTAGTAATGGTGTTGACTCGGCTGATGACGTTGACTTCATGGTCCAGACGACGATTTATCGTTGAACCATTGCCATGTCCGTTGCGTTCCACCGTGCAGCAACACCACTGATCCTCCATGTCCTTCCCCTTGCTGCGCCTTCTGCCCAGACCACGGGCGCAGACTGGTCGTGCAGGCGCTGCGACCAATATAGCACTATTGCCATAGCCCGCGGGCAGCCGCCGTCAATCGGGACTAGTTTGCTCCTTTATGATAATGCGTATTATCTCCGTGATAAGTAATAGCAAACCTACTAATATCCTCCCTAAACCCTAAAACCGAAACCGGTTTAGAAAGGGATCCCCATATCTCCCCTGTAGCAAGCATACAAGGCCATTGGCTCGAACTCGCAGAGGCAGGAGGCGAATGACGAGCCAGAGCCCTAGGAGGATGCCTTCCTGCAGAGAGCTCCAGCTGACAAGATCGTTACTACTTTTTGTCATAGTTGGGTTGCCTTTTACACTTTCATAGGTACTTAAAGCGAATATGGAGCTTGTATCCATTTCTATCCCAACCATGAACTAGACTAGAGTGGGTGTGTGTGTGTGTGTGTGTGGGATGGGTGGCCTGCATGAACGTGTTACCAGTTGGCATGAGTTACTGGCCCTTGTGCGTGCATGTGCGAGAGGAGGTCTCAAAGCAACTCGCCAGAAGCATTCTCTACGAATCCCGCAGCCATAGATTCACAGTTCTGTGGTCCGAAAGCCGCAAGCCCGAGAGCGCAAAGCACGCAATCGGTGCGTGCATACGATATTCTACTTATATATAGATCATGTTACATAATCATATGTCTTACGGTGTATGATGGTGTATGTATCTTATGTGTGCATATATATATATATATATTGATTATATATAGTGTGTGATGTTTTCCTTGGGTCGGAACCATGGCTTCGAGCCGCTCGTGAATGTGGAAGACGGGAGCCCTAGAAGCTCCGGGGAGGCGGCGCAGGACTCCGAGTCATGTAGCTGCCTTCGGATTAAGCTGGCTTCCCGGAAGATCTCGAAGAAAAAGGCCGCCAGAAACAGCACTCGTCATGAATCTTCGGAAATCAAGGCCCCCCAAGCTCTATTCAAGCTGATGCTGCTGTTCCTGCTCTTCGCTGTGGGAGTATGTGTCATTGGCTTGAAGTTCAATGTGCTGGCCTTGTGGACGCAGTATTGGATCTACTTGCTGGTCCTTTTTCTCACTGGAATTCTCCTGCTCGTGGCGGGGATGATCAGCCCCAGATTGTACGCAAACCTCTCCACGAGCGATTCCTTAAAGGCAAGCTGGGCGAAAATGCAAGTTCTGGCTAAATTCCTCTTTCCGGTGATCCTTTTCTATGGAGATGTGATGAGCGACGTCTTGCTGATTTTCAAGTTCTGGGGCGAGGGCATGAGGGATTACGCGATTCTCAACTTTTTGGCCATTCTCGCTGGCTCCACTGCCTCAGTGGTGAACGGTGTCGAAAATGCCTCGCTGGAAAGCCTCCTGCTCACAGTGGTGATGTTTTTTCAGCTGACGCCTTTGGCAGTGGGTCTGCAGTCTATCGGGCTATTTTGTGCCGCAGTCGATTCCAGCGGGACAGACCCCAGGTACAAGAACTTAGTGGGGTACCTGCGTGATCGAGGCTGTGACACACTCCTTGCACATGCACTGGTCGGAGAGGCATTCACGGAAGCACTTTTAAGTACATTTCTGCAGACCTATGCGCTCCTGCGCCACTCCATAAGCTGGACACTTTTGACTGAAATGTCTTTAGTCTTCAGCATCGGATCGATCGTGAAGTCCTTTGCCAAGTTGGACCTGCGTGGCCACGTGTCCCGGGATATTAAAGGCCAAGCCATAGTCGTGGGCTTGGCGGAGTGGACGTCTGTTCCCTTCATCCTGGTTGTGATCTACCGGCTCGCGGAAGTAGCAAGCCAGGTCCTGTTCTTTCCGCTCTTTCAGCTGGTCGAAGATCGCCACGGGGTGATCTTTGGTCTTCGATGCAGCGGGGTCCTGTTCTGGCTGATGGACCTTGTCCTGCAAGCAGCCCTGGTGTATCACAGCACCCGAAACCCAAAGAAGCTTCTGTGGGCAGTCCCGAACACCATCGGTGCCTTTGAGCCCATGCTGCTGGCGGGCTCCGAAGCAGTCTTTTGCACCTCGGCACGTCTCCAGGTGTTGATCCACTTCTTCGAGCTGGTCTTGGCCACTGCTTTCGTTTGCTTCTTCCACACCCAAAGGGTTTATGAGTTTTATCTGGAGCACCCCCGCATCATCTGCGGCTTGCTCATTTGCAACGTGATCAAGTACGGACTCTTTGTCTTCATAAGGACGTTTTCGGCATATCCAGTCATGTGCTCGGAGGAGTTTCCGTTCGCGAAGATTCTGACAAAAGACGCCATCGCAGTTGCCGATCTTGCTGACAAGCGCGTGCCACTAGAAGTGTTGATTTACTCAAACTTTAGTTTGGACAAGGGGACGGACCGAAAGAAGATCTTCGATGCAATGAACCGGCAGAGAGACGGATTTCGCGACGACATGGCTGGCAATGTTTGTCATTTGGTTAGTCGTCTCGCCCACAACCATAGCCGGGAGAAGAAGGAGTCGTTGATACATGATGACGGTGCAGGCGATGCGGTCCTTGCCGCTGTGGACATGCACATCGATGATGAGCAAGACGATGTCCCGGCGCTAAGGGGGGCCTGCCGAGCCATCCTGAACTTGACGGTTGGCAGCGCCAAAAACAAGCGTTTCTTTGCCGAGCGTGGTCCAGGGCTGATGTTGAAGTGCATGCAGAAAAAGGACCGGTTCCTCCGCAGATATGCCTGCTTCACTCTCGAAGCTTTGGTCGCGGACGAGGACATTCGTGCCAAAATGTCACAACACTTGGAGCCCATCGTCGGCAACTTGCAGGCGGAGCATCGGGCTGACAATCTGCTTCAAACAGCTGCGTGTGGACTGATTGCCAAACTCGCCTGCGATGAGGACCTCCGGAAGGAGCTGGTGAAGGGCAGGGATGGCAGGGGTGGTTGCACGGCCGAGGTTGTCGAAAGCATGCGCCAGCATCCCAACGACATGGACGTCCAGCGCGACGCGTGCTATGCACTTCGGATGTTAGCACCGGCCTTCGACCCGGACACACAATTCGAGCTATTATCTATGGGAGTGCGCGCAGATATCCGGAAGGCTATGGAAAACCACAGCAATCAGCCGTCCTTGCAATACGAAGCGTGGAACCTGTTGCAGAGTTTGGATGCAGGTGGTGCTGGAAGACACGTGTATGCATTGGAAGGCGATTGCTCTCCCGGTGGCTTGATGCATTTCCGTGAAGGCGCATCAAGGTCGCGTGCAGTGAGCAAACCTGATTGAGCTGGGGGCCCAGTGAAGGTCGACTTCCAGCAGGACCTGTAATGAGATGGCTATCACTGAGGGCATTGCTTCGATGAAGTGCCTACCTGTAATTTCGTACGAACTAGTCCTAAGCCGTAGAACTCGAACCTCCCAGCACTGACGCTTAAACACGGACTCTCAAGGTTTGTTAGATGCGGCGTGTGGGGAAACATCCTGCACGCTTAGCCTGGAACATTCGAGTGTTTTCGTGAACACGAAAACATTCAATCGGTGATTGCCAGTCGCCAGTGTTACAGTAACTACCACTTTGTGAGCAGGAATTCCGATAACCACCTGGCAAAGCTAAGGTGGGTGCTTGTCTCAAGGAGGCGTCTTGTGTTCCCTCAGAATCAGAAGCGGCTCCTTTGCCCGAAGAAACTGCGCCTGCCTGCGGAGCAAAAAAGTTGCGTTGCTTCTTCCTCGGCCTAGGTCGAGTCCCAGTTTCGTAGAATTATTCACCTCAAACGTTTGGAGGGAGAGCATCAACATCCGAGACCCCATATGCCTCAAAGCCAGGAGCCCCACAGCCGAAACCCTGCTCCCCAAATTCTGTCGCGGGTAGTCTGTATGTTGTTGTCAAGCAAGTGCCAACAAGGAGCACGTATGGGTAGCGAGGTCCTGATCGGTCGCTTTTATGACACTTTTGTAGTCGCTCCGATTTCATTGGATACATGGTTGGCATATTGAAGGGCATGTGCGGATAATTCTGTCTTACATCTTCTCCTGGCAACGGTTCGTCAGCTTACGAGGGCCCCGTACTGTGCATCCTTCGCGAGTGTCCAGCTCCTGAGCCTTGAGTGGCCCACGTGTTTCGGGCATTTGTGGAACTCCTGATGTGGTAGTATTTATAGGGGCCTACATAATTACCAATACTGTTTTTGGTGGGTTCCTTATTAAAAATTATGGTAGGAAGGGCCCCAACACCCTATTCTAATTAATGCTATTAAGGCCCCTATATTAGTGGAGGAAAGCCGCTGCGTCATGAAGTGGCAGCCATCAGAACCCCAGCGAGTATCCCTGGTTGTGCAAGAAGCACTGCGGACTGCCTTCTTGCAGAGAGCATGTACCAAACTCAAAGCACTATCAAATTGAGGCCGGAATAATTATATCATTCCTCACGGGTCCTTATCATAGATATACTACAATGGAGCCAAGGACCCTACTCTGCTTATTAAGGCCCCTATATGATGCCCTAAAATTCTGTGCCATGAGGCTGGCGCTCTGGGAGCCACGACCTCAGAGATCTCGGAGCATTCCAGCAAATCCTCCTCTGGTACAGAGCAGCGGCTTGGGGTTCAGGGTTTAGAGCTTAGGGAAAGGATTCTCTGGCAAGTTGATGTGAAAAGGCATGTGTAGAAGTAGATGGATTGGTAGAAATACGTATATGCAGAGTTACGGTTACGCATATGTACCTAGAGAGGCCAGCAACGAAGAGCAAGACATGACTGCCTCTAATATGTACGCACATGCCGTCAGGCCATGCTGTTAAGCAACAGCCAGTATAGTAGCTGCGACGCTCAAGAGGCGTCCATACTCCTATAAGAGATTGTGCAGTTAATTACACAGGATAGTTCAAGGAGGTCATAGAGGCATTGCACATCGAAGCAATAACTCGAAGCAATGACGGGGCATCAACAACAGTATCCGAGCTGGCATTTCAGCGTACTATTGTGCGGCGAGCACGAGCCACAGTCTGTTGACGGTGTTGCATCATGGCTTATCGTTTGAGGGATAGTTCCGTGGTGCATCTGCCGACTCACCTTGAGGAATGACTCCTGCAGACCTTGTTCCTAAGTAGCTTCGGGACGTGTGCCGGTGTTAAGTTCCCAAAGGTCAGTCAATGAATGGTTGATGGACTCATCGGTGCTGAGAAAGCTGTGGCCTTGGTTCCAACATGACATCCCTGGATTCATGGGTGCATCTGAAGCCACGTCTCCACCCTGAGCTACATGCTTGAGCAGTATTGCTGATTCGGAACTCGTTTTGAGGCACTGTGATGACCATGCCTGCTTTTGCTCACTGCATGATCTGAGATGTTACTCGTAGCATGAACATCTTCCACAAGGCTGTTCAAGATGACTGGTCCTACATAATCACACTCCATCCCAGTATGGCGAAAGCCACCGCAGTAGTTCAAGCCTTTCTTCAATGAAGTAGGCTCTTCTCTTTGCCTACAACCCGCTGTCCGACTTTGGCTCACAGCATCTTGTTGGGCAGATCCTTGAAATGGGTGCTATGCTCACATGTACTAGTGGTTGCAGGCTCAGGGTCTACAGAGCGTAGGGCTCTACGGTGCAGGCAAGTTCAGTCTTGCTTTTCCATTTGTTGCAGATTTCGGGTGCGAGCAGATGCTAAGCACTTACAGGTTTCAGCTAAGTCTACGACTTTGATCTGCGCTGCTCTTCTGCGGAATCTGTCGACTCTTTAGTGAATCTCTTTCTCAGCCTGCCGATGTAACCCACATTCTTTGGACTCAAAGACGAGGGCTGAAGCTGAGCTCATAAGCCGATATCGCCATTTAGACTTTCCTGCAGCCTGCAACTCGCAGGAGCCGGGTGGGAGCTACGAGTAGGGCAACAGAACCGAAGTCTTGAATGCAAGGAATTGCAGCCACGGAAAGGACTCCCCTCACTGGAGGGCGGGGCTTCCGTTTCCGTGCTGAGGTTTCGCAATGTCTCGCAAGTCCCATCGGTCTTCGCAGGGTGGAATGGGTGTCGCACACGTGTAACAAGGTGTAGCCTCCAAGCTCCCAAGATTGAAGCACGGCATCTTCCGGTTCATGTCGATGCTTAAGCTTAGCGCGCGAGCAGGAGCGATGGGTGTGGCCGTCAGTTCCTTAAGGAACTCCTGTTGTGTGGACAAGACAGGCCTGGCCTTTGCTGAGCTGGATTGACGACCTCAGTCCATCGGATGTTGACAGGTTGGAAGTTGAGGGGATGCTGCGCAGACTTCTTAGTTGACCTGAGGTTGCGACCGCAAATGGAATTGCAACAAACATTGACTGCACCATAGCCAGGGAAGAAGAGAAAGAGAGTGAGAGAGACAGCTAGAAACAAATCGACTTTGAACCCCCCCTGCCTCAAACTCACCGGAGGAAGGCTCGGAAGGAAGGAAGAGAGGGACCGAGAGGGACTCATTGTGCATTGTATTATGATGTAAAGTTGCAGCTACTGTACAATCTCTAGAAAGAACTCGTATGTTGCGCAGTTCATCGAGCCCTCGTCAGTCGGTCTGCCCTGACGGAGGTAGTCGAGCAGAGATTTTGTGACCTTCTCGGTGAGCAAGTTGCTACAACACCGTTTGCAGAGTCGTAGAGCAAGCATTGAGTGCTGACCAACAACCGAAATAATTGGCGGCGTGAATCTGAATCAGATCGAATCGCATGGACTCGTGGACCCTAAACCCTAGACCCCTAAACCATATAATAAAGGGCTGGGATTGTCCTCGGCCATGGTCGTGCGACCATGCCTCCACGACGGGCCGCAACTGGCCAGAATGCCCCAGCCATTTCTGCAAATCATTTCTGCTGGACTTGCGTCTGCATCCTGGGAACAAGCCTCGTCGGACAGATCTGTCTCGTAGTTAGCTTGCTTGGCCGGCTGGCAGAAGTTCAGCATGCTGGAGAGCTACAGTCAACCGTGAAGATAGCAAACGCCAGCACTACGAGTTCGATTGACGTTGAACCGAGCAAGAAGGGCCTTGCAACACCTGCAGCAGTCGGAACGTCCATGGACTTCTTGGCAGTTGCTTGTGCCGTGGGCGCAGATCAGGACGCCACAGTGTTGTTTATTCGATCCTATCAGCGTGCCACGCCGAACGAGCTGGTCCTTCTGGTGGAACAGATGCCTTTGGAGTCCGACTTGCGGGACAGTGGTGTCGACCTCACACGGCTCAAGCTGGAGAGAGTACTGCCTCTACCGTCCATGTGGAGCATGCTCTCACGCGAGGATACATACATATTTTACATTCACCAGTACCTCCAACGAATGCCAGGCCAGGTGAAGATCATGCAACTCTCCAATGTCGATGATATAGTCTTCCAGGCCGACCCCTTTGCATGGGCTTCTGAACAGGAGCCTGGGCTACAATTATTCCTGGATAAGCCCGGGGTCGTTGTCAACTCCGGCAAGGCGTGGAAGCTGATAGAATTTTGCTATGGCACTCAGGCCGCACGCCTGCATTCGAAGCCACGGATACCTGCCGGCTACATGATCGGTTCGAGCGCTGATTTGCAGCAATTCGTGTCGGATCTTGTAGGCGAGGTGACTGCCAGAGGTGCATGCGGGAACAGGCCGGGAGCGGTGAGCGCGGCGGAAAACTTCATGGCGCACCTGGCTCACCCAGGTATCAGTCTGCATCTGCACGACAATCGCAGAGGCCCTGTCTGGTCAGGCGAGCATGTCCCTGCCAACTCCTTCGTGTCAGACGCAGAGAACCATGTCATCAACGAGGATGGCTACCAATACGCAGTGTTGCGCAGCTATCATGCTCATGACGAGCTGTGGAGGAATATTCAGCGGAAATTCGACCAGTCACAAGCACCAGCTGAATCTCACGCACCCGACACTTGTGCGGTGTTTCATGTGGAGGCCTGTGACATGCCGGGTCACGACCTGGCCCACACTCCGAAGGACACAGAATCTGACTGCTGCGCAGCTTGTGTCGCTAATGTGGGCTGTGGTGCTTTCACTTTTTCACTTTCGCGAAGGCACTGCTGGTTGAAAAGGCCCGGCGGGGCCAAGAAGAGTAATCCAGCCTCAGACATGCGATGTGGCGTTCGAGTGGTCGAGGCCACGCAAGGCTTGCCTCCCACAGGTATCGTTTGACATGAGTCAGTGAGAGATAATTGGCAAGCAATGCCGAAAATGATTGCTGCGAGCCGACGCAGCTTCAGTACAATTTGATTTTGTTGGTCTCTCACTCTCTCTCTCTCTCTCTCTCTCTCTCTTTGTGTGTCTTTGCCGCTTCTCTTCTCTTGCAGATGGCACATGTCCACAGCGGAAAACACTTATTTAGTAGTGATAGCAAGAAGGATAGTGATCATAATCTAAGATACTTGTAGCAACAATAGCAGCACACATGAGTTGGTTATTATCTTGATGATGATCATCATATAGGTGTGTATCTTATGGTATATCTTATGTATATATACACACATACACGTAACTACATGTCTGGATGCTGGTCTGGTCTGGTATGTATGTATGTATGTAAGCAATGTGTCCCACATTTGCCATATATGGAATCTGTAGTCATACTCTTGAAGTTAGTATGTAAACATATATACATATATGGATATACACACTTGACTGGTACACAGCAAGTCACGCCTTGCGCATGCACTTGTACCGTACCTGTCTATCTATCTATACATAGTGCACACATCTGTGCAACCATGAGCGCACACACACACACACACACACACACACACACACACACACACACACACACACACACACACACACACACACACACACACACACACACACACACACACACACACACACACACACGCGCGTGCGCGCATTTGCATACATATATATATATATATATATGCACTTTGTATGGCCATGTGAGGAGACACATAACCACACATATGGTTGACCCGACCCATATGGTTGACCCAACCGAGTTGCACAGTCTCTTCCTGAGTCAGCAGTGCATGTGCCCAAGACGCCAAAGGCTGAACATCGAGCGTTCTAAACCAAAAACCAGCCTCGAGCTTCGACAGGGCTGAAGCAGTACACCTGCAGAGATTGGGAATTCGGAATCCAGGTGAAACGACAAGGGATCCGAGTTTCGGATACAGGAATTAAATTGAAGGTGTTGGGTCTTGGTTTAAGTGTTTAGGATTTTGGGCTGAAGGCTGGGGCGGCTGGGCAATTGTCAATTGTGCACTGCAGCTCCTGCTCTGCAAAGTCCTAAGGGAACAAATGTCAAAAGACAAGCTGTGCTGGACGGCTCAAACTGGCAGCCGGCCAGCAAGTATCCCTAGAGCAGGCCCTTAACCCAGCATCCCAAGAAGCCTTTGTGTCCGAGCCCATTCTGATGCAAGTAAAGTTTAGCTGTAACACAGATGGACGGGCTCCTTTTTGTTTTAGGTTGCGTGCGAAACATGTCCGCAGTGCTCTGGCCTCATCCGTGATGGCTGGCGTTGCACGAACTGGCGGAAGTTGCTGATGGTGCTTCATTGGAAGGCCACCGCTTGTAATGAGTTTGTTGATCACTGCTTCGCTTGTAGCCGATGGTTTGCTGAGAAAGCAGACTGCAGTCTCAGCACTGGGGGGAGTCTTGGTGTACAGTCTGTGCAGTTGGGCGGTAGGAAGGTCCTTTTCCTTTTCGAAGCTCTGAGGCGCCAACCGAGTCAGGCTGCCACCTGAACCAGTCAAAGGTCCTGCTCTCAACAGACTACCTGGAAGACGGCGGCCTGTTGGCACTAGAATCCATCTAAGAGACCTGGGGTTGATAAGATGCTATGGCCACAGATCAACGACTACAGCGGAATAGTAGCAGTTTCATTGGCCTCTTTAGAGATTCATGCGAGTGGGTGCTTCGTAACCAAGGTGCCCCCATCAACGCCAATGCTCCCTCGAGCACCACCGTGGAGCTGTGGGGCGTTCCTGGCCTTCTGATTGGGTGCCAAAAGGGTCAGGGAAGATCAGGGGCGGTGCGGTGAGTGCAGCACATATCACAGACAGAGCGGTGTAAGGTGTCCACGAAAACCGAGGGTTCGCCTATAGGGGTCTGGCTAGACTTGAGTCCAGTAGAAGACGGTTCGAAGTTACAGATCCAAGTTTCCAAGGTGCTCAGTGGCGAGTCCTGGACGCGAGGTGCTGGGCACAGTTTAATGGGAGGGACCTTTCCGGAAACTATGCTCGAAATCCCGTTGGACGATTGTTGACTGTTGGACGTGTGCTGAACCCACCATGAGCATCAGCTAGAAGTGTTTCTTTTTTCTGACTTTTGGCGGTAGCCTCGTCTCAAGTTCATAGTTTCGCCCTTGATCGTGCGGATGGCGGCTCAACCGATAACCGATAACTATGCTTCTGTCGAGTTAGTTCAAGAGTTCGGGAGATGATGAGGGTGTACAGTTCCTGTGTCAGCCTTCACCAAAGACGTACCACAGAACCAATGACCAAGAGAACCCTAAACCCTAAACTCAGGATTCTACTGACCTCAACTGCAAGGTGGAAGAAGGTGCTCAAAAAAAGCCCTAAACTCAACGGTGAGGTCGCGACTTCTTCGGAAGGGGGGAGTCTGAGGGTGAGGAATCGGTCTCCTTGAACGGCAGCGAGGAGCGAGGTCGTTGTGGCCGGTAATATAGGGGCCTTAATACTTAGAATAGGGTTTTGGGGCCCATTATACTATAGTTACATATTGGAAATTATTAAGGCACCTATAGCAGCATCACGCAGAAGGTATGCAATGTAGCGGGCGGGAGAACTATCAATACTGTTCCTTACTGCAGGGCTGCTTGTGATAATCATGGAATATCATACGCTTATGCCCCCAAACCCCTGTTCTAATTGTCAAGGTTCGCATCTGTAAGGGCTTTGGGACTCATGTGGAGCGCCCCCCAGACCCCCGGGAGGATCTACAAAGTAGATCCCCTCATTTGGGGCCCTATACTACTAAGGCTACTTTATAGGAACCCCCCATTAAGGGATCTACTTTTTGGATCCTCCAGGGGGTCTAGCCCGGCAGCTAGGTAAGTGAGATGCTTCCTGGTTCCTAGGGCAGAGGGTGTGGGAGGGCATATGAGCCACTTTTCGGCATAGCCTATCCGATACTCGTGGCCAGTGTAGACTCCTGCCTGCGTACTCGTACGGCTGTTACGGTAAATTGGCTGAGCCTGAAGCTGACTGCTTGAGGAGGATTTCGACGAATCCAGATGTGGAGACGACGACGATGCGCAGGCGATGTGTTGATCCTATCTTGTTCCAGCGCTGTCATTGACTTGTATGTCGACAGGTGGATGGTGACCGGTTCTGGCAGGAGAAGGAGCAGCTTCCGTTCGACGGACGCTTGTCCTTGCCAGGGTCGGCTGTACAAAATTTCGAGGAATTTATAGTGAAGGCAGTCAGTAGCACATCCTGTTATGTCTTGTTTGTATATTTCCTGAGTAGCTGAGTGGACACACTTGACACTTTTTGGGAGAATATTACCCACTATAAAACTAAAAGTGTACATTGTACATTTTGGGAAGCACAGGCCGTTGTGTCACTTTTTGCTCCCAATACGCTTGAGCTGGCCGTGAGGTCTGTTGCTGACCAACGAACACGTCGGCCAGATGTATCCCGGCTGAGGGGAGCCTGCCTTTAGTGCTTGTGGAAGGCATCGGATCTGTTTCGCCAGGTTTAAGTGATGACAAGGCAGGGGTCAAGGATCCCAGGCCAGGCTGATCAGTTTGCGCGAAGTGTAAAAGAGTTCGAGCCTCATTTTATGGACTCTGTAAGCCCATTTAAACTCTAAACCCTTACACCCCAGTACTTGGAATCAGAGGGAGCAATCCATGCCTCGTCGATGACGACCGGGAGCCTTAGCTTTATACCTGTGATTCTTGCATTATACTACTGTACGTATAATGACGGTATACATATGAATATTTCTGTACTGTATTGATAGCTTTGCTTTCATTGTTGATTAATCGATGTTGTGCTTTGCTTTGTCGTCCCCAGCCAGAGTCTTGTGGACTATCTGGAGCCTTGCCTGCCTTATGCGAGTGCGGGCGTCCAAACCCGCAACCCAAGGCTGGTCCAGGAAGTGGCGGTGGGTGGAAACCATTGCATTCTGGTGACCGATGCCGGCCACGCCTTCGCGTATGGATCCAACTGCAGGTGGGGCTGCATAATTACCCCGTGCTGTTAGGTTTAGTCTTGATATGCCCGTGTTCGGTTTTGCTCGTTTTCCGTGCAAAAACGATAAGAAGAAAATACAACGATAACAACATTCAGGGATAAGGATTTTTATACGGTGTTACTATACAACCCCAGGTTGGCTTTGAAGTAAATAGCGACGACAAATTGCATAAGCAGTAGTGCCAGTAGTACTAGCAGTTAATGGCATAGAGCCTGGGTTCAAAAGTACTAGCAGTTATAGGTCTTAACCATAAGAAGAATAGCAGTGACAATAACAATGACAATCACAAGCAAAGATGACGAAACATAATGATGACAGTCTCGAAGATGATGACAATGGATTTAGGTACTGGTAGTTACAATGACCAAGGTTTCCGAGACTTGGGGTCACTTGTGCTGGTCTTGCCGGTCAGGATCCCGAATCTGTTCATACTCCCACATGGATCATCTCCGCAGAAGCATGCCGAGATAAGTTACGCACCCAACTTGCCCACTAGTCTCCTGCATCAACGGGCCGGATGTTTTCTTGAGATGGCGGCGTTGAAGGCGTCATCTTGTCATAGAAGTTGCTTCATGGCAGCAGTTCCGCCAGGGTGTTACAGTCGGGCGGCGGAATGTCACACAGCACACATTAGCACATTACGGTGTACTATGACATGCACTACGTTATAATACATTAAATGAGCACTGTGTCATATTGTTTGTCTCCTGCCCAAAACAGATGTCGTCAGTGTCTTCCAAGGCTCCAGACTGTTTCGGGCTCAGACGTACTGGGGCTTGTCTTATGCGTGCCCAACCAGTGGAACCGAGACTTTTTGTGCGTATAGATATACATGCCAAATGCATGCGCGACGGCATTGTTAATTCTACACTGCAGGAGTTCAGGGGTGAACATGTGTTGGTGACACTAAAAAGCAACCCCTAAGTTCGTCTCCTAGAAAAGCCAGCCTTCCACTTCCGTGAGGGGACAACTGGGGCTCGGAGACTTCAGCTATGAGGCAGGGACCCTTCGGATCTTAATACAATAGAATACTATAGCACAAAAGTAGAAGGAAATGTAGTATCTAATTATACAGCATACACTAGCACATTATATAATAATACACTAGATAATGGTACGATACTTTTTTTTATCTGTTTGGTGCTTTCGCTAGCCGGCATAGCGTACCGAAGTGTCATGTGGCAAGAGTGCGGTACCACTCCCCGGTCTACTACAGAACGTGTCCTACCATGATGTAGTGGCAGAGCTACAACATAGTTTACCATGACATGGAAAGGTCATAGTTATATATCGCAAAGCACTCTGCGAAAGTAGATTGCAGCGATGCCAGTAGAGTGATGCACGATGTAGTGCAGTCCACCATGCAAAAAGCAGTGCTTGACACTTTTATGCATCAGGTTGCAACATATCACGCTTTAGGCCGCAGCTGCAAACTGGCGGAGTGTGGTTCAGGATACTCCAAGTAAAATGAAATTGGTTTGCATGGCAGGGTAGCTGGTATTCAGTATTGCTTGCGGTGTTTGGCTGCAAGTGCTGCGCAAAAGAATACATCTCAGGAAGCAGTTGATAAGGCCGGGATAGAGTGCAAGATCGTTTGTCATAAAAGACGCCGGGGGGGGATCAGACCAGTATTGCTGTGTAGCACAACGGTGCATAACAGAGAGAACTTGAAAGAGTGTCACCACACGTGATGGGACACAATGGGCTATGATGTGTTAGAATGCATGGAGCATAGCGAATTGGACACACTCCATTTGTTGACTATTACATCCTGTATGATGTGTTTCCATAAATCCTCCAACAGCTTACTCTACGTGATACATGCCAATCTTAAGCCCTCCAAAAGGGCATTGTCAGAATCTTAAAGAATAGCTGGAATAACTCCATTTACGTGCTTATACGTCTACTTATAACCGACTTACTAACTCCCTTGAGCCCCCAATGATAAGCCCTAAACCCTAAACGGACGTGATCGGTTTCACGTCTTTCATGGGCGTGCTCAAGACGAGCCTCTTTGATCCGAACCTTGATGATTCTTCAAACTGTTATCTCGTAAACATGCTCGGTCCCGGGGCACATAACCTATCTATCGTAATCTCTCAGCACTTGCCTCTGTCCCTTACATGCGGCAGTTCGACAGAAGTAGCGGCTGAGATCTTAAACTATGTCATATGTGGATGTTGCAAGTGAAAGTGTTGTCATGCTGTCTGGAAATCTCTCGCTGGTGCAGTTTCACACGTGGCTAGCAGACCTCGAAGCATATGCCTCGCCTGGATTGTCCGAGTGTGAGCGCTGAAACCCCTTATAGAAACCTTATAGATCCCTTTAAAGGAACCCGGCCTTAAACTTACTTTTGGTTAGTAGGGAGTAGTAGTAGTAGTAGTAGTAGTAGTAGTAGTAGTAGTAGTAGTAGCCCCATTCCTCCGTTTCTTACTAACCAACGGTAAGTAAAGGACCCCTTATAGAAACCTTACCCCTAAACCCTAAACCGGCCTTATAGATCCCTTTAAAGGAACCCGGCCTTCAAGGACCCTACTTACTAAGTCCCTTGGGCCTCCAAGCAGGATCACGACCCATCCAGCCTCGCACTCGCCGCGATACCGCCGCTGAAAGGACCAGGTGCTGAGTAGGGCCGGGGTTTTGGGGTTCGGGTGTGAAGTTGAAGGTCTTCTAGGGGCTTCGGGTTTGGGGGTTTTAGGGAAAAGGGGGTTAAGGGGTTGTAGCTATTTCGGTGGTGGGGTTTTCAATTTCCTCGTGCTCTTTTCTTACCCTGTGACCTTTATTTACGGTGTCCTTGCAAATGTCTCTGATGTTCACACAGTTGGTGAGATTGTCCTTGTTCCAGCAGACCAAGGTCGAGTCGAGTAGGTCTCGGCGGGGGGGGGAGCTCCATCGCGTGTGTTAGTGATTGTTGAGTGAGATGTGGGTTCTGAAAAGCGATTCAGGGCCAGCCGGATCTTGTCATCTTGACAGGCAGTACCGGCACGGTGTCTAGCCTGTCCAGTCTACTTGTACCTCGAATTCAAGTGTCAAGTTTTCAAGACGGCCAGCTCCTCGGTCCATGGGTGTGCCAGGCGCGCAGCCTCAGAAAATCATTGGCGCAGCATGCGGAGGCCGCATCAAGGGAAAAGAGACATGCAAAGGTTGTACATACACCCAATCAGGACCTAATCGCTATCCCCACATGGATGTGATGAAGTAGTTTTTCTGCAATTGCCTACAGCGACAAGTTTGACTTTCCTGTCGGCTATCTGGCATGTGTGACAGCAAATTTTTTGGTGCGGGTACCAGTCGGAGTACCCCAGGTGCGGCTTCATGACTCGACAAATTACTTTGGCACCTGTTGGTGTGAAGACACTCTGTGCTCTCAGTTTATTGCCGTTGTCCCTAAGCTTTCAGCGCTCAAAGTACCTTTGTTACCGTTCACTATAATGATCTTGGCTGTATGCCACGGCTCCAGAAATCTTCTGGTGACCCCATGGCCTGACGATGGACACGCATGGTTTGGCTTTTCGCCGCGGAGTGCGTAAACACCAAGGGCTGCTCTCCCACAAGGATGTGCGAGTGCTATCCTCGCATGCCCGCTCTATCCAGCTCTCACTATCGAGAGTCGAGATAATGTGTCAGTGAGTTACAGGAAAGCAGACATGTTTAACCTACTAGAAGAGTTTGATCTGCACTCACGCAGAGCACGGGAGGCGAGCACACCTTGCTGCTGACGAGAGATGTGGATGGCACGGCACAAAAGGCCGGATGAAATTTTCCGACTGGTGCCTATGGAGTAGCCCGATCCGGAGATATTTGGGGTATCGCAGGGTGGCAGCGGTACTGAAGCTGCCAGGTCTCGTAGCTTGTTCATCGTTGCCAACAGGCCTACATCTGCGGGGCATGGGAGGCCTGCGGTCTGGACAGCTGTCAGGACAGGGGGCCGTTTGGCTGGTCTTGAATCAATGTTTGCTACGCGGGAGTTGTCCATAGTTGACCTAGTTACATGAGGGTGGTTGTCAAAATTATGGTCCCTTGGGATCCCTACTATACTACGGCACCCTCCTATTTCGGGTACCCAAAAAGGGACCCTAATTTTGACAACCACCCGTGAACCAGTTTGGCAGTGTTGTCGAGAATCTGTGCATCTGCTGGACCCAGAGACTCCAATACCCCTTCATTGAGGAATAAACCTCAAATCAGAGTAGGATCCCTAATATGATTTAAGGAATATTCCTTAATTAAGGTATATTGGAGTCTCTGGGGACCTCCGACATGGCAGGACCGGGCCATTCCCACCCTGCTGCCGAAGCCTGGCCCGAAACAGTATAAAGGCATGGAGGCACAGAGCGAAGACTTCCGAGCTGTTGGTATTTCAATGTGGAGTCAGTGTAGAGCTTAGAGTCTTAGAGGATCTCTGAGATGGCTGACCAGCTGAGGCAGACTGTAAGTCAGAATTACTCCGACAGCGGGTCCGGCACAAATATGGCTTGACAGGGGTTTGATTCCGGATGGCCAAAAGCCGGCATGATCCGAGGTTCCAGCACAGCGTCTCTGCAGTGGCTGCTCGAGTTGGGTGCAGCTGCTGTGCGGTGGCCGAATCTGACTCCCAGTCGCTGGCCGTGCGAGCTAAATCCGGTTTCGGATTCCTATTAAAGTGTGCAGTGAGGGTCCATCGCAATCCATCGCATTCGGTTGAAGTTGCTGGACGCCAATCTCTCGCTTTTGTGAAGCTTGCGACGATGCATTGCTTTGTAGTTTGCCATGTCTCAACTTAAGCCCTGCCACGGGGCAACTCGCCCTGGCAGTTTTTCACCTGCACTGGACGAAACGGTGTGTGCAAGTCCAGGAAAGGCCATCTTCTTTACCTTTGGGGTGAAGTCGATTGCTGTCCTTGCCCTGCCGCTTGGCCTGGAGTCGTTGCTGCATTCTCGGAAAGACCATTAGGTACAAGCTATAAGCACAGCGGGGTCCGTCTTGGGCCGCTATGAAGTTCTGCGGGACGGAAGCGGGGATGGTTTTGCGGACGCACTCGTCTGTGATACATGTGGCGAGGATGTGCTGGATCAGCCGACGCCGTGTTTCCGACTGGAGCGACCGGTCCGGACTCTGACACTTGTTGTGCAAATGACGGAAACCATGGTAAGTTCCTGGTCGCCATGGCAGTAGTCATAATCGTCGCTGTCAAGTCCGTAAAGCTCCTGCAACTGTATGCATCACAATAGTGTGGAGGACAAGAAAGACAAGAAAGCGAAGCAATGGCAGAGTGATAGGGGTGAGGCTTCAAGACCCACTTCAGACACAACGCTTCTTCGGTGGGTTGGAGTTTGCTAGCTTTCCAGCTACAGGCGCACCGAACTGGTGGGGAACATAATCCTTTGGAGCTTCTTGCAAGGACTGTACTAGAAACCGCAGACTTAGTTGGTCGGCTGTAAGTTGAGGAAAGAAAATCCTGTTGGGATGCAAAGTCACCCGAATGACCAAACAGCTGGGGACACAGCAAGCTTACATCTCTGCATGTGCATGATTGGCCCGCAGTTAAACCATCTTGTTGCGGCACTTTTGCGGCTGGGACGAGCGGATGTAGCGTGTCTTGGTTTCAAGTCAAAAGAAACATTGTGAGACAGAGGAAATACACAAATGCATGCCTTCGCACACGCATGTGCACATTTACGCAGTCGCACACCTGCTTGCAGTATTTACCCACGTATCCGCCTACCTATTAACAACATACCTACACACCTACATACATGCATACATACACAGGAGGACGCATGCAGACAGACAGTAGACAGAGAGCGACTGACAGAGCACGCCCACACGCAGACTAGGTACCTACCAACTTACCGAATGTATGTAAGTATCTCTCTTTGCCTGCCTACCTAACTACCTACCTATACGTGCGTACTACAAACATACATATACAGGCACACTTCGCGCACACACACACACACACGCACGCACGCATGCATCCATACAATCATACATTCAGTCATTCGTACGTGCATACCAGGTACATGCACAGCAACGTATGCCTGTATGTATGCATGCATGTACGTCTGTTGTAGAGAGAGGTCGGTAAGTAGATAGACAGATAGATAGGGCGTGTCTGTGACTATCAAAGGTCTTCTCTTTGTGTACCGCTGAGGAAACTTGGCTCTGCATTCGGCCTGGCCTTGGACACGGCTGGAGAAGTTTTCGTGCCTCTGCATGGTGATCTAGCACAGGAAAGATAGCTCTCTTGCAATTTTCCTTTCGATGACGAATCATGGGGAGTTTTCTTTGGTGCCGCGAGCCTTGCTTGCAGTTCTTGTGCTATGCTGCTAGGTTATAACATTCTGGAATCCCGCCGAAGAGTTCAGGCGATGCTAGTCAGGCTCAAACAAAAGTATGTTACTTGCACGACACGAGACGGCGCTTCCCTGCCGCTTAAATTCTCGGAAATACCTTAAATCAGATGTGTGCTCCAAGTTCCTATTTCTGGGATCGCACCTGTCCCAGAGACCCTATCATTGACGGGTAGATCTGTCCAGGCATGGGGGGACAGCACCTATGGGGAGCTGGGCAACGTCTGGGCCTGAGAGTTCGACATGCTTGGCCAACTGAAGGAATAAATATGAATAAGTTTGTGGTCAGCATCCAGTTGTTCTTGACGGTGTGCTTGTAGCTGGAGCTGATCCAGCTGTTGCAAATGGAGCTAATCCAGCGGTTGCAAACAAACAAATGCTGAAGTTGTCTTGCCATCTCGCAGGCCCCGATAGAGCCGCGGGCGCCGCACAGCCCGTTACATGCAGAGACCTCGCAGCTCCCAGGCGCGCGCGTCAGATGGTCCAGAGTTTAGTCTCTTAAGTTGTAAGTGCTCGAACTATTAACACTCCGAGGAAGTACCACTAACGAAGCCGGGATCGAGCATGCGATGATGGGTGATACCTGCCGTCAGCCTGTCGTCGTCAGCTCATGAGTACTTGTAGCATGTTTTTCTTCTGCACCATCGCCATCGTCATGTATCAAAACACCACTGCAAGCCGTGTTATTGTGATTCAGTTGCTATTTTCACTGCCAGTGCATGTTCGAGTTCAGGGTTTTGACTCATTTTGCAGTCGAGTGGGTTCTGCTTGACTGCTTCCCCTGGTGTATGATTAGGAATTAGGGTAGTATAGCGGTAGGATAAACTGTAGTACAAGCACTCCCTTAAAGTCCTCATTTGTACCACAATATCCCCCAAAGCCCTGTTCTCATGATGACGGCCATAGTCCCTGGTAAACTCTCACCCTGAACCATAGTATTTGCTGTAGATTGCATTTGATTGCCAACTTCTCCTCGCCTGGCCGAGTTCCGGGAAAAGTCGTCCTCCCTCGCGATCCAGCTCCACGAGCACAGGAGAGGTTTAGGCACACGTTATATGATTATCTGTAGGTATGTAACTAATGTGAAGTATATGTTATAGAGTATAATTTTCATGTATCATACATCGTGTTGTGTCATATTGCTTTGCGGTTTGTTAATATGTATGATGAATTGTGGACTCTCCCGTGGATGTCCTTGTGAAGCGGAGCAAGCTAGGACGCGGCTGCCAAGAAGGAGGGTGCAGACGACAAGCCGAAGGCTCGAACGGAGCGGTGAATGCCTCGTGCCAAACTCGATCATGAATATGTGTGCATATATACATATGCATATATATACATATATATATGTATAGTCATTATGCATTTTCGTTTATTTCTTTTATCACTACAAGTACCATCGAGCGCCAGGCCGTCATTGACATCGCCTGTGGCGAGCGTTTCTCCTTGCTGCTGGACGAGGAAGCCACATGAAGCCACTGCATTGGGGGTGTCTCCTGTGCTTGAATCAGTAAGGGGGCCATCGCCTGCATGTCCGCCGTCGCTATCCATGGTCTTCTCTGTGCGTGTGTGTTTGCGTGTGTGTGTGTGTGTGTGTGTGTGTGTGTGTGTGTGTGTGTGTGTGTGTGTGTGTGTGTGTGTGTGTGTGTGTGTGTGTGTGTGTGTGAATGTCTGACTGTGCTGTGCTTCTCGGTGTCGTTTCTCTGGCCCCCCGGTGTGTTATACTATACGTTATATATAATACTAAGGAACCCGCAAACATAGTGTTGGCAACTATGCTTTCCTTTCTTTATCCAACACTCACCCACCTTCCTTGCCTTTCACGAGGATGGTCGCCTCTATGCCTTCGGTGAAAACCTGGCGGGACAGCCGCTTCGCTCAACTCTTTTAGCAGGAGTTCTTGTGGTTTCCCTCCACCATCTTTATTGAAAGGAGTGGCCAGGTCGAAGATCGGGCTTTGACGTCCAGCCTTCCTAGTTGATGGCTTTTTGCTGGATGTTCCAAGGGACACCAGTCCTTTGAAGCACCTTCTGGCAGGTGCGGCGTTCCAGAAGCTGTGGGCTCCGGGCATATCACCGGCTGTGCTGTGCAGCGTGTACGCTTTGTGCCGGTGGAGCGAGCCGGGCCCCTGGAATCTCGGGGCGGGCAACATAGCCTGACTTCACTTGATGGTTCAAGTGGGGCTGGCAGTGTTGTTGATGCTGATGCTGATTTCCGTTTCGCGGGAGCTTTCATCGTGCGATTGCGCGCATGGTTTCAGATCCGATCGTCGATATTCTTCCTCTCCTTGGATTCGTTCTTTCTCGCAAGCAAGGGTCCGAGTGATTTCTCCTACGCACATGCAGACACGACAGACTCAACCTTGAGAGCAAGCACTGAGACCTCCGGTAATGCCTACGCAAATGCCGCAGAAACACTGTAAGCAATGGTTCAAGGCTTCGAGTCAAGAATCTGGAGATCGATGGGCACCAGATACCCTGCAATCCCATATCCTGATACAAGCTGATGTATGCAGGCCTAGAAAATCCTTGAGACCTAGAGGCGAGAAGTTGGGTCAAAGAGAACCCAGGAATCAAGTCGTCGACAGCCGAAGCTGTCGGAGAGCCCACTGAGGCTGTCCCTCATCACGATGGTACGACATCCTACCAGCCAGAGAGTCGCCTGGCTCGGGTTCGGTTAGGGTTTAGGGATCATAATAGGGTTCAGGGTTGAGGGGTTCGGGTTTCGGTTCTCGGAGTGGCTTGCGGTTTCGATTGCAGGCTTGGGTGGATTTCGGTAGAGGGGCAATTGTTGGGGCGATCTCGCGGCTTGGGGGTTTGTGAGTTGTGGTTTCTATTGTCTCACCAGCCGGTGCACAGACTCAAAGAAATTAGACGGAGCATTCTGGCTCAGGCATGCTCAAGGTTTTCGGGCTTTGATAAGTCAATTTTCTCGGCAACTCTTTTGAGAACCATGGCAGATTTCGCTCATCATCATGATGGCCGAGTGCTCCACGCAGGGCATTCCCACGACATGCAGGGCGTGGACATCTCAGAAGGCGACCCCGGCTTTGCCATGCTTCTCACCTTGCTCGCCGGCTTGGCTACGACGGTCGGTGCAGCAATTGCTTTCTGTGCCAACACAGATGACAACCGTGTATTTGCGATTTGCCTGAGCCTGTCGGCTGGGGTGATGGCATACGTGTCCTTCTCCGAGATTCTGGAGATGACAAAGCAGAGCTTCAAGGAGGCCAACCTCACAGATAGGAGTGCCCTCACACTCGGGACCCTGACGGTCTTCTCTGGGATACTCCTCACTTGCTTAGTAGATTCCTTTAGCCACTGGCTGTGCCACAAGAGACAGCCTGGCGAAATTGTTATAAGTGACGCCCCCGTGCCGCAAGCAGATTCCGAAAAGCCCCTGCCCGGCCTGCCAGTCGGCAAGTCCGAGCGGTTGAACATGATACAGATGGCTGCATTCTCAGGGATTGCTGTCGCCTTGCACAACTTCCCCGAAGGCATCGCAACCTTCATTTCGACGATGGGCAATCCCAGCTTTGGGCCAGCGATGGCTTTTGCCATAGCCGTGCACAACATCCCGGAGGGCCTGGTTGTGTCAGCACCCATCAAAAAGGCCACTGGCTCGAAGTGCAAGGCTTTTTTTTGGGCCTTCGCTTCCGGCCTCTCCGAACCACTGGGCGGGCTGCTGGGATGGTTGGTCCTCAAGGACATCCTCGGGCCCAGAACCTACGGCGTTTTCTATGGCCTTACGGCCGGGATCATGATCCACGTCGCCTTTAAGAAGCTGCTGCCGACTGCCCTGAAGTACGATCCGGAGAATCGCTACACGTCCTACTCCTTCTTCATCGGAATGGCCATCATGGCCATCTCGCTGATAGCCTTCAGCTGGGCTTAATTAATTTGCATGACTTGTAAACTGCCAAGATCTATGACCCAAGTTTGGTTCGTTGTAGGTTTGGCATAGCTCAGTGGACCCCTGTTTCTGGTTCCACGGAGGGCAGACTGCCACATTATGCGTAGACTGCCGTAGACTTGTAAGTTTATTTGACCCTGCTGCTATCTCCGAGCTCGCGTTTCTGGTTCCAAGGAGAGCAGAGCCACCGGTAGACTTGTAAGTTGACTCGGCCCTGCGGCAATCTCCGAGCTCAAGGAAGCGTGGGGAAGTGCGGGTGTCTGGCTGACATGTTAGACTTTTGAATCGGTGCGCAGCAAAGAGGGTCTGCCGCACGATCCGCAGAGAGCGGACGACAAAGGTGGATTTGTGCGAATCTCAGGGTGCAGCGGTGCTTGAAACCCGTACTCTCGCCCCGGAAAGCAGCCGAATCAAAGTCAGACGTTGCATGCTCAGGTGGTGCCCGGGTCTATGCTGGACGCTGGCACTCCGCAATGCCTCCTGGCTATGTTGTACCAGAAAACAACGTTGGCTTATATATATATATATATATATATATATGTATGTTTATTGATTGCTTTATGCAGTTGTTTGATTTGTTTGTATGTAGATAGATATAGAGAGCCCACGGCTTCAGAGGATTACTCGCGACCATCGCCTCTACGTTTGGGGTCACCCCAGCAATCGGAAGCTGGGCCACGCTGGCTTCAACCACGATGGCACCGAGGTTGGATCCCTTGCCCGCTGTTTGCAAACCTGACAGGAGGTCTTTCATTGCTATGATTACTTTAATTGATACTACTTCTTCCATTGCTATTACTACTCTAACTGATATTACTACTTACTTTAGTTGATGTTACTACTTTACTTGTAGTTGCTATGACTCCTTTCATTGCTAGTTCTTCTTTAATTGCTGGTTTGTCGTGCTTGTCTTAAGCTGCTATTCCTAGTACCGTTGGGTCTAAGGGCTGCTAGCCCGAAGCCATCTACGGATGCAGAGGATGTTTGGGACTTCGAGTGGCTGAGTTTGGAAACCGTGGCTGTGGGTGTGGGGGAGGAGCTTCGAAGTTCTGAGTACCTACAGGAGGAGCTCAAGGGCTCTTCGGTTCGTAAGAGGATTGGGCATCCACAGGCTTGAAGAAGCTTAATACGGGAGTTTCCAAAAAGTAAGGGTACCTCATTTCGGGGTCCTACTAAAAGGATGCTACTATTTTCTGAAACTCTTTCATCGTCATGACCCGGCTTCATTCACGGACCAGGCCGGCGAAAATCCGGCAGTCGGCGGCGGCAGGGCTTCGCAAAAGAACAAGGAGCCGCCTCGAGATGGGTTTGGCGGATCTCCGTTTGTGGGGTTACATAGGTGTTTCGGGTTTAGGGATTCTTGAGGTTACGGTATGACTGACGATGAACATCGTTGCTGCCCGGCTACCTTAAGTTCTGCAGCCCATGCGAAGTCCTCACATCGGTTTCGCCGAGGGCCAGCAAGCCGCCTCTTGTCACTAAGCTTACCTCTGATTAGTAGGGAATGGAGGAATGGGGTACAATTATAACTACTATTAAATTAAACTACAATTCTTCCATTCCCTACTAATCAAAGGTAAGTAAAGACATCGCAAGACGGGCATCTCTCACACCACTGCAGCCCGAAGGCTCTTACTAGTACTTCATTTCCGCCCGTCCGGGCACAGTGATCTGTGGTTTTGGGGTCCGAGTATGCTCAAAGACCTCGAATTGCATGGCATCTTGAGCAAAGGCCATGAGGGGCTTGCTGGCCTAAGGTGATACTTGTATTATCTTGCATTGTCTTGCTCAACCAACATAGGTGGACGCATAGAAGCAGACCCCGGGAGACAAACGCCCGACCTGCAGGCAAGACCTCCTGGTGTTGCCGTGAGAAGTGCTTTGCGGGATGCCGTGCGCCGGATTCTCAGGCAAATCTGTCAAGAACAGAGGGGAATTCTTGCCGGAATAGGGTTTGAGTTTGGGGTGCATTATTATACACCACAATTACAAACTAGGGTGAGTTAGGGCTCTAGATTCTATAGGATTTCAGATCCTCTTGTTGATTTTGCTGCTGCTTTACATGGTAGGATTTTGTGTCGGTGTCGGCCCATGCCTAGAGCTGCGGCGAAGGGCTTTTGATTGGTTTGCACTCACAGCCTCTTGGGAAACCTCAAGGTCGACCACGCTTGGTTTTCGCAATGCTGCATCGGAGGGTCAGGACGGATGGCGAAGACGTGCTTCAGGAACTGAATATAGGGCCTAAGAAAAGCTTATAGGCTTATAGTAGAATGGGCCCCAAAATCCTTTTCTAATTGTTAAGGCCCCTACAGTAGGACTTCCAAGTCCGATGTCGCAGCGGACGAAGTCGGCGCTGCAGTATTTCCCACGTTGCTTGTGCCGGAAGGAGTGTAGGCCTGGGTGACGAGTGCACTGTCATCGTCTCCGGCGACGGAGGCCGCGAGCACGAGGCCGCGCGGCATGTTTTAACAGCGAGTGTGGATGATTGGCAATGGAAGTACTTGCAACGAGTCGTGTCGAGATCCGCATGAGCGTCGTTGGCTCACTTCTCTGCCACCTCGGAAGCCAGCATCAGCTTTATGATTACATGGGGCATCGGGATACATTTTACGAGGATAAGGCCGATGATATAAGAGAGAGAGAGAAAATTAAAAGTAGCGACTACTTTCACTATAAAGGAGCATTACTCCTCAGAGCCTCAGAATGTGCCCGACCCTCAACCCTCGGAAGTCGCAATTCCGCCCTGCTACAGGAGGATCCGCTGATGCCAGCCACCCGACAAGCATTTCGACGGGTTTCGGCTTCGGGGAATAGGGTAGGCTTACTCGGCACGAGTGCGATGTGCTTGGGGATTCTGGCCGGGCGAGCACTAATCAAGCCTGTGGAAAAAATGGTAGGCTTACTCTAACTCCTTCGTGAAGCTTCAGATTACGGTGCCTGGCGGACAAAATCACTTCTGGACTCTGCTTAACGTTGAGGAGTAGCTCGAAGCAGCCAGGGTTTGCAAGTTACCAACACTTGCTCTGTCCGGTCGATTCAGTTCTTTTCTACCAGTAATACTACACCGTAAAACCCTAAACCCTCGGAGCTTGAGGGGACCTGTAGTGGCCGATTCTCAGGGCTTCGCCTCCGTGGTTGCATCCGACATGCCCAAGGCCTCCGAGACTCTCGGCCAGGAATGTTTTTTTTTCAGAACATTTTTGCCTCAGGTCAAAAAATACATATATATATATATATATATACACATACTGCTTCTTGCTAATTTTACTGGTTTTGAGTGTAGTAGTATGCGGTAGTGGTAGGCGCTAACCTCTCAGGATGGAGTTTCCACGGGACTTGCCCGACCTCGAGGCGCGAGGGGCAGCAGTTTCGATAGGCTCGGGGCTTGCAGGAGGTAGGCGGCGTGGCATGCAAGCTTTCGGAAGAGTCGTGCATGTGTGCCGCATGCGTCAGTGTACATATGATTGGGTGGAAATACGTAGACACCGGCAGTAAGCCGCAGGATTCTATGCATCAGATTTTTCCCTTCGTGTTGCTACTCACCAGTTCGTAAGGCGGCATGATACCAGGCGCAGAAGTGACAAGCGGAGTGAAGCGGTGCGTTAATTTCAGTGGTGGTTGAGATTCAGCGGCATTCAGTTGTTGCCTTTAGGCATTGGAAACACCCGCGGAGAACAGCCGCGAGGAAGAGGAAGAGGGCGTGGCTCGGATCGCAATTGTTTGTTCCATGGCGAGTAGAGCAGGGATGGACGCTGTCTGGTCTGCCTGGTTCATGACTGGGCCTACAGGTAGATGGACGAACATGTGCCCAGATCCAGAGTCCGCGTAGCTTTATGAAGTCCATCAACCCAAGCCGAGCTTGCCCGGTGCTCAGAGGTCTGCATGCAAAAAGAGCAAGAATCACCAGTTCCTCACGAAACTTTGCCGGCAATATGTTCCTGAAACAACGTGTCGCAGACATGCATTTTGTCCTGTTCCCGTTGCTGCACAAGTTATTCAGAGCTTGTGTTTTGTAGACGTCGCGAGTAACGTCGCATTTCGGCGGCAAAGAGCCAACAGATTTTCAGGAGACGCGCTATTCGTTGTGAGCGTCCTGCCCGCTGGCTTTCTTATCTGGCTGGCACGTGCGAGAGGCCGTGGCGGTGCTGGCTCCAGGTTATAGTAATGTAGTAGGAGCAGATTTGAATGTTCGTGACAGGTGGTGGGGTGAGCAGAGAGTGCCGTGAGTATGTGCTGCTCGCCTAGTGTGAGACATCTGCAGAAACAGGATCTTCTTAGTCCCGTGACTCTTGAAGCTCTGAGCCTGACATGCACAAGCCGCTCCCCCCAAGGGCCCCAACCGCTGCCCTAGCTAGATGGGAGCCATAGAGTCATAGAGTGGGATTCAGGTCCTCGCAGTTCGAACTTCCTATTTATGAGCCAGCACGAACAGCATGTGTCGGACCCTATTTCTATCTGCTTCCCAGGCATGTGAGCGGGTCCGGGACTCCAATGTCGCGGGCAGCCCAAGTTTGGTGCTCTCACTGCTAGTCCCAAAGCGGAAATTTCGACGCATGAGATATGTCGTTGTCATGTGCCACCTCAAGCCGATAAACGCCAAGTTCAAACGACATATCAGGGTTCATGATTCCCGAATGTTGCCGTGCTGCTTCAGCATGCTTCTCTTTCACCTTGGAGTTGGGCTCCATACGCGTGCCAATCCAAAGCGAGCTCCACAAAAAGTGTCGCATGGCCGATATTGTCCTCTGAATCCTCCAGCAGACGTATCGAAGAACCGGGCATATCCAGCTACGAACTTTTAGCCGAGTTGCACCTTACAAGAATCCATCCAATCCAGATGCCCACCGCATCCTAGCGGCCCGCTCAAATTCGAGCGCTCGGCCTAAGGACGACTTAATGTTGATTGAGGCTTCGGCATAGCGAGTAGTAAGAAATTCGTCTGGTACACTTTAAAATACGCCCTCAAGCTTCCTTAGTTCAATCATGAAGTAAAGCCCCTGTTCGAGGGTGTAGTAACTCGCAGGGCTCTTTCGGAATGTTTCGTGGATACCCACCGTGTGCGGATGCTACTTCTTCATGTTTGGGGATTGGCATAATGACTCTGAAGTAAAATGCGTTTCAGGCCAGCCTAGATCTCAGAAAATGTCCGCGAAAGCGCATGTCAAAGCAGACGTCTGTGAAACTTCCAACGTTGCCTTGGTGATGGCACGCAGTCGTACAGTGGTGGCTACTGGTAGCGTTTGTTTCCCATTCCCTTTTCCAGAGAGTCGCATGTATGCATACATACAAGACTTTCATGTATGTATATGTAGGTATGTATGTACGTAGGTAGGTAGCTGTGTATATGCACACAGCAGCAGATATAACTGTAATTATGGAGACTATAACATACATAATGTAAAGTGATGTAACCACCCACACCCACACACGCATGCATGCATTCGTCCATACACTCATGGTTGCATGAGTCCACGCCCTCGTGTATACTATGTGTGTACATATGTATGTATATATATATATATATATATATGTATACATATATATATATATATAATATACATATATATATACATATATATATATATATATATATCGGTATCTTGTGACACAATACGCAGGTGTCAACCATTGTTTCCATAAGTATTCACACCTGTTCATAGATATTGCTAGCGCAAGTCTCCTTGCTGTTGCTGAATTCGGTTTGCCTATGAAAACCTGGGCCAGGGACGGCAACAGAAGAGCGTTTTCCAACCGAGAGTGCACTGGACTCGGTCCGCCGATTAAGGCGCGGAAGGGTGGCTGGTGGCAGGGCTTCTTTTGGGGTTTAGGTCGGTCGGATTGATGCGGTTTTTGATTTCAATGACTCTCAGGGGTCGGACAGTTTGTTGACCCACGGCAGTCTAGTGTGGCAGAGCTTTTCCCTCCACTTCGCAATGACTCGTGAATTTCGCTTCGCAGATCAAACAAAGGAGCGTTCCTGAGCAAGGCACCTGTATACTTAATTCATGATTGTCTCCTGTACCACTATATGTCTGTCTATAGTGTGAGGCAGCCTGTCGACACGGCAAGTTGCAGCCCAGACAGCGTCGCTATTTGGACAATCCTGCAACTGCTACGTAGGCGCAACGATGATGTGACGCAAGGGTGTGGACTAAACCCCTATATTGTTCGCCCTGCACTCAGTTGAATTGTAGTATGCGCTTCGGACAGGAAAGAGCTGCCGCCGAAGCCCATTGTATGCATCCTGGGCGGCACGGCCATCTCGAAGGCAGATACCCAGGCCTGGATCCAGGGGCTCGAATGCGTTAAAGCACTGAGATCGATCGCTTCAGCGGCAACCTGACAATTGCAAAAGCAAAGGGGGTTAGCCGCCCAAACGCGCTCCATCGCCACAGTCTACCCGTAGTCCAGGAGAGCTCCATCCGGAGCTGTAGCTGTAGCCAAGCCAGGAAAGCCTGCAGACTCATCTGCAGAAGCTGTAGCTGTAGCCAGGCCAGAAAAGCCTGCAGACGTATCCGCAGAAGCTGTAGCTGTAGCCAGGCCAGGAAAAACTGCAGACGTATCCGCAGAAGCTGTAGCTGTAGCCAAGCCAAGAAAAACTGCAGACTCTTTAGCAGAAGCTGTAGCTGTAGCCAAGCCAGGAAGAACTGCAGACGTATCCGCAGCAGCTGTAGCTGTAGCCAAGCCAGGAAAAACTGCAGACTCTTTAGCACTGAGATGACCTGCTGTCCCTTCTCACATCAGACCGTTGTGTGTGCACCTGCCAGGAGACTGCCGGTTTCTCAGAGTGGGCAAGGTGGTGAGGACACATGTGCAACCGACGCACGATTATGACGAAGACACCCGCAGATACAACCACATGTGGCAGGCAGGCACGGCCAAACAACAGTGTAGCCAAATGAATGAGAACGACAGAAACCAAGGCAGAAACTAGCGGCGTCAACAGCTGCCACAGAATCAGCCCGATCAGAAGCAGCAGGATAAAACGGCAGCGCAGTACAGTAGTGACTAGCTGACTAGCTTCTGTTCTGAACTGTTTCAACTCTGTCCCTGGGTGCTTGTGTTCGTTTTCCCTTGTATGGGGCTCGTCATGAAGGTTATTCTGGGCGGTTTGGGAACTTCTTGGGCACCGCTTGCGCAAGTCTTAGATTCAAGCCTTTGGTTAGAGTATACTTATACCTTTATATCAGTATATATATATATATATATATATATTTCTATTTCTATCTTGGAGTGTACTGGACATGATTGTCGACAGGAGCGCCTCCTTCTATTGTCCTTCTCCCGCGGGAGCTCTCTTCTTTCTGTGGGGCTTTGGCTGCCTTCTTCTGTCGGTTGGGTACGGTTGCGGGGGCTTCCTGGCCGAACCTCTTCATCCCTCTTCTACCGGCAGTTTCCGTGCCTTGCCTTTTTGCAGCAGCGCTTCCTGCTTGATGATCCCGATCGTTCGTGTTCGTGTGTGTGTGTGTGTGTGTGTGAATGCAATCTTTGCAGGCTACTGGCATAGGTTATGCTGAGTAGGGATTGTAAGTGTGTGTGTGCGCGCCAATTTCAAACATGGGGTCACTCGGCGACCCACCGTGGTCATTGTCCGCGCAATTTCCCAAGCAGTCACATGAGTCAAACCACCTATACTCTCACTGCCCTATCAGCACTTCACCCGTCACCCGATCAAGCTGTAGCAGTATCTCTTGTAGAACATAGAATCAGTACGTAGCCTCTGCGCCCAAGGTTAAGGAATTGGCCGATGCTTTGAGTGCCAGAGTCGGTTCTCGAGCCGTCTTCATGACCGGTGGCATGGCAGGAGTCCGGGACTCAGACAACTTTGCCTTGCTCTGCCAACAATATGACCTACGACATGCGTTCATTCGTGCATGGCTCCGCTTCCTGATCAAGATCTGATCGTCGCCGCGGTGTTTGCGTGTGTGTGGACAAAGGTGCAGAAGGCATTCGCAGACAGCTGCCCTGAACACATGCCGCTCTTTCATCTCACGCCTTTTGGCCGAGGGCTCGGATTAGTGTCTGTTCTGACAACAACAACTCGCTTGCTTGTGGCTGTGGCGATGTGTCTTTATGATCAGGTGAGAAGAGCAACTTCGATATGGGGCAGGATGTCCATGCAGGCCAAGCATGTCTATGGCAATGAGCCATGCCACGATCTGTTTTGCACTTACCTTGAGCTTACAGGTGCTTCTTTGGCGGAAAGAAAGGACGGGGTGTTTAAAACTCTTCGCCTTGCCTGGCAGCGTGTCTCCCCCGAGCATCATGTTGTCTGCCTGGGAGGACGTGTATGGTTTGCTTGGCGATCTGTACATCACGATCGAGGCTGCAGCACGCAAAGCATGGCATCAAGAGCAGAGAGCAAGGCACTCCGACCACAGCGAGACTAGCATGCTTGCGCCAGAAGATCTTTGCCTCTTGTGACGCCACGAAGGACCACAGACTCCCACCCAGCATCCGCTAACAACCACTTCATCTAGCACTCCGCCTGCCACCCCCCACAGCACGACAACAGCAGCGCTATGGCAAACGTGAGAATGTGAGAACCTGTCGCGTATCAGTCTGAAACAGCCAGACAATCTAGACGCTTGTCATACCTTCAAACTCCCATGACTCCCCGACGACTTCAAGCCCGGAAGCCCTACACCCGAAACCCTACCCTGAACCCTTAAACCTTGAATCTTTACCCGTAATTAACGCCCTCAGCAAGCCCTTCGGAAGCCTTGCAAACAGGGCGGGCCGGGAGTCGCTGGGGAAGCCAAGGCGAATATGAAACTTTCATTTTGAGGACTTATGCGCGTTGGGGTTGTAGTCGTCGATTTTTCAAGGGTGTGTTGATGGGAGTCTAGTAATCCCAGGTTTTCCGAACTGCTTACACTTTCACCGTTCCTGCACACCTGGGCGGTCTTCCATCGTGGTCGCGAGCCCTTTAGTCCCTGACGAGGACATCCACCTTAATTGTAGAGGGATCCGTAGTATGATTTAAGGACTGATTTAAGGTATAATGTATTGCTTGTTTAATTTATTAGGAGGCAACTCCTGGGCGGGCTAGCTCGGTTCCTCGCAGCTGAGAAGGTGTGGATTCCAATGTCTGGGCTCAAAGAACCCACCTTGGCCTACAGGCTTCAGGCCTCAGGGTATGGTTGTAGAAGCAGGTTTCGGAAACCGTCTGTCAGTTTTCTAGGGCTCCAACCTGAGACCGAGACTTGCCTGACGCGGCAGGGCAACAACCAGTCGCAAGACTAGAGCTGTTGCTATCACCAACAACGAACAGAGGGTAGCCAGCAGCAAAACCCGAAGCATGTTGCAGCATCAGCTGAACTGGGATGATCAAGACCTTATACGTCTTGTTCACAGCTGTGCTTGGTCAAGATTCGAGATCTTCGCCGCGGTCTAGGAGTGCAGGGTCTGACTTCGCATTCGCCGGCATGACACACCAACCGTGCAAGGCTGCCGCTGAGCGTGGCGCAGCTGTCACTTGGCTAAAGATCCCATCACCATCCTAGACCCCTCACGACCCATGGGTTGAGACGGCTAATTCGAAGATCGAAGGGCAGATGCGGAAAGATGGGGAACAGGCGGGGTTGCTGGAACGCTGCTCGGACCGGCCACACCCTTCCCATTTGTGTGCGACCTGTTCCTAAATCCGTAAGTGCTTTGGCCTTGGTTTCTGCATTTGCTCCGCGCATGTTACGGTGCAACAATGCTTTGAATTGTGTTGTGCCCAGGTGATACCTCTGATTCGTAGCGGCGGTGCCACTCTCCCAGTTCTCTAGATGGCCGTAGATGGCAGCTTGCACAAGGTATCTCAAGGTGTCGTGCAAACCAAGTGTTGAGTATGTCGTCATTTTCGCTTAGGTCTGCAAGGTTGGACCCTGTGACTTATGGGGAGGGAGAGAGATAGAGGCTCAGACCGTGGCGAAACGAGATGGGGTGCACTGCTGTAGCTCCAGGCCGGAGCGGCGACCGCATTGGCCCACCGAAAAAATGTGCACGAGTGTGTCTGATACTTAGGCCAGCGCAGGGATGTTCGCAGCGAGCTCAGTTCAAGTTTTGGGCGCCGGTAGCGAAGGTCCGGAGCCGTCACTTCCGGTAGAGGTCTGTCGGAGTCGGTTTCGGCAGACTGCTCATTATGCCCTGGAGCGAGATGGGTGGAGGCTTTCGGCGCTGGAGTGGAGTTGAGTTGCAAAGGGGGGGATGTTGGGGGCATACATGGTGTCACAATCGTACCATATCTCCGTAGCTGGGAGCCATTGTCGTCTCAGGACTTCCCCGCCGGAGCCCTGAACAAGCCTGCATGGGCTCTTGAACCACAGTGGGCTCTTCTGTCGAAGGAGGTGGCCCCGGATTTCCGGCGAGTTGCATGACGGAATTTCGAGTTGGGGGGAAGGGATATGGAACATAAGGGGCACTTCAGAACACTGGCGCAAGATCATGTTGGTTTCGTGATCCCTTGTTAGCAAATCATCGCAGAGCCGATGCTTCTTGAAAGCCTGGACCCAGGAGAGACTAGGTGACCAGGTTTTCGCAGGTGGCGCAGCAGTATATGACAACCTAGGTTTCATCGTATTTCCTGCGCAAGCTTCAATTTGCGGTGTTTTGTGGCCTCGGGTTTTGGCACCTGGCCTTCGGCAGATGTATTTTATTCCAGCCTCTGTCCACAGTTTGCGCAATCACCCGATGCCTTATGGCTTTGCATGGCTGGGATATTCGCATCGGAATGTGTAGCGATGGGATCCCGGAGGGAAGGCGCCGATCTGGTGCTTGCCGCCTGTTTGGCACCATGGTTTGTCCTGAGTGAATCTCGGACCCTGGACACCATTACAGCATGTTCCTTCACTACTCAATAGCCTGTAGAAAGTTGGTGTGACGCAGTGCATCCTTGACCTGTTGCCCCCCTCTCTCCAGAGATTTCACTGCATGTGCGTTTACCATAAACCCAACACCACTTCTTGTCAGGAAGCCGCAAACAAGGAGGCACCACCAGCGTTTTTTTTCCGCAGATGCGGTGCATTTGATGAGGGGTTTGTTCTGACTGTCCAGACGATCGTTTGTTTGTGCTTCTTCCGCAAGTCAATTTGCAAGTTTTTGCTGTCGTTGGTCGATGTGTCTGTTTGCGGCAAGAGAGGCCGCTGGAGGATTACATGGGTCGTTGTGATCATTGTAGTCGCTGGATGGTTCCTTCACATGCACGCGTCCACGGTGCGACTCTGAAACCTCATGACAAGCGCAAGGACTTTCCCAGACACAGACTTGTGGCAAGAAATTGCTGCAGAAGCCCGGGCACACATGCATGCCTGGAGGTTGCGACTGCTATGGTGTTGCTCGTGGAGTGCTTTTTGCAGGACTACAGGGGTAGGGACGCCCATGTAGCCATGACAAACTCATGGGAACAGGGGGGGGGGGGCGTTTGGTCAATGTCTTTTCTGTGCGCGTCCGATGGATAGATCGGGTTTACGCCCGGTTCATCATGGCCCCATATACTGTATGGTTTTGCATATGCTGGTCACAAATATCTATACTTATAACATGTGTATACATGTGTCGTATGTTCGGATTCTGCGACCTAAAGCACACCAGCCGGCTTTGGTATTTAGGGCTGGGGGTGGGATACGCCTTACTCTGTCCGACTGTTGGCTTACTTTCGATTGCAAGTGGGCAGATATGTGCAGCAGGCACATAGCTGCTTCTTCTCCGAGTTTTTTTCCGGCAAACGCAAGCTTACTTGGGCTCAGGCCAGGCGTACGGGCATAGCTTTCCAGAGTACCTTCGATGTAGACTCCATGACTTGCTAAAGCCATACAAGCCATAAAACCATGAACTGCATGGTCCGAGGCGGCTACATCAGCCGTAAGAGGCATTACCCCCTCCTTAGAACCTCGAAGCATGTTTTCATTGTAAGGGTATACCTACTGTCACTGTTGGCGGACCTTGGTCGTGCTAGTGCCTCCTGCTCTTGCTCCTGAACCCTCCCTAACCCAAATCCGGTCTTAAACTGCAACGCGGGCTTCGTCTTAGCGCAGGTGGGAGGCAAAAAACATCAGGCTTTCAAGGCAGGGATGGTTTGACGGAGATTCTCCGAAAAGTGATGTAGAACCTGCCGTAGGGTATAATTATTGAACGCGGCAAATGATCTTATCATAGAATCATATGTATATATATATATATATATGTATATATACATAGATAGATGTACTATGTAGGTGGTCAGTGCTCTCGCCAGTTCTCCCGTCCCCGAAGGATCTGCACAGCAGGGGAGGGCCAGGCTCTCATCTTCGCAGATATCAATGCTTGTGCTGATGAGGGCGGCACTGACGAAAGTGATGCGTTGATTTGAAGATACTGGTAGTGCAAACGACGTGGCGGAGGATGATTTGCGCAACTGGCGGCACGTTAACGCAGGTGTGTCGCTGATGCTTCTGATGATGGTCGTGATGTTAAGCATCGCTTCTTTCTTGTGAGCACCATGGAAGAAAAAGACTCCGACGACAACGACGAAAACATTGGGCTTTGTAATACCAACAGCAGCAACCACAAGAGTAGCAATGCCGGTCCGAGTCTTTTTCGCCAGTATCTACATCGCTACCAACAAAGCCATCACCGCTACTGTCGTCACCCCTAAAAAACAGAGCATCCTATTCGTATCCTCACCGCCATAGACGGCCAGAGTCTACGCCGACACGGATGCTGATTGCAGCCTTGGTCGTATTGACTTCCCTCAGCCTGTTTCATCATCGCGGCCAATTTCGCAATCCTAGGGTTTGTGTGGCTGTCACTGCGGCTGCTGCTGCTTGGGCTGTTGCTGAACCTTTTGCTGGTGCCGCTGTTTTTGTCGGTGGTGGGGCTGATTGCATTGCCCGGAAATATTGGGCCCATGCAGCTCGGATATACGTGCCTGCTGGATTCTGAGATGTCCCATATTCGGGTAGGGCATCGGAGTCTTGTTGGTTCTTGAACTTTGCCGCATCAGAAGTTGCGGCCCGAGGCGAAACAACTCTACTACTCCCTGGTCGTACCGTGCTTGGCAACCTGTGTGTGTGTGTGTCTGTGTGATTTGTTTGTTTGTTTGTGTAGCGGTGCGGTTTCAAATTTCGGGATGCGTCGGGGACTACGTGATTCGCGCTGTGCTGGTAGGTTTTCAGCGAGGCTGGTTGTGTGCTGTTTGTCTTCCGGCATGACATTGTTAGGATCTTCAGTAAGTGCACTTGAGATGTCTGATACTTTGGGGTTTGGGCATGTGATTTGGCCAGCATGCTCCTGGGCCAAGGCCTACTACAAAACGGCACAGAATTTACATAGCAAATGTAGACTATTTGGCGGATCTCGGCATTTTGTGGGTTGTCTTGGGAGGGTGCTGATTTTGGTTTTACTTCTTGGAGGAGGTTGGGCACGAGTTAGCATCACAGAAATAACTGGCAACGTCCTGCTGCTGAGGTTGAGAGCCGCCACTGTTGCCCCCGAGCCCTTTGAAGGACTTGAGTCCCAGTATAAGCGCGAAAGTCTCTGTTGCGCACCCCATGGCCTAGGGCAGCAAACTTGACAGTCACAGATATCATGTCGTCCCTGCCCGCTGTGATTTTCAAAGCATAGTGCTCGCAGCAGAGGCAGATGTTATGTCCTACTCCGGTGTTGCATGATTTTACACCTGTAGACGATGCACCCTGAAACTGCACACTGCGAGCTGCCGATGAGGCATCCAAAGTGGAGATAGTTAACACTTACGTAATATGGATCCTAAGAGTGAACTTGGAACCCAGAACATAACCCTGCGGCAACATGTCCTGCATGTTTCAACCCTGAAAGCCATACAGCCTTAGCAGCTTCCGATACGAAACATGCCACGCTGCGGTAGACACACGGCCAACTCTAACCGTATCAACCACAAAGCCGATCTGCTGCCTGCCCGGGCTTGCGATGTGGGAGCGAAAGAAGCTCTTCAACCCAGGACCCTCTAAAATCTGACTGTAAACTATATACTACAGGCCCTATACACTAAGGCTCCCTAGTAGTTCCTTGTTGGGGTTACCTTACAGGCTTCTAAATATGAATCCCAAAACGGAACTACTATGGAGCCTCTAGGTAGACCCTTACGGCTATGCGACATAGACGGCCAGCCTTCGCCCCTAGAGCGCCTTAGCTCCCCAGGCCTGGCCAGAGGTGACTTCCCCCCATTGTTACTGGCTCAGGGGGGGGTAGGTTTAGGGTTTAGGGTTTAGGGTTTAGGGTTTAGGGTGGGGGGGAGGGGGGGATTGATCGAGTGCAGTGGTGGGGGGGTTCAGGGTTTTGAAGGCTTCGGATCATTCGAGTGTTGAGACATCGACCTCGCCCGACACATCCACGCCTTAGAACATGGCACCTGTTGAGTTTTGCAAGGCTCGTTGTGTCACGTTTTCGATTCCGATCGAGGCCGCCCCTGGTGCAATGAACCAGAAGACTGAGGGCTGGGCGAATAGACCCTTTTAACCCTCTCTCAACATGTGTTATGCCATCTCAACCTGCAGGTAGCCAGAGGATGGCAATCCAACGATTTCGAGCCTCAAGACAAGGCCTTAAGAAGGCCATCCGTGCCTCCGCACACAGGCTCCAGGATTGCATCAGCCGTTCCGGTCATCTGAAATAGTGTGTTGCATATGAAACTGCACCGATTTGCCGGAAAGCCGATCCTGACGTCTGAGATGTTTAGACAGGCCTTACAGCCCTTCAGTTCTTTTGAACACCTCGTACTGCTTTTTGGGTTGCCTGACAAGGGAATATGCCCCCACAAACTATAACTATGGTAGTTGGATTGCAGGGACAGCCCATCAGAATCAGTGACGGCATACTAGGGGTCCAAGAGGTTTTTGGTCTCTCATGTAGACCCCTGATTTTTGTACCCTTTCCCCATCCTTCAACAGGGGATAACCACAAAGATCACCATACTCCTACACGAGGCTATTGCGAAAATCACGGGTCTACAGCATGGCATGTGTGGACACATGCTGACTCCTGGGCCTCGTCCCTGAGTGATCGTTCAAATCGGTTCTCAAGGACGTAAGATCTTGGGACAGGCTCGCAAGAAGGTCAAATGTGAGGATGAAAATGCAGCCAGCACTCGCCATTTGCGCCTGATCATGACCTTCTGGCTGCTTCAGTCGTACATGTTTTTCAAGTTTCACTTTCCCAGCAGTAGGTTTCTGATACAAGGCGTGGCGTGCAGTGCGTCGCAGGGGCGATTTTCCTTCCAAGCCAGACTGGGGCCAAAACCCGGCAACTGGGGGAGATATCGAAGACTAGAGTAGCTCCACTGCGCGCCTTAAGCCTCTCCTGGTGATTGAAAATGGCCATAGGCCTCCACCGGCATGCTTTTCTGCGCCTGCTTGCTCCGCAGCCGGTTCCTGTGAGGGCAGCTCAAAGCCTGCAAAGCTTGTTCAGAAAAGTGCCTGCATCATGTGGAGAACCGCACGCTGTAAATATGAGACGATGCAGATTTGACATCGCATTGCTAGTTGTTTGTTCATGTCCAAAGACCCAACTTGCGACAAGCAAGGTTTTGGATTTTGGTGACCACGGGATGGACTTGAGCAGATGCCGTGGACTTGTGTCCTTGACCTGCACTAGTATGCACCATGTAGTTGAAGTAGGAGCCAGTAATGCATGCCTCCCTTCCCCGCGCATTGGCAGAGACATATCATGAACAAACAAAGTTGCCAACTTCACGGATACAAGTGCATCAAAACAACAAGTTCATGTACAAAGAAATAAAGACACGCACAGACACATAGGCAAACAAACAAACATGCATACATAATGCATAAAATAGAGAGCATGTATATGCATATGTGTGTGCGGGGGCATATGTCATGTGTATATATGTATGTGTGTACATATATACCCATATCATATAGTTAGCATGCATGTCTGTATATACATGCCTGTGTATATAACATAGTGAACACAAGCATCAACCTGTATTTAAGCATATACATGGATGAACGCGGCAAGGGTAGATACACCGCGCGCACACACACATGCACGTCTATCAGTATATGCCGGTAGAGCTCCACGTGTATGGAGGTGGTTCCCACAACTGCTTCAGACGTGTCAGCATATCTGTGGATCTATATGCCAATGATAGACGAAGCAAACTTCAACAGACACAAACTCCGAACCAAGACCAAGTGATGAAACCGTTGAACAGCACCCACGTATTTTCTCAAGCCCTATGGCGCCTCGCATTGCCGGCCGCCGCAGCGCTCGCCTTCGGCCAAGCCTGGCATCAGCGGTAGTTGCTGCGAAGCTTGATTAGTTGTCATTAAACCAGTTTCTTGGGGTTCCTTTTGGCAGAGCAAATTATATATATATATATATATATATATATATATATAATATATATATATATATACATATATGTGTGTGTGTGTAATATAGAATATATTTGTGTGTATGTATGTGTGTGTGTATATATATATATAGATACATACATACATACATACATACCTGTATGTATAGATTGATTGCCCGGGCTTTGGGCAGCAGAGTTCTGCAATTGTATCATAACCCAGCCCTGCGTGTGCCTCACCTGCAGAAGAACAGACCGCTTGATGCAAACATGGCCACCGGACAAGCCGTTGTCGTGTTGAAGCCCTCATACAGTAGTTCTGGATTCTCGCTTTGAGGTTGTCGTCCTTCTGGGAGCTGCGCGAAGCTTTGTACCGGCACCCCTTGAAGACGAGGCTGCCAGACAGCACCACCATGTATCAGAGTTGCGTAGCCGCAGTGCAGTGCATACTCACAACTTGTTGCAGAGCAGCTGTCAGGATTTGGCTTGAAACATGTCCTTGCCTCCACGAAAGCCCGGAAGCCTTTGCAAGATTGCCGCAAAATCGCTCGGTGACGGGCTATGTCGCTTCGTAAGTCAATAACCGTGCCTTTGCAGGTGAACATCTCGAGGAGACAAGCCTTGTCTACCGCGTGATGCACTCAGCTTCGCACGAATGTTGTGTCACCGATGACAAATTCAGCTCCACAACTGCACTTCTGCATGTTGTGCACTGTTGCACAACCACAAGACAGGGCTAGAACATGCGATTGATTGAGTCTGCATGCGTTATGTGCACTGGAAGTGTTGCTGTGGTTTGAGACTGAAAAGCCTGCATGCTCAAGGCTCTTTGGTGCGACGGTTGCAGCTGCTCCAGAATTATGTGCCATGGATGCTAAGGGTTGTCCTCGGCAACTATGAAGACGGTCTAGTCACTTAGTGATAGTGCAATCCCGAACTCTCTATACTCTTTGAGCTGAAGTCCTCGCGTCGACTGGGCCGTTCGACGGTTTCGCTCCTGTGCTTCCTTGCTCTCTCGCAGCGGTGCTCGCGAAGGCAGAGCAACTCCCCTTTGGCGAGCGCTTCCTGAGGACGCTGCAATCGCGTCACAATTCAGCAGCTGTGCCGTTATAATTATGGGGTTTTAGCATTGTTTCGCGTTGGTCATCTCCTGCATAAGAAACTTACAAGCCGTGTGAGCCGAGAGATGGGCGCTTGTGGACTGCGGAAGCTGGGATCCCTGCAAGTCCAGGGAGTCCGGAACCGTCAGGTGTGTAAGACATGAGACCGTCCAGTCGCGAATAACTGAGAGCACGGCGCAGTTTGCAAGTTTTTGTGCTGTCTGCCGAGAAGGCAGAATCGGGATTCTCCGAAGTAGTGGGGTAGACGCAAACAGACTTGAGAAGAATTATCATAAACGCTTTGGGACGAAACTGTGCTGACTTGGAGTCCTTGTCTTCTCTATGTGAAGATGCGGCCACTGCTGGCATGCAGGATGACACCGACCAGCCGAAGCACTTATATCCGGCGCGGTTTACAGCTTACCTGCTGCTTGGTGGGAAGCCGGGGCAGTGGAAGCCATGCGGCCTCGACATGCGAGTGCAAAGAGTGGAATTGTATTTTACGATGGCTAGTACTACTACTACAAAAATTACTATTACTACTAGACTATTGACTACAATTACTAGTAGTACTCATGCTACTGTATCAATCTGAGCCTGAAGGATATGGCGTTTGTTGTCATCCCTGCTGAGGACACGCTTCCTGTTGAATTTCGACCCAGACTTCCAGGCTATGTGGAAGGAGCACTGGGGTCCAAGGAATGGCGTACCCGCTGGAGTAAACACTCTTCGTTTTACAGCTGCGGCAGACGGTAGGATCCGTTCGAGGACCTTGAACACATTGTGGTTTGCAGGACAAGGGTGAGCCAAGCCCTCTGGAACAACTGGAATCCAAGGAGTTCCGTCGCGATGCAAGATCCTTGCCAGTGGTATCTTAATGTTAGGAGTATCAAGCGTGAGAGTGACCTGTTAGAGGTCTGACATACAGTAGACACAGTAGACTGCATGACTTGGTTGGGATGCACTGGATCTTGAAGCTTTCGATTCGTGACGGCACGACGGATTGGGCACAACTATGCCAAAGGAAATCAGGATCTGCCACAGTCATGTCTTTCAGAGCCTTGCAGGCTGCTTCAGCCTGCATCCGAGCCAATTGCAGCATGCCACAGGAAGCCCATCGTTATGTCTTAAACTGCCGTGAACCCATCAGCGGAGATTATTGAAGTAACCTAAACACAGAGCGGACCCAGACAGACACACATTTCTTTTGCTACTTTCGTGAACTTTCCCCGTGTCGTGTTCTCGGCTCAGGATTTGCTCGTTTCGCGCGCACAGTGGAGCTGGCATTATCAAGCTATGCGCCTCCCAGTGGTGGTAGCCAGAAGCTTCTAGCGACTTGGCAGCGGAGTTGTTCGCTTTCTTTCTCGTTCTTTGCTTCCTTGCTACCGAATTGCATTTGTGCATGGGCTTGTTTGCGTGTCTCTCTCTATGTCTCCTTTGCGCCTCTGTGTGTAGCTTGGATTTGAAATAAACGGCTACAAACAAGCAATGTAGCATCAGTACATGTATATATCTATATACATGTTCAGGTAGCTGACCACGCAAAGATGACAAGGATGTTGCATGGTAGTAACTGGAGAAACATATCACAGCAGCGAGTCAGGGGTTTTATTGGGCTCTATAATAATTAAGAAGCTTTAAAGCGAGAGAACCACATATTTGATAGACAAGAATATAAGTGTGAAGCATACGCACATACATGCAGATATGCACACGTAGCACAAGAATGCATGCGTGAACTGCTTAGCGTATAATTCTGTGTATGTACATATAGATCTATGTGTATGTGTTGATTTGTGTATACGCATATACACGTACACATACCTACACACGTACACATGCACACACACTCATATCTCTCTCTCTCTCTCTCTCTCTCTCTCTCTCTCTCTCTATATATATATATATATGCACATGCATACATGCACGTATATATATATATATATATATATATACATATGTATATTAGACACATGTACGCATGCCTCTATGCATGCCTGTGTGCATTTGTACCTGCATACATACATCTATGTGCACGTTTATTTATCCGACGATGTAGAACACATGCGAAGATGGTCATAGACACAAAAAGCAATAATTACGTATAGTCATAAAAGATATTTGCGTACACTGCATGTGTGTGTGTTTGGATGTACGTAGGCATGCGTGCATCCAGTGATTTATGTGCATGTACGTATACATCTGCGTATCAGACAAGACTTGAAGGAGGCAAGCATTACTGTTTTAGTGGCCGACGAAGAGTCTGACATATTCGTGAGTAGGTCAGCCTGCATATCCCCGCGTTGAGAGACGTCGGCCCTGAGCTTGGCCCTGGGTCGAATTCAGGAGGTGCTCCTGAAGGACTACGGAGGCTCTACCGAGGCGAAGAGGCAGTGCCTTGATGTATCATATATATATATATATATGGGTCTGTCTTTTTTTGGGGGGTTGAGTTTGTAGTCTTTGAGGAGTGTTGTCCTTGCGCGAAACACACCCCGAAACATACCCCGAAACATACCCTGAAACATACCCCGAAACATACCCCTGAAACATACCCCCGCGTTATCCAAATCGTTTGGATGAAGTTAGCAGCGGGCGAAGGTGTAGAGTAGCTCAACACAGGTCAGGAAAGGTTTCCCGTAACATACCCGTAACATACCTGAAACATACCCGAAACATACTTGGATTTGCTCCAAGTGGCCCGTCGGCCTTTTCCGCTTCGAAGCGATACTAACCGCCTGACAAGTCGGGACCTTCCAGACCTGCAGCCCACAACGATGCCTGTACCACTACTGCAGCTGTTGTCACTACTACTTCTACTACTACTGCTACTACTACTGCTACTACTACTACTACTACTACTACTACTACTACTACTACTACTACTACTGTTACTACTACCACTACTACTACTACTACTACTACAAAATGGCTACGGCTCAAGTTTCGGCCCGAGAGACACAACAGCTGAGTGACACTTTCTACCCTACAATCTGAGTGAGCGCGGGAGACAAACTTGTTTCATTCCTCTCCTCCCTTCTCCTCTTCCCTTCTTTCTCTCTCTCTCCCTCTCCTTTCTCTTCCTTCTTTCGCACTGTTCTATTTGCTGATTACTGCACTGTGTGCATTCACCTTCCTTGCCATTCTTTGGCCGCACTGCTTTCGCCACTTGCCCTTGCTTGCACTGCCCTCACTGTACTGCCTTGACTGCATCTACTTGCTCTTTTCCTTGCACTGCCCTGGACCTGCGCCTTGGATCTGAATATGTCAGCAGATGCCGAAACCCTGTTGCTGCCTGGGGCGGTTGGCTACAGGGCCCCTAGCCCTAGCACTCCCGGCCCTGAGGAAGGGCGCTCTGCTAATAGGACCCTGATGGACCTGGACGAAGGCGAAGAGCTGGGATGCGACGATGACGCTAGCTCCACGCAGCCTGGGACTCCGCCGGGGGCAGGGGTAGGTAGAGTTGACAATGAGGCAGGGAACATTGCTTTCGGTCTTGGTGTTTGGGGACCCCCACCTGCTGCTGAAGATGACCCCCTTCATCCAGGCTTCCGGCGATTCTGCAATCCTGCTCCTGCTGCGCCACTTCCTTCGGTTTCCCTAGGAGGGCTGTTAGAGGAAACCTCAGGTGAAGGGATCATCGATCCTAGCGTACCAGCAGCCCCGGCACCAGGGACTCCCGAACTTGGGGAAGCCTCAGGACCTTCCAAGGACTCGACCGAAACACCTGTTCCTGATGTGCCCACCCCCCGCCATGTCCCGACTTTTGATCTCTCACGTCATGATGAAGATGAGGTCCGTGATAGTCCTCCAACTCCTGCTCCTAAAGCTATGACTAGTGTCACCCATCCTTACCCTTCAAGTCACCCCAAGCCTCTTATGATTGCTAGACATACACAAGCCCTGGAAAATCATTCTGCTCGGGCTGCAGCCGCCGCGGGGCGCCCACGGATGGGAGCTTTTGTTCCGAATGATGGGCAAATTGCTGGTCTCCGTACCGAGAGGGAGCCAAACATGTCGTCTTCTGAAACTGATCGACCTGATAGCAAGAAACCCAGAACTGATATCCCACGGGAAGTAAGCCTTGGTGACGAACTGACAGACGCCAGCATGGAGGAGCCCCCTCTTCCCCCGCCTTCCCAACCGCCTTCCCATCCTTACACCCCCATCCGCGCGGGACGAGGACCGAAACCCGCTCCCGCGAGCACAGGTTGGATGGATGCCCTGCAGCAAATCCACCAGAGTCTTCAGGACCTCCATTCTAAGGCGGACACCAGCAAGGTGTCGCAGGACAGGGCCCATGCAGAGCTGGTAGGGTTGAGGTCCGATCTGCAACAACAGGAAGTTCGCACAGAAGCTTTGGAAGCCACCACTAAGGAACACACAGAGCTTCACGAGGGCACTCTATTGCGGGTAGCCGCCCTCGAGCGCCAAATGCAGGACCTTCAGCAACAGGACCGGGAAAGATCCCGATCACCAACACCAGCAGGCCGTGAATTCTCAAGGGGCAGGTCTCCATCGATGCCCAGGAGCCCCCGTGAGGATCGAGACCCGTCAGAAGACCTTGAGCTTGTCATTGGGGGCTGGAACGAAGCTAGAAGAGGGGATGTTGAACATGAAGTTCGACAAATCTTCCAACGACTGCACATAGAAGACCGTATCTGCGAGATCATTGTGCCGTATGTTCGAGTGAATGTTTGCCGTGTCTCCCTGAAGTTCCCTCCCAATACCCAGAACATCCGAGCCCAAAGAGCCTTTCAGACCCACACACTTGATAAGCTGAAGGCAACGAGGTTCCTGTCGGGGATCACGGGGAGTAAAAACAACGTGCTGTGGATGACCAAGAACAGGACGCCGGAAGACCGGAACAAGATTCGCAGCCTCGTCCAGACCAAGGAATTCTATATCCATGTCAAGTATGGCGACAATAGGAAGCGTGAGACCCCTGAAATTGACTGGAGAGGACGGGTTTATGTAGGCAGGGTTCAGGCACTTGCTGAGGCGTCTCGAATGCCGAATGACGCTGATCCAGCGGACATCTATCTGAGCGATAATCGAGGGGATCACACAGGGTGGGTTCTTTTGGCAAATCGCTTTGAGCAGATCACTGGTCTTCCCAAAACAGAGCTGGCGAAACTTTGGGAAACTGGACCGCACCTGGATATGCGGCCGGGCCGGTGACTAAATCCTGCACCTCAGCAGAGATCGCCGTTCCATGTTGCCACGTGGAACATCCGAGGCAAAAGCCTCGACCATTTCAGTAATACCAAGGACCTGCTTAACTTGAGTGGGTTCAACCTAATTAGTTTGCAAGAACTGGGCGGATGTGGGGATATCCCGTCGGGCAAATGGGACAAGCGCATTGTCTGGCTGGAGAACCAGTCCTTTACCTTTGTAGTTGGCAATCCGGTGGACAGCCATCACTGCCAGGGCATTGGGTTTCCTACACATCTTACCACGCATGTAGCACATGTCTCAGTCCAACCATGTGGCATGTGTGTTCAGTTTCGGATGAATGGTGTCTCCACTTTTGCTCTGTCAGTCCACCTGCCCTACCTGAACAGGCAAGACTCTCAGGATGTTTGGCAGGCCCAAATTGAATGCATGCGTAGACTCCTTGAGGGATCACGGTACCACGATAACATCTTTGTGATGGCCGACTTGAATTATGAACTGTTGCATGTTACAGCTGAGGCGTCAGATGAACGTAGCGCTCTGCTAAATTTGTTTGAGCGAGACCTTGGTCTGACACACACAATCCCACAAACCTTTACGTGGAGCAACACGCGAGGGTCTACATCCAGTATTGACTACATCCTGTATCGTGTCCCGCATCAGGAAACCTGGGACATGCAGGTGATTGAAGAGTCGGACCGGCTTGTCGACTCTGACCACCGTCTGGTCACTCTTTGTGTAGGCCTCTGCAGGAACCGAGGGAAAAGAGCCCGTCAACACCGCACCCAGTGCGGTAAATGGCTGGTGGACTACACGAAAGCTGTCCCTTTTCTTAACGACATGGCAGCTCGTGCAGACCTTAATTTACAGGACCTTGCAGAAGAGGATTTTGTCGAGGTTGCAAAGAAGTCTTGTTTTCGTCCTCGTCGTTTTCGCTTCGTAGACACTTGTGCAACGAAGGAGTTGATTGCCGCACGTAAGCGTTCTGCAGATTCCTCTGAGAAACGGGAGTTAGGTCGGGAAATCGTTCAGAAGCGAGCCGAAGCCAAGAAGGCCTGGCGCACGGAGCTCCTGGACCGTGCTGCGGCGGGGGATTATCAGGTCATTAGCTACTTCAGAAGGAAGCAAAGCACCTCAGCATCCCAGCTTGAGTACTGCCTCCGAGTCGGAGGGACCGGACCAGCAATCGGAGGACTACAAGCTTTTTACAGGCAGAAGTACGCACCGGAGGAGCCCCCCCAGCTTTCCTCTCCCATGCACCTCTATGATTCAGTGGTAGGACCCAAGCTCCCAGCTCCTGCGCTCATCACGAAGGAGGAAATAGAGTACGTCCTCACCCTCACCAAGTCAGGCAAGAGTTGCGGCAATGATGCCGTGCCATATGAGTTTTGGTCAGCAGTACTCCAATCGGAAGCGTGTGAGCACCTGGTCGAGTTTCTAAACGACATCCTACTGGGCAGCATCCCTTTTCCAGAAAACTGGAGCCGCTCGCAGATTGTGCTCCTTCCAAAGACGCGGGAGCCGCGCGAGCCTAAAGAGTATCGACCAATCGTTCTCTCGGCCACGCTTAGCAAACTCTTCACCAAAGCACTCCTATTACGGCTTAGGACTGTCTTTCCTCGTATGGAGAGCGGACAGCTTTCCTCACAGGTCGGGGCCCAGGCGCTGGATGGATCAGTCGCTTTAAAGCATGTTATCCACCTTTCCCGACAATGGGGCTTGCCGCTATTGGCGTGCAAATTGGATATTCAAGCCGCTTTTGACACGCTGAGCCATGAATCGGTAGCTAGATTCCTGTCCTCCTTGGGGGCTCATCAGGAGGCGAGGTTACTTCTACAACTGATTACCCAGTCTGAGGTGTCGTTAGGTTTCGCGAATGTCAATTGGAGGCAGCGCCTCAAACGAGGCGTGCTACAGGGGTCTGCCTACAGTGCGGAGCTGTTTGCACGCACGGTAGACCACTTCCTGACACCCCTTTTGGAGGAGTGGAAACACTCCGAGACTACCTGGGTACGGGGGAGTGATGGGACTCCTCTTTTTGCGATAATTTTCGCAGATGACATTTTGTTGTTAGCCACCAGCACAGGACAGTTGTTACGAATGCTCCACTCGCTCCAGGACTGCCTTCAAGCTATAGGGCTCTACCTCGCGCGCTCTAAGTGTCAGGTCATTCGCTCACCTGATCTCCCGGCAGAGCCTATCCAGCCCAGGAACTTCCCCGAACCCATTAAAGAAGTGGATTCTTTTGTGTTTCTTGGCATCCTAGTGGGGTTTGCGGTCACGTGTCAAATGACACTTGCGGCCAGGCTGAGAATGGCAACAAACTCTTTCTTCGGATATATGGGGTTTCTGTCTCGAGCTCGGGGCCCTCTCACCAAACGCCTGCACTTGCTTGATTCCTTTGTGACCAGCAGGTGGCGGTGGCTTTCAGCGGCAGTTCGGCCTCTTTTTGCAGTAGCCAAACAACTGAGGACCCTGCAGACACACTTCCTGGTGTCAATGACACGCCTCGCCCACGACCCTTTGCAGACGTCGAGCGAGAATTGGATCGCACGGGGTCGTGGTGCCCGCATGGCAGCACAAGCCTGTGGCCACCGACCATGGGAGGCCATTCATCTTAGCTCTTTCCTCAGTTACTGGGGTCACGCAGCGAGGTTGGAACCGTGCCTTAAGCGCCCGATACTGATTGCGCTCCAAGTTCGTGACGAGGCCTGGAGGCAGGCTTTTCCTACTGAACGCAGAAAGGTCGGAAGGTGGCCCAACGCCGCCTACAGCCTGACACTCCTGTGGCGGAGGTGTCGCCTCTCAAATGACCCCCCAACGTGGGAACTGATGGCGAGCAACAGGAGGCGATGGCAAGAGTTCACATCTGAGGTTTTCCAGATTAAGAACATTCTACCCGATGCCTTCTACCCCAACTTGCATCAGGTTGACCTATGCCACAGATGCCTGCTCAGGACCGGAGATCGCTTTTGGCTTCTCCCCCAGACGCACCCCCCTATTGACCCGCCATATCAGTCGTCCTATCAGGTCATTGAGAGCACGGAAACTCATGATGAAGTCTCCTGTTTCTGTGTGGCCTGCGATGGCAGCAAGAAGGGCGGTAAATTGGGAGGGGGACTGGCGATCCTCCCCCCATACGGAGAAGTTCCTCGCGACGTGGTGGTAAGTGGCTTCCCCTTCCAAGGCTCCCCAGTCACCAACATCAGAGCAGAACTGCTCGCTGCCATTAAAGCTGTTGAGCGATGCCTTCAGATTCTGGAGGCCTTTCCTGGGATCCCGGTGATACTGATTACCGACTCCACGTATGTCCTACAAGTTCTTGAGGGGGGCACGGTTGGTTTCGCACATGTGTCGCTTCAGGCAGGCTTGTGCATGCTGTGGCATAAGTGTCATGATCGTGTGTGTGCGAAACACGTCCATTCCCATAAGGGACACGCCCTCAACGAAATCGCTGACAAGGCTGCTAAGGAAGCGCTGGACCACCCTTTGAGTCACTACTTTGTTAGGAAGATGGATTACTCCCGAGCCTTTGTGCCTCGGAGGGATTCGCCAGGACCGCTCCCGACGTGCCTGTGGTAGGATGGGGTAGGTCACACGCACATGCTATGCCAGTACTTGCTGCCACTGAGGGGACAGACGCTCGGCCGCACACACCATGCAGGACTGCTTCACCTTGCCTAAAAAGTATAGTTTTGAATTTGAACTTTGACATTCCTTGCGAGACTGCCTCAACTTGCCTAAACACTTTCTGTCGAATTCAAGCTTGAACCCGAGAGCACCCCAAATTTGCACACTTCGCAACGCAGTGTTTGTACAGATCACCCCACCTCACCACGCTCGACCCACCTTTGTAGTAGTTCTGTTGCATATCCGTTCTTCTATTGCTATTTCGGAGAATATCAGCATCGTACTTCCCACCATCTGGGGTTCATGCACACAAACCCCCTCTTTGTTTGTTACGACAGTTACCTAACTTTCAGCCCCAAACCCGTGGCTTTGACCTGCTGTCTTGCGCTGACACACCAGTAGGGGGAGGGGGGGGGGCAGGACGGGTAGGTAATTGCACGTTTGCACTTCTCATGAGCCCGCTGAGCCTCTTGACCTGAAGCCCGTGACTTCCCGAGCCCAAGCCCTGCACTTGTTTCCCCCCGCGTTTCGCCTGCCTCAGCCATGGCCGGAGTCCACCACAGCCAGCATCTGCTCCCTGCAATGTATGGCCTTTTTGAGGACTCCCTCCATCTGGTGGCAGCCCTCGCTTTCACCCTGGCATGCTGTCTCCTAGGATGGCTTGCACTGCGAGCGGGAAGAGCACAGCACCTTTCGCAGCCGACCACCACGGAGGGGAAGATCTACAGCGAGGATAGTGACAAGGAAGCGAAGGGGACAGCTACTACGAACGACGGGGCCTGGGATCCCAAACAGCCTGCCAGCCCTGTGACGAGCTCCCCCGTTCCTGTCGATGGTGGACAAGGGGGACCCACGCCACCCTCAACTACGACTGGCCCGAGCTCTGCAGAGGCAGGAGTTACGACGTCGATGACGATGGCTACACTGGTGGTTCTGGAAAACTTGGACGGGGTCCTTCAGGACCACCATGTGAAGCACCAAAGCGCAATACTCAGTGGAGTAAGGAAGGAACTTGCCTCCATCCTGAACCAAAGACCCCCGGCAACGATCTCTGACATGAAAGCGCTGGGTCTCGAGATCCAGAATGCCAGATCTGAGATCAAGACACTCCACGACGAGATCAAGGAGATCCACAAGATGGTGACGGACACGCATCAATCTGCCCTCGACATGAGAGTTGAGCTGAAGGCTGAGGCAGACCGCCATGAGGACTCGCTCGCGGCTGTTGACCACAAGATTGACTCCGAGGTCACCTTCTTTAACTCCAAGTTGGACACCGCCATCACGAAAATCGAGCAGATTGGGACCGATGTACGGAATATCTATATGGTTATCCCCTACATTCAAAATGCTCAGGTGGCCATTGACGATGCTCAATGGCACATCCGCGAAGTCTACAACAAGACCTATGTGCACAACAATATCCTGGAGAATACCAGACTCCTGGGAGAGGCCACTGAGGAGCAAGATGCGGCGCTAGCCAAAATCAAGGAAATGATCGAGGAGTTGCTGAGCAGGCTCCTCCCAGCGACCACAGCACCACCTCCGAGAGCACAGCAGCCGCCCCAGACTCAGGCACACATGCCACCACCGCTTCACACAGCAAACGTGGCTCCACGACCAAGTGGCCCAACGGGAAGCAATCAGCCGTGCCCTTTGGACCTCACCAGCGCCCTGCAGTACAAGGCACCGCCGCCGTCGGCTCCCCCGGCGATGCCTGCACCACAGAGCCTGGATAGGCACACGCTGACTCTGACGCCGGATGACTTAGCTCGTTTGCTACTAGTGCTGCAACAGAGCCAAGCTCTGGCAATTGGCCGATGATTGCCCTCTGCCTGGATCCAGGTGCAGCCTTGACAAGCTGACGGCCATCATGTTGTTTTGGTTTCCAGCTTTGTTTTACCTGTGTATACGTCTTTATATGCTTTATCGTTTAGATGTTTCGCACAGTTATGCCGCCACACTTGTCCGAATCCTGTTCAAGTGCAACGCACGCTGAACCACGAGATACTTTTAATTAAGTTGCAACATGCATGTACTGCTGCACCCTGGACTGTCTGCCTTGCCTTTTTTGAACTGCTCTTGGCACTGCCTGTACTTGCGACACTGCTCTGGTCTCAAAAAGTCCGCAATTGCTGAGATCAGGATGCTTCCGACTGCACTAGTCCCTTTTGTCGGCTTCCCGAAGGAGTGACGAGCACATACAAACCCGCTGGAGTGTTGTCCTGGGATCACAGCCGTAGAATCACAGCCACATGATACATGAGCGACCATGAGAGACGTGTGAAAGGCACTCCTAAGAGCCTGCCGAGTTCTGCTTGCTTTTCCCTAATCCGTCCTCTGCGATTTGGTCCTGCTGTAAGCCCAAAAAACCCCCATGCTCGGATGAAAGATGGCGCGGACCTCAGGCCAGTTGCCGGAACACTGCACTCAGGCACCAGAATTCCAAGACCATTTGCTGTGTAAGCTACATAAACCGGCAGTCTACTTCGGAACGGAACAACAGCCTTTGCCTCAGTGGGCTCACAGATTTGTGCCTGGAAACCTCCCGCGCGCCCCCTAGACCTTGCACATGGACATGGAAACACCTCTTCCCTTGTACCTGTTTTGGGAGCCTTTCGTTGGCAGCCGCTTGGATATTTGGGATGTATGGGTCCTCCAGTTGTGCATTGTGGGGGCCCTGTGTCTGCAAGGGCTATTGATACTGGTGCTGCTGTGTGTCTTGTACCGAACCAAAAAGGAGTTCCAGCTGATGCATGCATCCATGAGTGCGGAGAGGCATAGCTTCTTGACTACGGGGGTAATCAGCTCGGATGCCCCTCGCATCTGCGCCACCATCATGAAGGAGGAGGGACTCCGTCGCCACAAGGACTTGAAGGCGTATATAAGACTTCTCGGCAAGGAGCTCGAGGAGTACAAAGAACGCTTCATGGCCACCCAAGGACTTTTGGTGGTCCTTAAAGACCACACTGCGCCGCTCTTGGGGCAAATTCCTGAGACACTCCAAGGCATCCAGGGTCATTTGGAGTTTATTTCAGAAGCAGTTGACAGTACCATGAAACAGCACCTCGATAACCTCGACGCCAAGCTCCTATCTTTCGAACAGGAGTTTCAGGGTCAGAGAGACAAGATACCAGAGAGCATGCTCAGGCAGAACCGTGCTGTGGAACAGTCATGCCTTACAGTCAGCATGGCACTAAAGGACCTCCAGGACCAGCTTGAGACGATGCAATCCACCGTTCCGAACCTTTCCAAGGAAGCCGCTGACTACATCTGTGACACAGTTCATGCTATAGATGATAAAGTCACTAATCTGTCGGATGCCATGATGTACTTGGGGAGGAACGCGGACAGGGCAAATGCACGTCTGGAAAGCCTCAGGGACATGCTTCAGAACGTCGACGCAAAGGTGTCACCCGCGAGCCCCATGCCAGAGACGGAAACTGAGGTACACTCCACAGGTGGAGACACCCAGGGTTCCACTGCAGCAGAAGCCTCGACTTCCGCTCAGGCGGACATAGCTACGGCCACTCAGGAGCAAACGCCGCCTACATCGGCTTTGCCGTCTCGACGCCAATTCAGGTGATAGCCCGGCGCAAGGAACATGTGCCATCATGAAGAGCTCTTTGCTCGCACGGATATGAGCCGAGCCTGTATATACTGGCCCTTTTGCCCGATTCGTCTAGATCTAATTAGTCCTCGCTTGTACTTCCTTGGCCCGCACTGTACTGTAATTAGGAACTGCTGCATGCCCCAAACCTTGCCATGTAGCGCTGCACTGCTGAAATAAAGGAGCTCTGTGTTTGCATACCCACAGTTATGTTGTACCCCAAACCAAGATAACATCCGCCGCTTCCCCTACACCCATTGAACCTACCCGTGCTGTTGCCCTCCGGCTCAGGACCTCAGAAAATCAGGACTCCATTTGCACAGACCGGGCTCTTGCGACTAACAAACCGATACCCCAGATGCAACCGTTGGAGTTGCCCAACCACCGCACCCAGGGAGAGACAATGGCTGCCCAGGTACGCGACGAACTCATCGATGGGCTTTTATCCCCTAAGTCCCTCGACCTCGCTCCCCTACTACCCCATGTCCCTAAGTACCTGTGGTCCCGAAACCAACTTTCTAACAAGCTTTTGGTTTTGGGCCTTTCACCCCGATCATCTAATCGCTGTACTAACGCATCCCATGCCTGCTGTGAACTAACCCAACTTGTTACGACCTTTGTTTGTATAAATTTCCCAGGGCTCGCTTTTACCACCATTGGTATTAGGACTGGAGGAAAGTTTTCGGTGCACAGGGATCCCAATACCCTCGGTCTTAGCATGGTTCTCTCTGGTTGTGGTCCTGTTCCATGTTTGTTTTGGCTTTCACATGTTGGAGGGCTGCATTTTCAGGACTCGGACTTCGGAATGCTTCCTGGAACAACTTTTAACCTGTCCGAACAACCACTGAAATTCAACGCGAAAGTCCCACACTGCGCAGTCCCTAACCCTAAGTGTCCCCCGTCTCCACCCAGGATTAGCATTGCTGCCTTTGTCCTCACAAACATCCTCTCCACAAACCCTGAGTGCACTGACTACCTTGTCAAACTAGGGTTCAAACCTCCATCATTCGGACAAAAAAGCCTTCGCCAGTACTTCTCACCCACTAAAGCAGGACCACCCAAAGCAAGTACCCCCGTCGAAGCCAAAGGCCCCTGCGATGAGAAGACTGATGCCGATGACGATGATGTAATCGTTTGCGTTCACATCGCGTCGTCCGATGATGAAGAGATGGAATGAAGCAAACCTGGAGGCCCGATGCCTAACCAACGGAGTCCCTGGACCAAACAAATGCAAGAGGGCAGAGCCAGGTGTGCAAAACACCGTTAACACTTTCCTAGTGCTCGCTTTGCCACTTTTCCTGCCTTGCCTTTTTCACCGGACTGCTGCCCTTGCTGCTTTTCACTGCCCTCCTTCTGTCCTGCCTTGCTACTCCCCTTCTCTCTCTCTCTCTCCTCCTCCCTTTCCCTCTCCGCACTGTTTCCGTACTGCAATCTCTGCCCGCCTGTTTCACCAGCTTGATGCCGCTCAGCCATGGAAGAACGTGACCTGCTGCATGAGCCCTCGGGGCAACCTTACCAACAGCAAATCAACTGCACTGGCGATGACAATACCCAAAATCTGTGGCCAAATATGTGCCCCACATATTGCGACCGGACCGGCGCGTGCGGGCAAACAAGGCCTGCCGTCCTTCACATGACGGAAGGAACAACTGCGCGCGGCCCTGGTCTGCAGTTGCCGCTGAACTGGATGGAATGCCCACTGGGCTAACATATGAGCGTATTTTGCAGCGCGGCCCTGGTCTGAAGTTGCCGCTGAACTGGATGGGATACTTTCACATGACCGAGTACACACTTATGTGCGGCCCTGGTCTGAAGTTGCCGCTGAACTGGACGGGATGCCTACTGGGCTAACGAACGAACGTATTTTGACGCGCGGCCCTGGTCTGAAGTTGCCGCTGAAACTGGATGGGCCACCTGCTGAATAGCGAAGGACTACGACCCTGAGTATATCATGATGGGAACTTCGGACTCTCTCACAGGCGGCCCTGGTCGGAAGTTGCGGCAAAACTGGGCATGGGGTGAATACATCCACCTGCAGCAAACAGCCCTACAAATCCAAGCCGCTGGGCGCCACTCGTTTGCTTCCTGAGCCTCTTGGTACACCTGGAGGCACATACGGGCAGGTCCACGATGCTTTCGGGACCAATGTATCTGGACAAAATTGAGTGCCACCCTCTGGTACATTCTTCTGGATGAAAGCTGGATGACCTCGCTTACAGCGAAGGACGAAGCTGTCCTTACTGACTTGGCGGCGAAAGCCCTGTGTGAGCGTGACGGTCTGAGTGCAGTCGACGAGTAATCACTTCCCGAGGTAGATGGCCAGCGCAACGCTCCCACCCGGCTCTTTGTTTGTTTTCCTATGGGGATACTTTGTGGATGACATTGGGAAGTAATTGCCTGGCCCCCTACTTCTCCTTTTCTTTAATTAGGGTGCTCACCTTTGCAATTAATTAACGAACTAATTTACCCAAAATGTGATATCTAATTAATTGGCCCAAATTGGCCCGCCACGGACTGTGTCCACACACCAAACCCATCTGTATAGCTGCACGTTTTTGTGAGAACACTGAAATTCCCAAGTGACCACTTTTATAGTGATAGCTGCTGCCGGAGTGATGACCTCATTGTGGGTGATGGATGGTGTGGTTTGTTGTTTATGGGTGCATCTTTGGGACTGTGTTCAGCCCTCCGGAGCGAGCAGTGAGTGTAGCTTCCAGATCAAGAGTGTCCCAGCGTACTCCGTGGCCTTACCTTCTGTTGTGGTGTTTTCCTTTGGGACGCTCTTGTGACTTGAGACCCTTTAAGTCCCCGCGGAGCTGTCATTGGCGTGCCATGTGGGTGACAAAAACTACTACTACTACTACTACTACCACTACTACTACTACTACTACTACTACTACTACTACTACTACTACTACTACTACTACTACTACTACTACTACTACTACTACTACTACTACTACTACTACTACTACTACTACTACTACTACTACTACTACTACTACTACTACTACTACTACTACTACTACTACCTACTACTACTACTACTACTACTACTACTACTACTACTACTACTACTACTACTACTACTACTACTACTACTACTACTACTACTACTACTACTACTACTACTACTACTACTACTACTACTACTACTACTACTACTACTACTACTACTACTACTGCTATCACTACTACCAACTTCTACTACTACGACGACTACTGCTACTACTACTACTACTACTACTACTACTGCTACTACTGCTACTACTGCTACTATTGCTACTACTGCTACTGCTACTGCACTGCTACTTCCACTGCTACTGCTACTGCTACTGCTACTCCTACTCCTACTGCTACTGCTACTCCTACTCCTACTGCTACTGCTACTGCTACTGCTACTGCTACTGCTACTGCTACTGCTACTACTGCTGCTACTACTTCTACTGCTACTACTAATAGTCTGCGCGAAACACACCCCCAAACATACCCCGAAATACACTCCGAAACATACCCTGAAACATACCCAACATGCCCCGATCCCAACACTCCTGGAAGGGCGCCCCCTATTCGGACAGACCCATATATATATATATATAGAGAGAGAGAGAGAGAGAGATATATATATATATATATGCATACGTGTAGGCATATAGGGTTTATAGGGCATATTTCTATAGACGTCGGAATCATTGGTAATTCTGTTCCTTCGGGTCCGTTAACATAGCAAAACAATTGCTAAGTTGTTTAGGCCCTACACAACGCTTTTGGAGTTTTGCGCTTGGTGCCGGAGGTTGGGGCATCAAGGGCTTCGAGGGATGCCCGGTTTAGCATGCAGCACTTATAGAGGGCTTTGGCCTAAAGGGGTTCTGTGCCCACAGCCCTTACGGAACGCCTTACCGTGACCCCCTTGCCGGAGCGCCCGTAAAGCAGCCCCTGATTAAAACAATCAGTTGCGAGGGTGCGGGTGGTCTCGGGCGGTTCGGGGTCTGCTTCGGTGCCCGAAGCTTCATCGGATGGTGTTCCGTGATAAATGGTAAATGTTCATGATGAGGAACCCGTGTTATCAAGTGTGTTGTGACGAGTGCCGGCTTTCATGAGCCCAAATGCAATCCCGGTACACGAATTTGCCATGGAACAATCCAGGCGATGTTGTATAGTTGGGTTCTTGGCGCGAGGATCCTTCAAGCGAAGACCACCGCTTGTCGAGAAATTTGATTTCAAGAATTTGCTGTGGGGTGATGTTTCAGCTAGCTCCTTCAATGAGTTGGCCTTGGTCTTGCCTGGTCAGATGAAGTAGTTGCTAGGGTCTCGAGAAAGATTACCACGAAGGCTATGACAGGTAGGATCGGTGTGATACTAAGCTAGTTGCTTGGGGCTCCGCACGTTGCTCTCACACTGAGGATTTGCATTCTGCTACTTGGCTGCAGATCCGACAAAGCTGTGAAGCAGTCAGCTCAATGGAAAGCTCCTTTCTGACCTCTTGACTTGTTCTGCCAGGTTTTCTCTTCTCCAGGACACGGGGTCGTCTTTGAGCTTTGTGGCTTTCTTCGTAGAACGTGAGGTTGCCATTAGTTTGATGCTGGTTAGCGGAGCATAGGATGTCGAATCTTTGCCATCATTGTAGAATGCGGGTACGCCGTGAGCTTTCAGTTCGAATGAACGATCTCGTGGGTCGGAATGGAGCAAGTGCAATGTGTGGATACACATACATGCGGCGGTATACAGCTCAGCAAAAAGCCTGCAGCGTAAGCGATTGTAGAATTGTTGAATGTGGCCCGGTGTAGCAATGGTGCTTGAGCTCTGGTGAACACCTCTTTAGTTTCTTATATAGGCACATATATATATATATATGTATATACACCTAAGCATTTATGTACATATATATATGTACATGTATAGTTGTGTGTGTACTCATGTGTGTATATGCATATATCTATCTCTCCCTGTCTCTCTATACCTCTACGCACACGCCAAAACAAACGAACACGAACAATGTACCTTATTGTGTTGCCCCCTGATTTCTTCTTCGGCCGGCCTCTGAAGCTCCCCATTGTCCAGCAGCTCAATAAACAGCACATACATATGTATATATAGATATATACATCTGTGTGAGTTTGTGTATATGTTTTGTTTTATGTATGTATACATATATACATATATATATATATATATGTATATACATTATGTATATGTATATGCAAGTTTAACCCTGAATCCCGAAACCAGATCGACTTGCAGAGGAGCCCGAGGATCAGCCCGTGAAGCCCTTGAGGCAGCTCCTCCGGACGGTGGAGTGTCATGGCTTGGAGCTTAAGTTTGGGATGTTTAGGATATAGGAGTTTTCAGAGTTTTTGAGCAATACATAGGATCGTTGCTTCCATGCCAGGTGCTGATATATCCCGTTTGGCTTTGGTAGGTGGGAAGATGGAAAGTTGATGGACTAGGGTTGTGATGAATATGATGGTATCCAGGCATGTAGACTCAAACGGAAAGGGTCGTATGACGTTGGCTTGCAGAGCTTGGGAAGCTTGCAAACTGGAGACATCTGGATCTTATTGGAGATGTTTTTGCAGAATCTACGCAAGCTCATAGTTTGTCTTTGGCTTCGGAAAGCTGTAAGCGGAAGTAATCAGTACAAGTATCAAGCCGCATTCCGAGCAAGCTGCAAGCTCAGGAATGCGTCCATCGCCAAGGCCCATCTTCGCCTCTCTTACTCTACACATAGTGGACTATAGTATACTCTACGATACGAGAATATACTTAGTACATTGTTCTATACACAATAATACCTGTACTTGCTAATTAGGGGCTTGGAGTTATGCGACACGCTGAAAGGAGGTCCAGAAATTGAAACAGCAAGATAAGGCATGAACTCGGGCAAGTTTCAGAGCTTGCATGTCGTCCCAAATGGTTCATACATTGCACCCGGCATACAGACGATGTGCCTAGATGTGTCTATGTGCCGGAAGGAGTTGTGTTGTGTGTGTTTGTTGTCACAAGCTCGGAAAGTTAGCGCACTCTGAGCCAAAGTGCTTGGCAAACTTGGAAACCCACACGAAAAGGTTCACCCTCAAACCTCGCCTGATGCGTCGAGCGCGAGTGCTAAAAACATGTATAAAAGCCCCAACACACTTGACATGTGTACGCACCTCTCAACCTGCGCACAGCTTTAAGGTCTTGGCTGTTGTTGGTTCTCATGTGTGCCCTCAAACAGCAGTCCAATTTCTTGCAATCGCATGTAATTACCACCCAACCACACAAGCAGTTCAAGCACACGCGCTCGTTTGGTTGTGTATATGTGCATGCATATGTACATACATGCACACAAACCATGTTAGTACTGCTAGTACATTGTGGTATAGACGGGTGTTTATATACATACAGGTAGGCATGCGAGCATGCCGATGTCTACAAGCAGGTACGTGCATGCAGGCACATTAGCACACATACATTCGCACATGCACACATACATTCTCACACACGTGCTTATTCACATTCTCATATGTCTGTATGTATGTATATACCCAAATACATTGGTATACGCAGATGTATGATGATGTATGCGGGTTGTTTGTATGTTTTGCTGATTATACAGACGCATGATGATAATTGCGAGCTATTTGTAATTACGTGCCCGCAGCCTCTAGAATTGAGTATATCTGAGTATTATCAAAGATGCTTGTGATGCGTGCAGCATACTCATTGATTGTAAGCTGCACGTGCGCGGGTGTATTTGGGTATATGTTTAGCTGCAGAGCGACCCGTTCCCTCGGATACGTTCGCTAAGTACATGCATAAAACTTGAAGAATGTACCCGTGTTCTCTGTTTGCAAGTCGCTTATGTTCTTACTTCTTAATTGCTAGTTCTTTTATGATTTACCTGGATGTTGTGTGCTGTGTGAATCTGCCCGGTCTGCTCGCTAGTTAGCTTTGCGATGTTTTGTGTGATGGGACTCGTTCCTGGAATCCATGCCCACTCCGTGCAAGTGTGCGGGTCGGAATATGCATCTTGGCATGGTTCTTCCTGCAGTTTTACCTTCCATAGCCATGTCATATTTTGTTTCAAGCTCTCTCTCTCTCTCTCTGTCTCTCTCTCTCTCTCTCTCTCTCTCTCTCTCTCTCTCTCCTGCCGGTATCTGAGGATTAAGTGCGCGCGGCACATGATGTCAAGGGGATCGGGATTACTTTTGTTTCTTTTTTGTGTGTGTACACTGGACACTCCAGCCGACCAGCTCGGAGGTCGAAGTGATCGATCGCGGCGCCTTCTCCATAGATGCAGCTTCGCCGGACTTACTGAATATTACTGACCTCTTTCCCCTGGCCGTGCGCGTCAACTTTAATCTTTAAACCCCAAACTGTTAAACCCTAAGCCCCTATAACCCTAAAATGCTTAAAGTTCGTGGAGAAGTGCAAAGAATCACAGCTTTCGCATCGTGAGATCCAGCGAGTTTCGAGAGCGACGTCTATAGTGCCGTTTGAGGTAGCGGGCGATGTGCCGCAGTTGTCGCTGACACTACCAGCTCCTCCGGGCCAAGGACCTCCGCTGCTTACTGTTACTGCTGTTGGGACTATCAATTACTTGTTTCGGGACTTGCAGGAGGACTGTTTAAGCTGTTCAGATGGTCGGAGCACGTGTGTGTTGCCCGTAGTGAGTGTCTTGAGATGCTTGATTAGTCGCGACCCCTGCTGTTTGGCTGTAATCCATCGTAACTGTTGCTGCCGGTAGCCTCAGCAGCAAAAAAAGATTCTGAAGCCAAACCCAAAAACTAAACCCCGTTTTATTTGGCAAGTCCGAGTGTGAGAGTGTACACCGTCCACCGTGATGATTCTTGCACACCGTCAGATGGTCGGCGAGCTACGGCAGTTTGTCGGTCACAGCCTCGGGCATTGGCTGCGAGGATCTGCGAGGGAAGGTTGAGTTCGGAGTCGGGGTTGGGCTGTGTAAGCTCAGCTGGAGCACAGCGGAAAAGGTCTGCACTGCAATTGCAGCACATGTGTGTACCTGATGTGGACGTTGTTTACGAGCACTACTCAACCTCATGAACACATATGTACACCTATGTGCATATATTTTATGTGTATATATATATAATATGTATGTATACAGATTACTACATGTACTGTCACGAGGTGCCGCTGTACCGGATGCAGAAAATGGTTGATGCAGTGCTGGGTATAAGTCCGGTTCACCTCATACCTCGCCTGCTTTGCCGAGTGCGAGTGCTAAAAGTTGCAGCAAGTCATTATATAGATTGGAAGCACAAATGGCTGCACGGAGCAATGTCATGCGGGCTGGGACGAATGCCGTGCGGAAAGTCTAGTGACAGCAAGATGCCACCGGGGAACTAAGAATCCACCAGTCATGTTGGGCGCACATGTGTCGACAAGTTGTCCCAAGCCTGGGCCCGGAAAGACGAGACAAAATTTCTACATTGTACATTGGATAGACTGTGGTTTTCGTCCGGATTCTTCTCATCTGGTTTTGCTTTGGCAAAGCTTGGTTATCCGCAGACTGATTAGTTACAGTTACATCATTCTTACCGCATCGTTGCTGTGCCATCTTCACTACAGGATACTTCATCATGAATCATGTGTGCTGTGTCGTGTCTTTTCTGCATTTCCAGGTTACGCCGAGCCAACTCGACGACTTTTGTTGTCGAGGCCCCTTCTTGCTCGAGCCGAAAGCTGGCGGCAGATGCGTCAAAGTCAGCTGAGCGGGTTCACTGACAGCCCTGTCAGTATACCCGAGGGCCCACCGTAGTTTGGGAGGGATTCCGGGCTCAAGGCAGACCGGGTGTTGAGCGTGTTCTTGGAGATGGCTGCTGTTGCCCATGCTAACTCAGCTGGGCCTGTAGTGTGACGTATGTCATCATGTTTGGCATGCCGATGACGACGAGGATGAATGATACACATGATGGTGATCACCATGATCACGAGCCATTGCCGTGCCATAACTCTGATATGCCCGATGTTGATGGTGGCGCTGGTGATGCTGGCCAATTACAAGGTAGTTGAGACGTTATCGTCGTGAGCTATCGTCGTGAGCTATCGTCGTGAGCGCTCTGTCACCATTCAGATCATGAAACTTATGAACTTGCATGGTTCTGGCACTGTGACGTGTCGGTAAACTTTGATATCGCAGTTGGCCGAAGCAGACTTCACATCCCAGCATCTGCTCCGATCTTACGAGCCTGTGCTTTGTCATTGCGGAAAACCATGGAGCAGAATGTCATGGAAAGAAACGGAACATGCCAAAAACTCAAAGCTATGCTCGAACCGTGGCATGGGGGACGATTGTTCAGACAGCATCACCTCCGCGCGCCACTCCTCCCCAACAGGAATTAACAGAGTAATTAAAGCAGGACCTGTCCTGCTTCCATAATCAACCGCCGCTTTGCGTTGCTGTCGTCGCCGTACAGTCACCACATCCCAATGCACCGGCTAGAATCGAACCCGTGTAAACAGGCGTAGAGTTTTAAAAGACACCACAGCAGACTCTCGGAGCACGAACGATTTGCCTGTAGAAGCCAAGTCATCGCCCAACTGGGTGAGGGGAAGGCTACTGCTGAAGCTGCTAAGCCCTTATTTATGAACGGTGATTGTTGATGTGCATTGATGTGCCAGCACTGTTCGGACGTAAATGCAATCGGAGGCGGCTACATTGCGTGATGCTGGAAGTGGATACGCAGCGGACATGGACCTCACTCCGCAGGTGGCTTGGCACATTCATCGATTCGGCAAGGCAGCGAGTGGGCTGTTTCTGTGGAGTCATCGGAACGATGCTAGGCTGCAGAGATCCCTCCAACGCAGCCTTCATTTCGACCGAAACATGCTATTTAAATGCTTGCGGTAGCTGGGGTGTTGACTTTTCATGTGTGCGATCTTGCTTCAGTGTCATTGTTTGCCGAGAAGTTCCTGATGATGGTCCTGATGCATGGGGGTTCGGAAGGCTCTGGGACAGTCACGAGTGCGATGTTCGAGGGTTTGCCGAGAAAATTTGGGGCGAAACCTCCACGCCCCAATGCAAACAGGGCGTGGGGGTCCGTTTTGTGTTCAACTGCAGCCGTCAAGTGCATGACCCGTGTGACAGTGTGAGCAGTGTGTCGCCAAGGTAGACCTTCCCGCAACTTGGCAGCCGCTACAAATTGGAAAAGACTTGATTGTAGGTCCGTGGTTTCTGCGGGGCATGAGATTTCTGCAGCAGCAGTGAACATCATCAAGCCACGAGTTCACTCTTTCAGGTATTTCTGCCTGTTGGCTAATGGTATATCTAATGATCCACGCATCGAAGGAACGAAATTTGCAGAGGCCCAGGTACCACCAGTCCATGGGTCTCGACCGGACATCCACAAGGATGGATGCGTCGCCGAGTCATGACCCCTCAATTTGCCCGAGACCGCGATACAGGAAGTCCACAGAATCAAGGAAAAGCCGCCTGAAAATAAAGCAGCGCACATCTGTCTGTTGTATTGATACGGACATGTTCGCGCACGCCTGACAATTTGCCCCCTTCCATTGAGTGTTTGTGTGTGTACATATGTATATATATATATATATATATATGTGTGTGTGTGTTATGTATATATATATGTATATATGTAATTATATGTTGGGGTAATATTGAATCCGGATAGGAACCTCAACCCCGCATGTTACCAAGGCCGGTGCTCACATGCTGCGGGCACCGAACTTCACTGTACGTGTGACTTCGCCCTTCCGTGCACTTCCCAAAGATCGGCGAGCAGAGCTGGCGGGGCTGCCGGCAAAGTAGTTGTGATGGTGTGTGTATTTGTATCTTTCAGTTGTCAGTAGCAGTAGCGGAGGTTGTAGCTGCACATGTAGTTGCGGCACTATCAAGAGCATGGGCAGCGATAGGTGCACTGCTAGTCAAAGCCAGTCGCAATAGAAATGGCGGCAGAAGTAGCAGCAAAAGGCGCTGTCGTGGTGGTGGTGGTGGTGGTGGTGGTGGTGGTGGTGGTTGTGGTGGTTGTGGTGGTGGTACTGGTGGTACTGGTGGTGGCTCGGTCGTCGTCGTCGTTTGTGCTGCTGCGAATTTTGTTGGTCATGCTGAAAAGGTACTATTGCTTTTGTTGCTGTTGCTGCCGGTGCTCTTGCGGTCATTCAGTCGGCATGTGCCGGTGTTTCTGAGTGGCGTTCAAGTTGAGTAGTCTTTTTCCAAGCCCATCGTCATTGCGATTGAGCTGCAGAAACCTGCTGGTGCTGTAGATGTTTCATAATCCTTGTTTCGGACCAGCCGCCCACCCTAAAACTCTAAGGGGATTAGGCAACACTAGAGCATCATGCCCGTGCCCGGTGTTCTCTCAAGTTCCGAGCCTGAAGCCTCATTGGCTTCTCTCTTGTGCACTTCAGCCTGACTCCATGCAGGCTGACAGCTTGAAAAGACTCTTGGCACTCGAAGTTGAGGTTAGTTCATGCTTGGGGCTCAAGGTTGAGGATTCGGGCTGTTCGATGGCCTCCAGTGTGTCGCTGAAACTTGGGTGATCCGACTTTCGAGCAGGTCCTGCACGAGACTTCTGGATAATTGTCTTGCCATTCTGTGACAACCAAATGGGAGTTTCCGAAAATGAGAAGTACCTCATTGTGGGGTCCTTACAATAAGGACCCTACCGATTTAAGGTTCTATGTCAGGGTCAAGTAAAGCCGGAAAAGATGACAGACGGGCGACTGGAGACACTCTTGCATGCTATCGTGAAAGCTGAAGATGCTGAGGCAAGCTGACGAATCTCCTGCCATCGCAACCTTGCTGAACAGCTTTGCTCGTCGTCCGTGGGCATCGGACGATGTGCAAACTGATCCCTAGCCTAACCCTGCACACATCGCGCCGATCCGACATCCAGAAGCTAATGTTCCGCACTATGCGACGGTATGAACAAACAGCCCGAAGCCTGGCCTTATGATGCAAACCTTCAAGTAAGCCGTGTCGTATATAGGGGCCTTAACAATTACTTAAACTATGTTGGGTTCCTTATTATATATAACTATAGTATAAATATACCTCGAAACCCTAGTCTAATTATTATGACGCCCCCACAATACTATCCTTTGGAGTCTGAGGTTCTTGCTTCCCGCTTACAGCGAAAAGCTTGGTCGCCTGGCTCCTTCCCCGCACCCAGCGCACGTGGTGCAGAGTTTACTTCCTCAGAGGTTTGGGTTGAGGATGTCAGGTTTTTGAAGTTGAGGGTTTGATTGTTTGGAGATTCAGGGGTGAGGGGGTGAGTGTTTAGGGTGTATGGTGTTATAGTTATAGGGGTTCGGGGATGTTTCGGACGATAACGCATGTCCTGGCTCAAAGCAAGAGTATTCGCCCAGTCGTATCTTGATACCGTAGTTTTCATTCGTTACACGGAAACCTAGACGAACAGTGTCAGCAAAAGCCTGACCTGAGGAGCACCTTGTAAGAAATACCTTGTTCCCACAGTCCGGACTGACTTAAGTGTTCCCTGCCGTGGCCATGAAGAAGCTTGGATGCTTGCGTCTGCAGTTCGCAGCAAGTGGTAGAAGCTGTTAGAATCCCAGAATGCTTTATTTCATCACAGCCTTCGAACCGCATGCCTCGCATGGTCTGTCTGAGTGCGAGCGCCGAAACCCTACAACACGCTTTCGATCGTCTGGTCTGAGGACCTTTCCCTGCCGTGTCCGTGCGGAAGCTTCAGACAAGCCTCACCTCCAGATCTGCATGAGAGTGTCAGTGTCCGTCCAAACCTTGAAACCAAGCCTGAGAAGCCCCTGAAACCGATACTATTTTGGGGGTTCCTTGTTATAACTACAGTATAATGCGCCCCAAAGCCCTATTCTCATCGTGAAGGCCCCTATAATTAACTCGTCTTGAAGCCTGAGATCCTCAGCCGAGGTCCCGGACCAGTCGCTTCCGTTGACTCCAGACCCGACGCCGCTGGAAGAAGTGCGGCGACTGGATGAAGTCTTTGGGGGCGACAGGCGCAGCTACAGTGCTATCAGTGCTACAGTTCTCTGGTATCCAGATCAGGTAGGTGGGATCCATGCCCTTTTGGAAGGATTGGAATCTGGAGGAGGGCGTTTTGATGCTGCGTCAACACATGGGAAGCTCGTAAGATTTATCTGTCCTTTCCTGGATCGAACTTCGCTGTGGCAGTTTCTTATCATGACTCTTAACTGTTTCTGCCCGGGGAAAAAGCCGTGAGGCAGCTTGATCGATTTCGCGCAGATTTCGTCTTCGCAGAGTTCCGGCCTGAGCTCTTGCAATGCATCTTGAATTCCTGCTGCCCTAGAAAGTGCTTTACATTTTAATTTAGTAGTTTTACGTAGCTGGCCTTTGCAGCAAGGAGTCAGACCACCATGTCCCTGCGCTTCTTTTCAGCGCAGCCATTTGTCGTCCACGTTGTCGGAGGGAGCAAGGGAGCTCATGAAATTACACATCCCCTCACTTTGCGTTGTCGTTTCTTGTTATCTTGTTGTGAATTCACTGCAGTTCTGCAGTTGGTCTATCATTTTTTGTTTTCGGTACTCATGCTTCCAAGCAGCAGTTGACTTGTGTTTGTTTGTTTTATCTCGCTCTCTCTCATTCTCTATAGATGCGGGAGCCCTGAATATTCATGATATTCTTCTGGAACAGCCAGCACCTCCTGTGCCGGATGCAAGACTGACCGTTGCTTGGAGGTTCGATCCGATGTACGGGCCTGTGGGCTCGCTCCTCAGAGACATCACGGCCATGGTGTTGTGCCAGTTGAGCCTGCGCTGCCACGGTGGCTACCGAAGCGAACGCGGCAGGTGCAGCAGGAGTCTGAAGTGGGGGCACGGCACCAGCAGAGTGATTACCTGAGTGGTAGGCAGTAGTGGCAGCGACGACGACGACCTTGCTACGGCGACGACGACTACTACTACCTACTGATGCTGTGGGTCCGATGTCGACGAGGACCCATGACGACGATCACGACTTAAACTTCCAACTATGGCACTGGTGGAGCAAGAGTTGTTCGGGAATGGTTCCGTTGATTTGTCTCGGCAATGGTTCGCAGCGAGAAGATGAGAAGACAATGCTCACATTGCAAGGACCCAGCACGCTGACCGTGTGAAAACTTCGGGTAGGATCATCAATACGTCTCTGATATGTTTTCGCTCAGAGCAAGTTGATGTGGGTTTTCTATGGCCGTGCACCTTTTGTTAGATGTCCCCATATTAAGGCTTGTAAATATCTTTATTACTTGTGTAACGCTTAGAATTCCGGTCTTGCACTCAGCTGCCGTGCTTCTGCAAGTAGTCGCATGGTTCTCGCAGTCTTGGTCAAGGCTTGTCTCCCTTGGAGCGGGAGCGGCGGCTGTATGTGCCTGGGGCAGAACCTGTGTTTCCACGTGAGATGTCCATTTGACGTAGTAGTCGCTGTTTGTCTATAGCGATCTGGCTGGTCCGATGTTGCCTCTCCCCTCGTGTCAGAGGCTCCTTTCATGCACTCGAGGCAGAGGATTTCCTGCGATTGATGATCGCCGGGTCCACAGCAGCGCTTGTGAGGCGCAGTTCCTACAGAGTTGTTGTCTTAGGTGCGCAATTGATAAATCCAATATTTGGAAGGATGTGGTTTGGGTGTTGTTGCCGTAGCTGTTGCTGTTGTCGTTGTTACCGTCGGAATCATCGCAGCAATGAGTACAGTAGTACGGTGCAAGACAGTGGCATCAAACTCTGACAGCCTATAAGCAGGACGCTGCTGTTCCTGCCAATTCAGAATGTGAAGGCCTGCCTGATTCCGGCTTGCTATACTCATGGCCCTACAGATGTAGTTTGCGTGATTCTTTGTCTCGCTCGGGTCATGGATCCAGCCGCGGAAGACGAGGGTCAAGAGTTGGAAGGAACGCCTCCACCACAAGCCCCTCCAAGGCCGCTGAGCCTCTGCAGCCTTTCAGCAAAGAAAGGAAACGCAAAACACGCAAAGCAGAAAAAGCAACGGGAGTCCTGCATCCCGAAGTTTTGTTCTTGCAGGTTCGAATGCAGACAAATCCGGCGCTCGGTGGTGGCAACCTCGGCGCAGCCCTGCAGGAGATCGCCGCGCCACTGGGTTGCAGCCTTCCAACATAGGGGCCTCATTTAATTTGCCAAAACCATTTTTGGGGGGGGTCCTTATTATAGTTACAGGAAAAATGGGCCCCAAAACCCTATTCTAGTTGTTCACGCCCCTAAATTAGGCATAGTTGGGCTTGGCAGCACAATGCTGCGTATTTTGGGCCGATGCCCCATAGCGATATACCCCAATTAAAGTTCACATATTGACTCACGCCACCTATGCTCTCCGAAGTAGGGTTAGGACCCGAAAGTTGGAAACAAGACATCTCAAAAAGGTCCATTTCTTGGCAACAGTGGTTTCGAACTAATCGTGGAGACCATAGAAGCCATAGACCATAGAATCGGATTGTCCGAAGGGAGTCACATCGGAGAGTCTGGGTATGGGCCAGCTAGAGCCCCAAGGGTCCAAAGGACCCAATAATTAGGTACTCGGTTTTAGGATAGTAGTTATGTAGGTTACTATTTGGGAGAGTATATGAGAATTAGGTACTTGGACCCTTCGGGGAGGGTTTCCTGACCTTGCTGCTTCGAGGACAGAGCCGCCTGTCGCGTTCTTCAAAGCTGTGGCCTCCTGTCTGCACAACTTCAAGAGCCACATCCAGGTCTTTGGGAGGGATGTGTGGCGAGTTGAGACCGTAAGAAATTGGGATGCATACTCATGTAGTAGCCTTGATGATGTTATTTAGAATAGGGTTTTGGGGGGTTCCTTATAATATCTACAGTGTACGTAGTTCACCCCCTAAACCCTACTCTAATTATTAAGGCCCCTACCTTCCGGTATGGCTTCGAGAAGGGGGAGGCCGGGTCTGAAGTCCATGAGCTGAACAAAAACGGGCCCAAACTGTCTCAGGGGTACCTTGCGTTGGGGTCCTGTTAATAAGGATCCTACTATTTGGGGTACTATTTTAAACGCACCTGTCCTATCCCAGGACGTCGCTGCAATCTATGCCATCGTGTTTGGCTTTTTTAGCTTCGGTGTCAAGGAGAGGCGATGATCGACTGGATGCCAGCGGGGGTAAGTATGTTGACTTAATTTGCGAGATTGGTAATTATTCACGCATGCATCATCAGTGAGGGGCCCGTGAACGGCCAGACGTCATGGTTAGCACCTTTGCATGGGGTTTTGGTGTGAACATTAAACCCATATTAAACCCTTAGCAGCAGCAAGAGTCCTGAAACAACCCCGAATCCCTGAGACCGTGCAGCCGTGCCTGCGAGAGCGAGTGTGCGAGTCGAAACCCTGAATCCCTGACCCCACCAGGACCCTCCTTGTACTCTCAAATAGGGGTATAAGGTCTCAAATAAGGGGCATTTAGGGTCTAATAGAGGGTAGATGGAGGGCCTAGGCAAGAACACGAAGAAATGTAAGCAAGTGCTTGTGATACCGGCGTGCCAGGAGTTCCTGACCAGGGAGCTGGTGCAGCCTGGCCGAACCCACCAAGGGCAGCACATCAATGCAATATATATATATATATATATATATATACATACATACATATATATATATATAGACAGATAGATAGAGATGTTTGTATATATATATATATATATACATATATGTATATGTATTTGTTGCTAGGCTTTGTACACTCTCTTTTTAAAGCTGTCTTCAGCTATTTCCCTGTTCGGAAGAACATGCTTGTAAGGTCGCTTCGTTGATGGTAACTGGCTGTACAGTGCGAATAATGTGAGACAAATTGCGGTATATCGAGGAGTCGTACCAGTTACTAAAACCGCGACGGTGCTGCAAGCCTCGGATGCTTCACACCCCGACTACACATGCAGAGCTCCAGCTTAAAGTTCTCTGCATCACGAACAACATGTTGTTGAGGACTTGATGGTGGGTTTGGGCCCCTGTCGATTTTAAAAGAAAATGATGTGACGTTGCTCGCAAATCGCAAATATGCATTGAAATCAGGATACAGTTCCCTGGCCTTAACGAGCTCGTTGCCATTGACGCTTGGCTCAGCCTTTGTTCGAGATCCGTGCAACCGCACGATGCCACCAGTAGATGGCAATCATACGTAGCCCGTTGCTACACAATGCCGACAACAAAGATTCGCGTTTGCCCTGAGGCATACAGTAGCTGATTCTTGCATTCACGTCGAGATGATCGCATGAGCCCACAGCTGCCGCAGATTTTGGCCTCCATCGTCAGTGTCTTTGTCACCATGGCAGCCGGAACCCCTTGGGAAGTCTTGCGCCTCGGCCAGCAACCTCATGACACCGAGGCGAGTGATAAACTCTCGAACCTTTGAGAAGAATGATGGTCTACTAGATTTCTTCTACGGAACACTGCCGTAGAGTCACAGGAGGGCAATCAGCAACGCTGTCATCGCCCAGCTAGGAATGCACCCTCGGGAGACGCGATTTTCAGCTAGCTGCATGGAAGACATAATTTCATCATCCCATCCCCTGATCTGCAGCTGAACAGAAAAGTGCCGTCGCCCATGCCCAGGACGACCAAAGTCATGGCTGGCAGCGGTGGGTCTGGCGAGTCTGGTGGTCGCTTCTGGGGCCTGTCCTTGCTTCGCGATCAGCTGCAGGATGACCCAAAGAAGGCAGGAGGAAGGTTTCAGGGCTTGGCTTGACGGTGACGGCTATGCATGCTCCCAGAAAGGAAAAAGTGAGCATTCTTAGTTGAGCGGCGCAGAAAGGGCGATGGGTTTTTTGTTTGTTTGGGTTACCGTGAGCACGAGGACGGATCCCGTGTTTTCTACCTTCAAGCGCGGGTTGGTCTGAACCTGGGTCCCTGGTTCCTTTTCGGCTTAAACCCTTTCTCGGAACAGCTTCCAAGAACTCGAATACCAGCTGCGGCAAGAAGAATGGCCGTCGACTTGATCTGGCTCCTGCTCTCGTCCAACTCAGCATATTTCCGCCTGCCAGTCGCAGTGCTGGCCCAGTGCTACAATGATTCTGGATTTTCTGGATATCCGTTAGGCATCACTGTGTCTATGATGTGCGGTTGGCTATTCGGAGGCTGCTGTGGAGCTTTACGAGGAGTACTGGCTTCTTAGTGGCCTCTCGGCGGCATGTTGATGCCATGGTGAGCCGACTTCGAAACTTGCGGAGGGTCAGTCCTCATGATCTAATTATCTGCACCATCCTTCTCGGATGCTCCAGACATCTTTGCTGAGAACGAGCACCCCCCGGCCGCAACACACCGGAAGACACGCATTGTACGTTTACAAACGCCGCCTGTAAGAAGGAGACTAGCATGCGGTTCGAACCGCTGCAGGACTACGCATAGGCTAGTGCGCCAGTGCATGCTATGCCTCCTCGCATGAAGTCGCGAGACCTATTCTCTGCATTTTCGTTCGGATGTAGTGAAAGAGTGCGACTTGTCATCAACAGCATCTTGTACAGTTCCCACAGTACCAAACTGCAACGAGCAAACAGTACTCGAAGATGTGGTCGTGGCTGGCCAACTGCCCTGAAACGAATCCTTGCAGCCCGGTATGCGGAAAGCTTATTCCCCAGCCAACCCCATCCACACTTTGCAAACACCTGACTACTGATGGCCAGTAAAGCTGGCCATTACAGCACCCAAAGGGTCCTATATGTACCGATATAGTAGAATGTAGGGTTTCCATGTTAGAAATTACCATTATGACTTAGGGAAGTATTCCCCATAACGGTACATAGGACCCTTTGGGGCAGTGAGGAAAGGAGCTGGCCTTCGTGGTCACGAAGTTCTTGGTGTTTGACTCTTTGCGTGTGACCCGGCTCGCAACGGATGCGCGGCTCCCACCACTAATAAGCCAGTCGCAGGTTAACGAGAGACCAGTATCGCTGCAGACCTTGCCAGGCTTTGTCCGAGTGTGAGTGTCAAAAAATTCTTAGTAGCTGAGTGGATACACCTTACACTTTTGGGAATAATATTGCAAACTATAAAACTGAAAGCGTACACTTTTTGGGGCTTAGGAATTCAGCAACTAAAGAATTAGCCCCTCGCAGGCACAGAAGCAGCAACATCAAGAGGAGCAGCCATCAACAGCAGCGTCACTGCCGTGCTCAACACCATCCGCTGCAGCAGCCACCACAGCAATAAGATTAGTTGCGGGCTAGTATCTGCGTGCTACGAGCTGCATTATTAAGAACGACATCAAGAATCTCTTCTCACTTGCGACAGCGGCACAACGACGACTACTGCTACCACTGTTACTGGTACTGCTGACTCTTACACGATTGTCCCTGCTGCTGTGTTGTATGGAAGTTGGCAGTCACACCTTTCTTGAGAAGGGCCTGCTGAGATGCCGATGAAGTCAAGCATGGCGAACAATCCGCGTGTTAATCGGAGGAGCAAGTAAGTCAGGCTGCGGGAAAGCAGGTTTGCAATGAAACAGTTGTCTCATCAAAGATGTGTTTCGCAAGAACAGCAGCATGCTACTCAACCGAACCTCCCTGTCTTTTCCAGCCGTTTGACCCAGGAAGCGATACTCTTTGTCGTGCCGGCTTTTGCCGAGGTGCCAAGAAGCCAAAACAGGTTTCGCAGAAGGGCGCTTGAGTGACATTCCCGGTTCCGTCGACAGTGCTCGCTGACAGATTCCGTCCGCAGCGGACAAGGTTTTTGTCTTGCAGGGTTTCCGATTGCTGTTAACGCCGTGCTGTTTTTGTGCTGCAGTCAATGTGCGACGGTTCTCTCAACTCCGACCTCAAATCCATACTCCCACAGCGCATAAAACTCCTGCCTGACACACTTCCCGCTGCATTGATCCAGATCTGAAATACAAAGTCATCATTGCATTTCTTCGACTGGAGACTCAGATAAGATAAGATCTGAATAATTAGCTCATCATATTCCCTAGTCCCTTTAGAGTGTTGTCAAATAGTAAGTCATGCACGATTACGCTTAGCAACACACCAATATAATAGATTCAATGAGAAAACAAATTGAGAGATACACCAAAAGCGAGTAGACACATTCATACGTACGTACGTACACGTATGCATGCATACATATAATGCATGATACTAGCGGTCATTGTTCAGCGACTAAAATGACTAAGCCAACACGCGCAACACACATAAACAACACATGTACATATATGTATATACAGATATACACCCAAATATATGTATATATGTGTGCACATAAGCACATACATACATTCATACATACACACACACACGCACACATATGTGTGTACATATATATATATATAGATATATATAGATATGTCCCAAACCATCCCGCGGTATTAGTCCCGGTATTCGTCCGTTGCCCAATTCCCCCGTTCTTGGTCTATTCGGAAGCGGGGGAGCCCCTAAACCCTAAACCCCTATAAAGAACGCCTAAACCAGGCTCAGTCCTTGCTGGTTGCCTGCGGTTGCGGAGCCGTGGCCGGCGCACTCGGAGCCATTACATCGCTGCTGGGCTATGTCAGACTCTCTAGGGTTCCTTTAAAGGGCTCCGTTCAAAGGGTCTTATATAAGTGTTACTATAAGGGTACTATAACATTGGGGCCTCCGTAATTGGTTACCTATACTGTTTTTTGGGGCTGCTTGTTATGGTATAATATGCCCCCAACCCTTATTCTCCTTTTCAAGGCCCCTATATCAAACCCTACACCCTGAGATGGTGTAATGGATTACTATGCTTTCGAAGGGGTTGCCGCATAGCAGCTGTGGCTTTCGTGGTACGAATCACTATGACTACCGGATATAGCGGGTTACTGATGCTAGAGTTTCTAGAGCTGTAAACGGCTACCGGCTTATAACAAGCATGTGCCTACTGGGCTTCTTGTCAGAGCTTTCGCTGTCCATGGCGAAGACTTCTGCCACTGACGTGCCACGGTCTCTTCCCTGCAGCATGCTACGAGGGTTTTTGCTCAGAAAAGTCTGGAATCAGAGGGAATCTGATCAGCCCCAACCAACCCCAGTGGAGCCAGCATCAGTGGCGTAACATCCGCTTCCCCGACAAAAAAACTCCCTTGGATCGAGGGGCGTCAGAGAGATGAGAAGTGTGGGCCGTGGTTTCCCGCATCCTGGTTGTGGGGATCAATCAAGTGAAGTCTCTAAAGTCACTATAGTGCCAACTGCGCCAGTCTTCCCTTAGTCTGTCTGCGATAAGTTTGAGTGAGCCATCAACTTTAAGCCTTAAAGTATCTAACTTGCACCATGCAGTCATTGCTCCTGAACCGAGTGTGCGACAGGCACCCCATTGATACTCTCTTTGCCCTCCGAACGACCGGAGGCACCTGCAGATGCATTTGTGAGCAGAGTTGAATCTTGCTCGGGTAGCCACCCCGGGCTTCCCGCGAATCTCCATCACATGTGCCTGTTGATGATGGTCAGTATCAATACATGCCAGCCATACACCGGCCATATAGGTACTTTCCGTGAGGTGACTCATTTCTGTGAGCAGAGGGTGTCAAGTTGGAGATGTGCTGCAGGAGCAAAAGATGAGATTCCCAGCCTGGATAGGCTTTTCCGTGGCAGCGCGCTCAGAACGGAACTGCACCAAAGGTTGCACATGTCTCCAGTCGAGGCCCTCAACAGCTAGAAAGACTCAGCAACAAGCAAGCCCTCTTGCGAAGGTGTCGGAGCCCGAGTTCTGATCTACTCGCCGGGCATTGCGTTGACATTTTTGGTGTCGACTGGCTGCATTGCCTCAGCTCGGCAGTCACGCGCATTAATAATGACCTGACAGGCTCCTATTCGCAGTGCTCAGTCTACCAAGTTTTGTCCGTTCGATGATTAGACTTTGAGAAACATGTCAGTTTGTCTCTCCGAAGCAGAGGAGTCTCCACACCAGGACGGCCCTCGCCCTCCAGGGTTAAGCCACTGCAAAGCTCTGCTCCAAGATACGACGCCGCGAAGACTTGGTTCGGTGTCGGAGGAGGTGCTGTCATGCAGACACTGGACCTGTTGCGGCTTGCCTTACAAGATTCTCAACTTGCAGGCCCAGAGGTAGCTTTTGCTTCAGAAGCCATTGTGGCAGCGCGATAGTCACGGTGCTACCTCCAGACCAGGTTTGATAGGTATCGAGAGTGAAGCATGCAGACCTATGCCCCATCTCTCCGATCATAGAGGCCCCGATTTCCGGCATTTTCGGAGCCTCTATAGTCAGTCCGCGGCCCACAAGACTCGGTAGATAGAGTCATTCAGACTGACGAAACTGCCCGGTCGCTGAGGAACCCGAGCCCCTGAGCATGTGACCTTCGTTGAGGCGATTTCAGCACAGGTTCGTGCAATTTTCCCACGAGTCGGATGCAATGTGTAGATGTCAGATAGACTATCCTTGATTAAGCAGAATTCAGAATATGATGTTTTGTGAGCGTTTGAAAAGACGCTTACACCATATCCGATAGCCACTTCCTCTTCACGAGGCACTGAAGGTGTGAGGCAGAAGGCTTGACATCTGCGCCTGCGACTCCCTAAGCTGGGAAGCCCGCAAGCTGGGCCGACCAGTGCTGTACAGCGGACTAGGAGCACGGGAACCCAATCTCCATGTTTTGCAGACACAGAACCGTCAATCCTGGACAAAAGTGCGAGTAGCCCCGAAGCCCCCAAACCCAGCTCCTGAACTCAACGCCTCTTAGATCCTTTGGGTCCCTGTGCTGGTTTCCACCTTCCCGAGGAAGAGGCAGGAACCGGACGGCTTTGGCGCTGCAGTAGCAGAAACACTTCTGTGTGCTTCATTTTACAGCTGAAGTCCATTGGGTAGTTGAACCGACCCGGTAACTGTTGGAAACTTTAGCTTTTGTGCTTGTTTTGCACGGAATGCGGACATCAAGCCACAGGGTCGTTCTTCTAGTGAAAAGGAGCAGGTGCCGCTTGGGACTCATGCTCCTGTCGCGAAGACGCGAGGGATGCTGGCTTTCAAGAAGCATCTCAGAATTTTCGATCAGGCATTTTTCCGTGCGATTTTATGAATCTGCCGCTGTTTCTTCGCACGCTCGAGTGAAAGCGAGGGAAGCCAAATATAGAAGGCGAAACACCTATGAGAACACACATCCCCCATTACTGCACTGTGGTCAGTTTGGCCACAGGAAAAACAGTACTAGCCCGGATTCGCTTAGGGCTGAGACTTAAAATTGTCACCCACAATGTAGCGCAGAACCGGTGGAGTGCAGAACGGTCTCTCTCGACATTTCTGGTGGCTTAGGGATGAGGGTTCAGGGTTCAGGGATTAGGGTTTCATATACAAGTCTTTGCAAAACGGGATTAGGGTTTGGGGTTATGAAGCGGCGGCAGCACTGAATTTCCGAAGATCCTCGGCACTCAGCTCAGGCCGGCCGGGGAAGTTTGCTGCACGGAGGGACGAAGCTGAGCTAACTCGGCAAGTGCGTGGCAGAATGCAGAATCAGCTTTGAGCGCACCAATATCTGAAGTTCAAAGCTAGGGTGTGAGCAGTCCTTAAGTCGGACCTCTGGTAGCTATAGTATGCGATGGTCAACTTGCTCAGCATGCTGCTAAAGCAGTTTCGTGCCCAGCTCTTTGAGCAGACCTTGGGCAATAGCAGTGCTCGATAGAACGCGAACACGGGTTCGAGAAACAATCAGATATATGACAGTCTTAAATATGACAATGACAGAAGACATAAGACAATAACATGATATAATGATGTATAGTATGATACAGTATAACATTACAGATGCCTTCGAAGAGCAGACTCGTGGGCAACCCGTCGAGTCAGCTCGAGCCTGCCTTTCGCCCCGAATTCGTTGCAGAAAAGGATTCGATGTAGTCAGCTTGTGCGTGTGTGTGTGTGTACTACTGGTCTGTGTGTGTGTACATAAATGTGTCTTTTTTGTTTAATGCAGACATGTATCTGTATATGACTGTATAGATGTAGATAGGTAGATAGACAGATAGATAGAGGAAGTTTCACTATGAAGTTGTTGGGAGGCTCGTAATTATTTAGTCTCCAACATGGTAGTCAGTTCATGTCGTTTAGGAGGTCATGGTAAGATCCAGCTTACGTGGAGACTGTAGTTTGAGAGGGACACAGATACACATCTTGCTTTGGTGGTGCAGAACAGACTACCTTGCACTTAGCTCTGGAATCCTTGAGCCCACCTGCAGAGGTCATGCGAAGCTGCTTCCAACTCGGGGTTCAGTCCTCGACTGTTTGTCAATACGTTGAAATCCAGCGACGGAGACCGCCATGTCGTCCTACGCAGCACCAAAGCCTCGTCGCGTTGGCGGCTTCTGGGGCGATGAGGGAAGTTGGCAGCAGGTGGGCCGGAGATTGTAAATTGCCGTCCAAAAGTCTTGCCCGTTCAGTTATGGGCACAAGCTACTGTAATGAGTTGTCCGTCGGGCTTCGTCCTTCAGACGCGCGACTTTGATTTCACTCGAGTATTGAGACTAGCCAGTGGCTCTGAGCTTGCATGAAGTCCACAAGATCACGTGAAGATTTTGTCAGCCTTTGATCAACAGCCATGCAGTTGAGCTCCAAGTGCTCGGGAACTATGAAACCTGCAGCCCTTTGAGCGGAGAATGATAGAGCCTTCATACGCCATAACCACGAATCTCCTGGCCGTAGCCAACTGTCCAAGAAGTACCTCCAAGCCTACGGGTTGTAGCCATGCCTCGCCCGTATGGAAAGCCAATCTACCGCACACCCAAAAGCTTTAAACCTTATACCAAAAAAGCATTAATAAGTACCGGGAGTACTGACGCCTTAACCCCAAATCCCCGAAACCCTCATCCCTGCAAGCCCTTGACCCTAAAGTCTGAAGCTGCGGAGAAAGAGCCACTGCATTAACAAAAAAAATTAAAGTCTGAAGCACCCCCGTCAAAGGCCGCTACAAGGACCAGCCCTGACGAGAGCCCTCGCTGGCCGGGAGCTTTTCTGGAGGGTTTGAGCATTACTTGGAGGTTCGTGGGTACTTATTAGTGGGGTTATAAGTCCCCTAATATGGGTTATAAGTATAGTTACCCCTACTTATAACCCCACTTATAACTTCCCATTAACCTCCAAGTATCTTTTTTTGGTGGGTCAGTTTGTCCGGGTGCGTTAAGTGGTTTGTAGGGCTTTATGAGACCTTGTAGCGGGTTCTCAAAGGGTTCCGTGTGGGCGTCAGGGTGTAGGCTTTGAGACGTTCCGACGTTCCAGGTGAGACGCACTTCAGGGCTGAAGGGCCACGTAGAAGTTCAGGGGCTCGGGGTGAGCATCGAGCCTGATGGACTTCGGTCTACCCAGAGGCTCCATAGTAGTTCCTTTTCGGGATTACCTTATAGGATTCTAAATATGAACCCCAAAAAGGAACTACTATGGAGCTTCCGGGTAGTGTCTTGATGTGTCGTGATTTCTTTTTGGGATGCTTTACGAAGCATGCGCTGCTCTGGCGGCTGTCCCAGGCAGGGTCCGTGAATGCGTAGGCCTTTGGGCATGTTGGGTTTCGGATTGCCAACCTCCTTTAAATTCTGCTTCGGGCTATTCACCAATTCACCACCTATGTCTGAAAGGTACTGCTACATACTGTCACGGTTGGCTTCGCGCGGCTCGAAGACCCTGCAAAGTTTGAACAAGCCATGTGGGAGGTTGTCAAAATTATGGTCCCTTTTGGGAACCCTAAATATTAGCTGCCGTACTAGAATCTGGACCCCCAAAGGGACCACAATTTTGACAACTACCCATGCGCCCGAGGTCGGGGATGGGAGAAGTCCTTGTCGCTCCTGAGCCAAGCTCAGCGCGAAGGCCAACGCCTTTTGCTTGGATCTCTTTGCCCATTCCGGACTCGTCGGGATGGACTTAGAACCCCCCAACTACCCTCTAATATACCCCATAAACCCTAAACCATGGATAAATACCAACTATTAAGGACCATAAGGGCTCCATTAAAGGGCCCTTAAGGGGGGTCCTGGGAAGGTGTGGAGCTCAACGTCTTCCACCTCTCAGCAACAATTGCGGCTTGCTCGAAGGCCTCCCCGTAGCTGCAGCAATGGCAAGTGCAATCTCGCTTCTGTCGGGGGGACTAGCAAGCCACTGAAGCTCCCTGTCGGCTACCGTTGCATTGAGTCTAAACCTAAACCAATCAGTTGCCCAGTGTTTCCTGAGCATCACTGGTGTTCTGTATCTTTAAATGTAAACATGCACGGGCTCCCATACAGACAGGCAGTGCAGTGGAACTGCGCGATTTCCCTGCTGAGCCCCTCGGATACCTGGAGTGAGGACAGGTCCACTTCTGTTGTACATGGTGAACTTTCTTGGGTTTGTCTTTTGAAACAGCTTCTTTAGGACTGCCAGTGCCATTGTGCGATGGTGCTTTCACGGGTTCGTGCTTTGACTGTAGCTTCTCTCGTGGTTTTTTCACTGCCACATGTGCAATACATGTCGAGTTGTATTGCGATTGCTGTGGCCACTGCTCCTGTTGACGCGGGTGTTGCTGTCAGCGGCCGTGATTTACAGCTGTACAGTGAGGGCGGCCAGCACTCACAATGCCATTACTCCTACTGCGCTGAGGGTGTGGTGATGGTAATGAGGAGGGCGTCAAACAAGGCAAGAGTTCGAGGATATGGTAATTATTACTTGCCACCATCATGGGAGTGTCGGTGTTGGTGAGTGCTTGTTATGGTGCTCGTAGTGCCGGTGGTGTCAATGATGATATGTGATACTCTTTGCTGTAATGTTTGCTTCTGTCTGGAAATCCCCAGCACCCGTGTTTTGCCCAGCCATGGGTGCACATGTGCGACATGTCAGCCGGGAAAACATATGCTTCACAGTTAGCCATATGATTTTGGGCACTGTTCAAGAAGATCCCTTAAAGTACTGTTCCGGCCCGGCGCTGTCCGGATCGGATGGCTTTTCGATGTTCCTCGTTTAGCACCATGTCGTGGGCGACGGGATTGCGGCGCTGGGGATTGGACAAAAGTAGGTCTCCCAAGTAAATGCAAACCGGTGTGTCCCTTTTCTCTATGTTTATGCCTCCTGCTCGGATTGTGGAAAGAGGCCAGTATCAGCAGCTGCACGTGCTGTCCTCAGACCTGTTGCGCACAGTCTGGCATAACGAAACTCGGAGAGGCTTCTTGGAGGTTCATGGGTGTACATCTGGTGTTAGAACGACAGTAACTATAGTTATTTTAGCCCATGCCGGGGACTTATAACTCCATTTAGAACTACCCGTGAACACCTCCAGGTACGTTCAGAGTTGAGTGCTTGACTTTTCCGGATAGTTCTCAGTCAGTACTCGCGCCCTTTCCCAGCAAGCAGGTTCAGCCAAACACATTGGTCTACAACGCCGTTCTTGCATCGTTTGACCAGGCTCGTCTGCTCGCAGATGGTTGTTGCGATACGTGACATGGCATGGCTCTAGCACTACACCTTCTTCACTTGTCATATCTGAACCCAGGGAAGCCTTTTCATGCTGTTTCTGATACGTTTCCACACCGGCGGCTAGATGTGCTTCCGCTGCTCCGAACAAAAAACATTCTTGGCTTCAGAAGTTGGGAGGCGGCAGCCAGTAGTTAAGAAGCAGAGATCCATTTGGCAGCCAGCCGAGAAGCTTTCAAAATCCCATCAAGACCGCAGCCGTAAACTCAGGACAAATAGCAGTTGGACATGCTGCACGGAGTCGCCCCAATGTTGAGGAAGCATGCACTCTTTGCTTCCATCTTCCTGTCAAGTGTCAACCCTGAAAGTAAGGATACTCATATTGGTCCCTGTTAACATAGAAACTAGCTAGCCTAGCCCTAGTTCTTCGTTTCTTTCTTCGAAGCAAGCCCACATTTGAGCACTCAGCTTCATCCCGGCCTTCAGAGATTCCGTGCACCTCCGCGATTCGTGGAGACCTTGCCATGGAGACTTTCGCTGTTTGGCCTCAGTCGCCATGGGTTTCGAGGCTCAGTTGCGGTGTAATGCCCATGCGGTTACACCTTACGCGAACCATGGGTAACCGTGGATGTACGTAAAGCGTTTCGTCGATACACTGATGAGCAGGTCCCGGATGGAAAGTATAGGTGTATTGTGATACACTTCTTCTCAACGGCTGACGGTGCTGAGACCTTTCCTATCAATTCGTTGAGGCTGGGTCTCGGACTCGGGCAGTCTTTGCGGCCTTTCTGAGATCCTAAGCAGACAGAAGGCATTCCTCCTCTTCGGCAAGATCCCGACTTCATACTACATTCTGTGATAGCCAGTCTGTAGTTTGGATAGTTTAGCTACAACACCCACAAGATGGAGATCAGGAGAATGTTCGTGTTTCACGCCGCGTAATTTCGCTCATCCTGTGCAATATCCCCGTGCTGCCGCCTTCTCAAGCCATAATCTCCAAGTCCGCCAAACTCCCTGAGTTCCTGAAAGGGTTGCAGCGCAGTTGTGACTGTTCCGGCCGCCTGTCCCAACTAAGCCTTCAGACGGTTGATGATATAAATCCTGCATGACCTTAATGACCCTAAACTATGGGATTTATGGTATATTCCTTATTATGGGTAATGCAGGATTTATATCATCAACCGGAGGACTGCTCCCCTGCGGCCGGCACCGCTGACCTTGCACGCTCGGCCGCCGCAACGTGTGTGCCGAAGGCGGCATGCGGTGAAGCTGAGGTGTTAGATGGAGTGTTTTGACAACAAACAGTTTTATGTTTAGAATTATGAGTATTATTGTTATTATGATTATGATTATTATGAGTATTATGATGATTATTAGAAGTATTACTACTTTTGGTATTCTTTTTAAGGACTTATATAAGGAAATCATAGTAAGGAACCCTAAAAAGGTAGGTTATTCCGGCTTAAGGTAGGCTTCAAGTGTCTGACACTGGCTCAGGGCGGGAGCCGGGGATTTCTCGACGACCGAGATTGTGTGCCGTGGCAGTGGCTACCTATAGGCTCCCTAGAAGTTCCTTTGTGGGATTACCTTATACCCATATAATAAGGCTCCATAGTAGTTCCTGTATGGGATTACCTTGTAATACTAAATTTTGAATAGGATCACCAAGACGGGACTGCTATGGAGCTACTGAGCTTCTGCATAAATTGACACTTCAGATGAGGCTCGCAATTCGACTTGACCAACATCATGAAACATCATGATTACGAAATTGAGAGAATCTTGTCGCGTTCGTCTGTCAGAACAATATTCTGCAGTGTTTTTTGGCCCAGCTGCAATGCGTTTCGACATGTTCTGCGCAGGTTACGTAGTAGGCATCCGGCGGATGCATTACACGTGCAATGCAGTTCCGCTTTTAGCTGTTCTTTTTGATCAAGCATGTATGCATGCATCTGCAAATGTGTGTAGGTATGAACTTATGTGCGTATGCATGTGTGTGTTTCTGTACTGATGTGTACGTATTTGTGGCCGCCTATCTACCCATCTGTCGATCTGTCTCTCTGGCTTACCAAGTATACCCCTAACTTGTTATTCCTGGAGTCGACGCCTCCGGTCCCATACGTCAAACTATGTCATACGCACAAAAATATTTACTTAAAAGTACACATACATATGTATATTGTATGTATAAAAGTTGTTTCTTTGCGTTTTTATGTGTTTCTTTACTTAGATGTACATATGCATATAAGTAAATCTGTATGTGTATATATATATATATGTATGTATGTATGTATGTATGTATGTATACACGTACTGCTGAATGTGTTCATAAGTCAAGTTATATATATATATATATATGTGTGTGTGTATAATGGTTTAACACTATATCCAGAGTTCATATATCTCACCAGATTTTTTACATAATTCTGGTATTCCCAGTGTAATGTGTTTTTTTTACGTCGATGCAAAACACATTACACTTTACGGCCTCATTCTGGTGTCTGTTTCAGGTTAGCTGCGAGTTTCGGCCTGGCTTCTTGGGCTGCTCGGCGTCGCAATTTCCTTCAAGGACCCCAAAAGGACATGAGTCAAAGGGCTCCTTGAAGGGATTCATGTAAGGGCTCCTGTAAGGGCTCCTTTGAAGGGTTCCTTTAAGTAGGGGCCCCAGAAAGGACAGAAACCTTTGCATTTTACAGAGATATCCCGACCTTATTGGGCTTCATTATGCAGGGGTTTATGTGGGACATCCCTAACCTTGCTTTTGCTTATGGGCTTTTCTGGGGCCCTATCCTTTCTTTCATGGGTGGACTCTTGTTAGGGCCTGCTTTCTTGTTGTAGTGGTTGTGTATACCTCGTCCTTTCCTTTGTGGTTGCTCCATTCCTGTTTGTTCATGTCGCCGATGCTCATGGAGGCCTTATTGAACCCGAAGCCCGGTGAAACCCTAAAAGTTGTAGCCGTTGTTGAAAGAGGCCTTATTGAACCCTAAGTTTGTCGAAACCCTAGAAAGTTGTGTTCGGGCCTTGGCAAACATTTCCAAACCCTGTAGAGAGTTGTAGTAGGCCTTAGTCAACCCTTAATGCAAGCCATCTCAAGTCATAAAGCTAGATAGGTCTTCTCAAACCTTCACAACCCCCTCTGTAAACCCCAGTCGTCGTAGGCCATCGTGCACCCGAGACCCGAAACCACCAACCCTACATAAGCCTTACAAAACCCTATGTAAGAAGGGCTTAGGGGTCTAGGGTTTAGGTGATAGAGAGAGCCTTGGTTCAAACAAAAAAGGGGTTTAGTGTGTAGGGGTAGCTTAAGCTTCAGTCCGTTGTCTTCTACAGCTTTTTCTTCGAACTCTTGCCTTAATACGGGGCTGCGAGTTTCGTGGGCGCTGGCCGGCACCTCAGTCCGTGCTTTTAAAAGGGGTTTGGGGTTGGTCGAGGTGTTTACCGGCGGCAATCCTGGCAGCTTGCTGGGCCTCTCCGGAGGGCGGAGCTTGGCCAGGCCTGACATGGCCGAGAAAGAGGCCAGGTGCCCGACCCAAAGACTCCAATATCCCTTAATTAAGGAATATTCCTTAAATTATAGTAGGATCCCTAATATGATTTAAGGAATAATCCGTAATTGAGGGATATTGGAGTCTCTGGGGACTCGTTGTTTGTTTTGTGGGGGGGCGGGGGGTGGGGGGTTTAAGGGTTTGGGGATTCTTTGGAGGGTGTTTAAGGTTTGCTCATGAAGGGCCTGTTGTGCTTTTTGGCAGGATTTTCTGTGGGTCTTGTGAGGCGTCTATTCGGGTTAAGCTTTGATTGAGGATTTAGGATTTCGGGCGTCATCAAGGCCAGAACTGTGGTGCCAGGCGAGCAGTGCCTTGTGGATTCCAGATGCAACCTGCACTCACACAAAGTCAAGGGTCAAGGAAATTCCAGCTTCTTTGTGCTACCATTTGCCTGGACATGGCGGCAGAAGGTTGAAATCTCCTGACACCTACTTCCTTTGAAGAGGCCAGCATTTCAGTGAAAGCGCGAAGGTCCAGGCAGCAAGACAGATGTTCCTGCGAGCCGCGGAGAACTACCGCGATGCCAGGGCACTGTCCTGAGGTAGGATGTAATTTTTCCAGCGGAGCTTGGAGGTTCTGAGGCTAGGATAAAGGGATTAGAAGCTCTCGGGAGCTGACTGATTGATTCTGTCGAATGGTTGTCGGCATCAGAGTCTGCACCACAGCTGAAGCTGTTCCGTCCCGGCTGGGTAAGAGGGATACCTGGCGTTCTGCGGCTAAGGAAAGCACCGGAGTGCTCCTGAATCGCATGGCACCTGAGATTGTGCAGTCGGCAAAGCAGCGATTGGAGGCCATCGGATGCATGCAAAACAAGATAAAGTCTTGCATAGCCATACAAACTACAACGGCGATTATAAAAAAGAAAACAAGTCCTGCAATTGTACATACCCTAGCTTGCTGGAATCTCCGTAGCAGACAGAAGCAGACGGCAGCCAACGGGCGGAACCTACATGGTAATCCTTCACCGTAGGTCTGTCGGAATATGTATCTTGTTGCAATAAGAGTGGTGATCAAAGCAACAAAAGATGATAGTTATCATCATCATCATCATCATCATCATCGTCACCTCTATTGGTTCGAAAGTCATGGCCACCCTGCTAGTATATGCTGGGTATTGCAGGCCTGTAGTCGAGTTCTTCAGTTGTATCGTTGTAGGCTGCTTGGCACAGATTCATACAGATTTGCTCCCACGTGCGCCAGCAATGGCTTACGGGTTGGTTCTTCCGCATACATCGGCGGCTGCTGCCAGACGGCTGTCTTCAGGGTTGCTTCGATTTGATCACATGTGGCGTCGCCTTGCTTGGCAAGAACCCTTAATCAGATCATCAAAGCCTGTGGCGCAGGCTCCAGTGCTTCTGTTTGCAGTGCCTACTCACAGCCCCGGATCGGGTTGGAGGGGCTATTGGATCTTTTGTATTGATGGATGTTGTGCCCGTTGCTCGAGGTTCTGCAAAGCCGGGATCACGGCAGCTAACCGCAGTGGCAAACGAACCGTGCCCCACAAACAAGACGCTGAACCCTTAAATCCTCAAAATTGATTAAGCCCGAGGCACCTATATACCAGTTGTAGTTTGTTTTTGAAGCTTCGTTTGTATTTTTTCTGCCAGGGAGCTCTCAAAACCTTCCAAGACGCGCGACGGGAATTGCAGCTGGTCTCTGAGGAGCAGACCCGGGCCTACTTGGTGCCGTCGGCATGTTAGTAGTGTACCATAACAAATGTACGAAACAGTTCTAAACTACAGATATGTATATATATATATATATATATATATGTATATAATGATATATATATATATATATATATATATATATATATAAGTTGATAATGGTGCTGTCGGCATATGAGCAGAGCCGGCCAGAATCGCCCGAATCCAAGTCATGCCACGTCTCAGAGAAGTCCCTAGCACACTGCCTCCCGGAGAGCAGACCCAGCGCTGAGATGCCTTCGGCCCCATAGTTTCGCCCCAATGCAAACTCTCCAATGATGAGCAGGTGATTAGGAAGATGTTAGTGGCGCTTGTGGTGCTGGTGGTGACTTTTGCGCAATGCGAATCCGGTGGCCTGACACCCCAGAAAGTTTCCAACATCTTAATGTATTTCAGGTTCGGACAGGGAGTAGAGTGTGTGTTAGTGTGTGAGCCGCCGTCAACATGATCGAAGAGGAGAGCTAGCTAGTCTACGGCAGGCATAAGATAAGCATAAATCGAGGTTTCGTCTGCAGAACGATAGGGGGCGGGCAGCAAGGATAACCTGGCTATGCATGTCATAGTTGGGACTGAACTTCCGGAAGAGCTAGCCCTGACTACACACACGCTATTTGTTCACGGGTACGACGACTACGACCGCTGCTGCTGGTAATGCATGTACTAGTTCTATTGCTACTGCAGTTGCTATTACTACTGCTTCTACTGATGCTGCTGTCGCTCCTGCTACCACATACTGCTACTGTTGTTGCTATTACTGCTGCCAGCCGCTAGTAGTAGTACTAGTACTGCTGCTGCTACCACCACTGCTACTGCCACTACCACTGCGATTGCTACTGCTACTGCTGCTATAGCCCCAAGATCAATGTCGCTCCGTCAAGCAAGCATTTTTGACCGCGGCTCATGCGGATCCCTTCGTTCGTCACTACCCAGCTGCAAGCTCAGGTGCCGGAGTATCTCCGGACTGCGAAGGAGAAGGGCGCCTTCATCATAGCTGTTGTTGGAAACCAGAGCCGCTTTGCTGCGCAAGCCAACCAGGGATAAGTAAGCCCTAGAGAGCAGAACGGCTCTCGTCAGATCCTTTGAGCTTTGAGATCGGATCGCAGCATGTCAGCTTCCCTTCCTTTCACGCCTTTGCAAGCCGAGGTGTCGGAAAGTCCTCGTTCCTCCGTGCATTCCTTGATTTCGAGCAACCGCCTCTTGGCCTGAAACTGCGCCCGGGTTTGCACAGGCCAGCAGATGACCAAACTTGCAGAGGAGATTCGAGTGAATAGGCAAAATGCTCCAGACGCAAACGCTCGCTGTAGGACGCCCCAATCGCAAAAACAGCGTGCCCTCTTTTTTTTCGCTTCCGTTTCGAACATTTAACAGCAAACAACGGCTGTCTGATAGAGTTATTAGAGACCAGCCGACACAGCTAAGGACAGATCCACCAACGACGACTGCGCCGGTTCCGTATGTCTACCCGACACAGCCCCTGGCAAGACAAGCGGGATCGTTTGTTCAGGTTCTTGGTACGTGGAGTGAGCGACTCTTGAACTGGAGCAGGGGCAGCAGTCCTGGTAGTGATGTGCCCGATGTAACTTCTCCAAGATCACATGAAAGATCCTGGCTTCCAGTAGCAGTCGGATGCCATGCCGCTTCATGGAATCTATGCTGTGCAAAAGCTCTTCTTTGAGGTGTCCCTCTCCAAGTAGCTCCAAGATCCCCAATACTTTTAATCTCAAGAAGCTCAAGGTCCGACATGCCGTGCATGTTCTGGGCTGCTTGGCTGCAGGGTTTAGGGCGTCAGAGGCTTTCGAGGCTTTCGGGTGCCAGACACTCGAATATGGGAGTCGGAATAATTAGCAATACTATTTGCTGGGATCCGAATTATAAATACAACTATAGTAATTATTCAGGACCCCTATGGCACAGACATTCACAGTAACAGCGCGCCGTGTCAATCCTTTTCAAATCGATACGTGTGCTTCTGCGTGTACGATTTGAACATTCGGCCGGCAGAGAGCGATGCGGCTAAGACTGGCCTCGGCTTCCGAAAAGACCTCAAGCTCAGGACCTGCCGCCTCTCGGTGCAGCCGGTTACCCTGCCGAGACCTACATGAAGCCTGGCAAGAGAAATGCTCCACGAGCCCACAGGAGCTAGGACAGCCAGCACCCCACAAAGGGCGAAAGGCCAACGCACGCGATATGTGGGCTTTGAAGCTGTGGCTTCAAGGCCTAGAAGATGGCAATGACAGTCCCAATACAAGACACACTATCGCCCACGCAGTTTCTAGCCGTCGCTGCCCACACAAACTACTGGTATACGGGATGTGTCTCGGAAGCGGAGTGGCTAATTAGCTGACTAGCAATTGCGTGGGGGTGCTTTCGTTCTTTTGAACCTTGTGTTGAAATCAACAGCATCCAGCAAGCGCATCGAATGTCACTGTTACAAGCAATGAATTCAGAACCCTCCTCGGTCCTGATACTTTTGGGATCAGCCGAGGAGACTCCTCGGAATGCGGCATTTCGGGTTGGTGGTCGTGCGCCCTGGCAGACAATGTCGGGAGTTTGATTGGAAAACCTGTGCAGTGCTTGGCGTGGCTTGATCCATGGTTGTGCGGGGCTCTTGGTGCAAAGGGCAAACTATGGCAAACTCAGCATACTCCGTGTCGAGCTCGGTCTGAAGCAGAACAAGAACCACAGAAGCAGCGATGGATGAGAGCAGCCCGGCCACCTGAAGAGTAAACCTATCTGTTGTGGCCCAGTTAACGTGTTGGAGCCCGTATCGCTGCAGACCTTGTCAGGCTTTGTCCGAGTGTGAGTGTCAAAAAACAGAGTAATCATCGTCATTAATAAGAGTATCATGTGGGGAGATACTCTTTTTGTAGGCCCAGGGGCAAAACTTGTTTACTTACAAAAGCCCTCGTTCAGAATTCAGAAATTATGAACGGTGTTGCCCAGGATGACCGACAACAACATCGCCGAAGCAGAGTTTCTTCTGCTCGATGAGCTGAAGCACTGGAAGGCGATAGTTCCCCGAGTTTGACTGCAAGGATAAGCGCGACATGTCCCCGAAACACTACGTAGCAATAGTAGTGGTAGGACTAGCAATATTGAGGATTGGATCACGGGTGAATTTCGACAAAGGTGACAAAGGCTTTAAAGGCACTGGCCAGGACGTGCGGCAACTCCGAGGCTTTCGATTTGCGCGAGCTTGTTTTGAACGGTGACTGGCCCCAACTCACCGTGAACTCGTTCCAGCATCAGACCCCTTCTTCCCAAGCCTTGACAAATCCGTTAAACCCTAAGAGCAGATGGAAAAGGGCCCTCGACAGAAGGATGGGCATTGAGGAGTTGCATACTACACTACACTCTGCCAGCATAGATCTCCAAGCAGTGACAGATCATCACGTCGACAAAGACAGCATGGCATGCAGCATGAGCACCTGCCGCCCAAAACACTGACAGAGACATACTATAGAGGCCTAAATAGTTACCTATACTATTTTGGTGGTTCCTTACTATCATGATTGTATAATGGGCCAAATCCCCTATATTACACAAAGCTTCCAGTCCCACCTTCGAGTGTCAGCCCCAGGTGCCCTATGTAGTCGTGCGAAACAAGCTCGATGTGGACATTGAGTGCTTGGGCGGCGGTTCATCTTACATTTTGTTAATAGGGAATGGAAGAATGGTAGATTGTACCCCATTCCTCCACTCCCTACCAACCAAATGAGTCATTATGCTGCAAGCTTTGGGAGTTTTCTCTATAGAACGAGCATGCCGGAGAGCTCACGCCCTTTCAGTGAGGCTTCCACCTTACAAGTACATGCGAGTTTCCGAAAACAAGGGTTACCTCATTTTGGGGTGCTTATAATAAGGATCCTACTATTCAGTGTATATGTGTATGTATATATATATATATATATAGATATAGAGGGTCCCCTTTTTTGGGAAACTCCAACATCAGACTAAGGATTCCTCTAGCTAAGGGGTATTGTGTCCTTTGGGAAGGCCAGTCAGAGCCTCCCGTGCCAAGAAGTGCAAAGCAGGCGCGAGTTCATGGCCGAGCAGCTTGTTTGGGATCAGCGCGGCCTCTTGCCTGCCAAGCTGCATCGACACGATCCTACCGTATCTGCCTTGTCCAAGTCAGGCCTCAAGGACGGATTAGATGACAGCGTTCGTGCGGAGATCCTCTGCGACACGATGACAAGTGCCAGGAGCCCGGATGGGGGTTTCACCGGCTGTCTTGTTTGACATCTGGTCTTCTCAACCAATGTGGGAACAGTTTCCCTCGGCTTCAGCACTCCAGCAGTTGTCCCATCCCCGCCATCATTCAACAAAACCGTTTCAAGGCAAGAGCTGGGCAGGCATGTGGGCCATCGCAACATGTCACCGAGGTCAAGGAAGACCTATGCTGTCTTTACGACGTGGAACGACGGGAACTGAGTTGAAATACAGTGCGCTTGGTCGGCCGTTCGTGGCCTATGACCCGGTCTGCAGACAGACTGCTTGAATAGCGTAGCTTCGCGTTCAGCTGCAGATCCGCTCCGTAGAGCATCTCGATTTTGCTCAAGCCCGCCGCGCTGTTCAAGCGCTTCCACTTCCAATTATCTCCAAAGAGCCTAAGGATCAGAACCTTCGTGGCTTGAGCAAACTCTCGTGAGCAAAGCACTTCATAGGGCACCTTGTTTGGAACACCAACTTAGACCTGCGTCCGACGAGGTGTCTACTGCATATCCACCAGGAGAGGCTACCGCAAATTGCGGCGCACTCAGCGAGAGCCGGAGAGAAATTCCCTTGAGCTCAGAATCTTGTGATGTCCAGCAAAACATTCAGCGGGAAGCAGTCGGCGAAGCTTCGTGCTGTCCTTTCGGGGAGCCACTTGTGCATGTATATACAATGGCAGTACAAGGGCAGGCCAAATTCTCTTCGACATGCACAGGCTGGCAGGCAGTCGCAAGGAAGGAATAATGGGCAAGCAATTTCCCAGGGCGGCGCACGTCTCTGCCTTGAGTGAGGAACCTGCGGTATATGTTTGTCGATTTGACGCGCGTGCACTACTGACTGGAAGAAGGCGGTCTTGCCTTGCAACCATTCCTGCACAGAAGCGACAGGGATAGCTCGGCACCTGTTGGATGCATACAAGCATTGAGAGAGATGCTGCTTGTACTCAAGGTTTGACTACGCCGAATTGGATGCCGACTTGCGAAAAACCATCCAGATGTGACCCGGCTGACATTACGATGAGAGTCCTGACAGGACAATTCATTATTGGGGGGGATGCGGGGTAGCATTGTCGAACCGCGACGGCGAGGTTAGTGTCGAGAGCTTGTGCCTTTTTCATGTTGTTTTAGATTCGATTATCCTCTCGGAGATTAGCGCACGGTGGCTAATGCAGAAGCCTGAATAATTGCAATTACAAGTAGTTCTTTCTCCTACAGGTTGAGCATTGAACTACATAGTTTAATACATCCCGTCAAAAGTGTGCTCTGTATGAGCATGTTGTTAATGTGCCTATATATGCTTATAATTTATAATATTCTCGAACTTATGTGCCAGTGTCAGAGGGCACGGGGCGACTGTCGCAGCTTCAATGACCTGGTTTTCGTGACTTCACCGCTTCGGATGAAAATGTGATCAGTGGTCAGCCTTGGGATCTGACATATGGGAGGTTGTCAAAATTAGGGTCCCTTTTTTGGATACCCTATAATAGGTGCCGTAAGATATTAAGGACCGAAAAAGGGGCCTAATTTTGACAACCACCCATATGGGAGGTTGTCAGAATTATGGTCCCTTCTTGGGGGGTCCTTGTAATAAGGATCCTAGTCCCCCATTTTCGGAAACTCCCATATATGGGTAGTTCTCTATTTTTGACTCTAATTAGGATCCTTTGTTTTGGGTGCTGCCCAACTCTGGATACCCCAAATTAGAACCTATTCAGAGAACTATCCTTCGGATGCCTCAAGTTGTTATGTCATTTCGTTGTTTCAGTATGCTAGTGCAGAGCTACACAAGGATAGCTAATCCGAGCCCAGGCGTTGTGATGTGGAGAACGCCCCGAGCAAGCAGATTGACAGTAAGCAGGCAGCAGCCGCGGTGTTGCCGCCCTGACTGGCGCAAGGCCAAGTGAAGTGGGATGGCTTAGATCTCTGCGAGTCTTGAACCATGAACTTCCGGACGAAACTCAATTAAGACTGCTTGCTTTGTAGTACCCTTGAACTCTATCTAGTGGCAAGAGTGACAGCGGACATCTGACCACGCCCCCATGCTTCGGGCCCCGGTTTCGCATCACCTGCCGAACTATCGGACCTATCGGACCTATCGGCTTACCCAGAGGCCCCAAAGTAGTTCTTTTTTGGGATTACCCTATAGGATTCTATATACGAACCGCAAAAAAAAACTACTTTGGGGCCTATGGGTAAAGCAACCCTCAACTCCACGGCAGAAGAAGGGGAAGCCTCAATGCCCCGTAGCCGACAGCTTCTGCTGGAGCAGGGACCGGTGGACCAGGGCCTCCAACTTTCACCACCTCCGTGGCTTTTCCAATTTGCCCGAGCTGACCAGAGCTAGAAACACCGGAGGGACACTGTAAGCCGATTACGAAGAGCCGTGGTGTCACTACCAGATCATTGCAAGCAGCGATGGTCAATCGATGCGTCGCCACTGCCATCGACGTCAGATTCCAGCTTTTGTTCCTTTGTGCTAGGGTCAGCTGGGATTTGGTGAGTTCTCCTCCCGTCGTAGTGCGCATGGAGTTTGGATTGCCCGAGAACACGAGTGCTGCAAGCAAGGGATATATATTTATAACATGGGGAGACAGCAGCCCCATAACGTTTGTCGTGTGCGGTGTACCGAGGCTTTAACAAGCTGTGCAGATGTCACCTTGACCTTCTCCGTATTGCATTACATGATTAATGAGCTCACGGGCAAAGGGAGCGAACGATCGACATCAGCCGTCGCGTAAAAGCACGCAGTGCTAAGAAGTGGCGGTCTTGCCGATTGGACAGCCACAGCTACAGCCTACATGCATATTTCGCGGATCAGTCGTTTCGATAGGGCAAGCCACACAGTGATGCGCGATGTTCAAAAAAAGGCTCAATGCTATTCTTGCGGCCCATTTTCACATGGAGAGGTTCACCAATCAGTACGTCACAGGTGAGACAGCACTGCCAAGCTATGGCAGAGAACCGAGTAATCGATGAATCTCTCTTTGGCTCCATGGCCTTTTCCTGGCCAGGATTCGAAGTCTAGGCTAGCATTGCTACAATCTTTGAAGCGTGGCAGGCATGCCAACATAGTAGACATGCCTGCCGCTCCCATGTTGCACAGGCATGCGGTCTCAACCATTGGTAGCATCGATTGCTGGTAAGGTCGGAACCTCATGGATAATCTGTCTACATCTTGTATCGTCATAGCCTCATAGACACTCAGAGACAGCCAGAATATCCTTAACATTCGACATCTTGTCTTTCCTGCACAACTATCATGCTGTTGGTCAAGACTGCCGCTGAACTCATGGCTGTAAGCACCAGACCAGTAGGTGCACATGGCAATTGAAGATGCCCATTGCCATATTGGTAGTTCTCTGTATTAGGGGGTCCCTTCTAGGGTCCTTGTTATTTGGATGCCGGACTAATTTGGGGACCCACGAGAGGAACCCAGATTCAAAGAGCTACCCATAAAGCTCACCTCGACACAGAGATCCCACCTGTTGAGACCGCTGAGTTCTCCAGTCAAAGTCACGCAGAAGAGACCGGAGATGCAGACGCGCTGCGTGGGCGTCGGAATGCAAAAGGGCACGTGTAAGCAGCACGTCGCGTTTTAGCACATATTTGGGATCGGGAGATGGGTGTCTATCCGGCATCACCATGAAGAACATTCATGTGGTTCTCTGTCCGCGTCTGCATTCGTCTGGCAACATGGACCCTCATGGACTTTCCAGGTGGTCGTGGTCTTCCCGCTGCTCAGAAAGAGCAAGCACACGAGGATCAGCTGCACCTTCGCGCGTGCCTCGCGTCCTTCGGCTCGCAGCTTGAAACAAAGGAAATCGTTACATCGCCCGCCATGCTTGCCGTGGCGGGCGGGTCCACTTCGGTGGTCCCGGTGCCCCGAAGACTCAGGCATGGGGTTTTCATAAAGGAAGCCGTTGGTGCCTTGATAGCTCGCGATGCATTTCCTGTGTCGTCCTCCCAAGATACAGGTATGCTACGGTATGCCCGACCCACCCTGAGCTTTGCATTCGCGTAGAAGATGCATTCGTGCCACCTTGCCCCGTAGCATGACGGAGTCCGAGACGGCATATAACTCCTAAGTTGTAAGTCTAGAAGCCCTAAACCCGGAACCCAGAGATCCGAATAATTACCCCTTAATTAAGGTATATACCTTAAATCATAATAGTAAGGCAAAAAAAAGCCTCTATAATTTTCAGGTAGACTCCATAATCAAGGGGTATTGGGATCTCTGGGAACCATACTGAACTACCTATACTATTTTGGGGGTTCCTTATGATATTTATATTGTAATGGGCCCCAAAACACTATTCTAATTATTAAGGCCCCTGTATTACTGAACTCGAGCACGGAATGGACCCAGAGACTCCAATATCCCTTAATTAAGGAATATATCTTAAATTATAGTAGGATCCTTACTACGGATTTAGGGTATATTCCCTAATTAAGGAATATTGGAGTCTCTGGGGAGTGCCCCTTCGCCCCACGGGCCTTGAAAGGCAGTACTTTCGGCCCAAGAGCTCGCGAGAGCCAGTCGCCTCGCCATGTCAATTGATGCTATACATATATATATATATATATATATAGATGAAGCTATATATATATATATATATATATATGTATGTAGAGAGAGATATGGGCCTCAATGGGATTTTGTGGGAAGATTCCACTCTAAGTATAACGGGAACTGTGAAGGAATAGTATTGCTACTTACTAATGCAGCTCTCGTAAATTATCGCTTGTTGGTTTGCACCAGCAGAATCAAGAGCGGGAGTAGACAAAAAGGTACATAGCGGGGTACATGCTTGAAATTTCAAGGCCATGTCGAATGCCTTCGAAGTCAGGATCCGCGCCACGGGAGAGATGGCGACGGTTCTTCGATACGAGGGAGGCTCATCTCCGGATGAAATGGCGGTCCGAGTCCGCCACGCCGATGGCCGTCGGCAGTGGTATAAGCCCGTCGACGTGGACATGTTCGAGCCGGTCCCTCCCGGGTATGTTCACGGTGATGAGGCTCAGGAAGCACCAGCCCCAGCAGAGCTTCAAGAGCCTTTGCTGTCCGAGAGGCGCCGTCAGCAAACTGGGTGGCTCTATTACCTACAAGTCGCAATCAGCGTGGTCTTGACACTGGCAGTGGTGCTTCTGGCATTGGACCGAAATTCGAAGTGCGACCCGGAAGACCTGCGAAATGTGGATCCACCTTATGATGGCAATCTCCTGCCTTTTCGCTTCATCCTCGCAGAACGGAAGCAGTATATCAAGCTCTCCAAGTTGATCGATGTCTATGACGAGAACTGGGTAAAGGTTGGCTACTTTTACGATCTCAACCTGTTCTTCTTCATGCGGTTTGGATACTCGGATGCCTCTGGTCGCATCTGGTTTGAAGCACGTCGCCCCAATCTGTTTTCCCGCATCTTCCAACTGGGAAAGCAGTACTACCTTCAGCGGTGTGACGTTGGTGCCAACGGACGCCATGGTGGGATCTTTGACCTGAGAGAGGATTCTTGGAAAGAGAACTGGTTTTGCTCTCTCCACTGTGTCGGTCTCTTCAACATCACACGCCGGCCGGTGAATGAACAGAGCACCTGGGTTCTTCTTACGGACTTTACTTGTAGTTACCTTTCAAGACTAGGGGTCTATAGCAAATAGTCATATTGTTTTGTTTGTAAACTTTGTACCTTCACTTAAATCCCTGAACAAGAACCAAGGCACTGGTGATTTGCCGGTTGCCAACGCCGTGTTCAACTCAACCCTTGAGTCGCTCGTGCACTTTGCAAGTAGTCCTAGGGGCTCTTCTGGGTAGATATGAGTGAGGTTATAGGGCTCCTTTAAAGGGATCTATAGGGATCCTATAGGAGTATAGGGTTTAGGGTCTACTTGGAGGTTCATGGGAAGTTATAAGTGGGGTGATAAGTAGGGTATAGTTATGATCCATATTTGGCGACTTCTAATCCCACTAACTACCCATGAACCTCCAAGTACAGTAGGGAAAATTACTAACGTTACTACATGGGCCTTAATAGTTAGAATAGGGGTTGGGGGTACATTAGACTATAATCATAATAAGGAACCCCAACAACCCTATTCTAATTATTAAGGCCCCTGCATTTCCCCTTAGGTATCATAGTTAGAGCATGATATCCTTCAAAACCCCACGAACTACTGCACATGAAAGCTCCCATTTTCGTTTCTCCCATTGAAAGCCGAGGCTTTGTAAGCTTTGCTATAGGATGAGGCAGCATCTGCAAAATCAAAGCCCTGCTTGAGGTGGTATCACAAGAACATGGTGCTACCGTATTCGCGACATCGATGGTACATGCATCTTGGACTCAAGTCTTCACAACTATGTTATCATAAAGGCTTTCTACCTTGAGGTGACTCTATAACGTATACTACAGCAGCCTTATAATAATTACCAATGCTATTTTGGCGGCTCCTTCTTATAATTACGGTATAACGGGCTCCAAAACCTATTCTAATTACCAAGGCCCCTATAATATCGGACTCTCAGCTTGTAGGAACCTGACCGATCCCGTGGACGGCTCCCAAGTTGCTCATGCAGAGCAGCATTTCCGATCCTGGCTTCCCGGGTACCTGTTGTCAAACTGGACGGTGCGTATCTCGGAGGATTTGCCACTTCTTCCGAACTGGGTTGTTGGCTTCATGGCGGTTTTGGATGATGTGGATCGGACGGGCGACTAGTGAGAAGTGGCTCAATGCCGAGCTTGCAAAGCCAGGCGCAGTCCGCTTGTAAAGGTCTTCAGTCTTGTGGGAGAGGAGGCAGCAGACACTCGGGCCGAGCCCAAGTAGCAGCAAGGAGATAACCTGCAGATTATTGGCGGGCTCCTGTAGCAGCTATAGCCTTCATGGCATATGCATCGGTTTATCGGACAACTGCCAACTCCGGAGAATGGCATTTATGAATAAAGAAGCCTGAATGGTTACGAATCAAATGTGTTAGGACTCCTTGTTAGATCTATATACTATAGTCCCCAAAACCCCATCCTAGTTGTGAAGGCCCCCGCTCAATGCATTGTAAAGTTTTGAAGAGCTTAAAATATCGGGCTAACGCCCCCTTGTCGTCCGTTCGAACAAACCTATGATACCCCCCAGAAGCCTATTCTACTTATCATGGCACCAAGAAAAGCCTTCCATCGAGTTGGCATCTGTTCGGAGCTTCGACTTGATCGGCCTTCTTTTGGCTTTCCAGTCGGCCGGAGTCAGAGGAAAAAGAGCCAGAAGCAACCACGAAGCCCTAGGGATCCGTAGAGCACCATGTATCATAGCATTGTGGAGCCGGTAGCCACACGGCCCGCTTGAGATTGTTCAGCAGTTCGTTGAGCCGCCCAAAGACACGAAGTCCTCGCGATGTAGAAGTTCAAGTATTTCAAAGTCTGGAAAGGCTTCACGATTCGGAGATCAGGCTGCCGGGAGCTAGGCCACCAGAGTGGAAGGGATGATTGACGATGTTATCGCCAGGAAGGGAATGCGCAACATCCTCGATGCAAAAAATATTGTTTTTTTGCAAGGGCTTGACTTGCCTTATAACACGTGCGTTTATTGTCGAAAATTCTAGAAGCCTGAATGATTTCCAATATCTCCGTAGTTGTAGCATTAATCCCTGTAAGCCTTGTTCGGTTCCAAGGCCCTACAAGCATACCACTCAGTGACCATGAGCTCTCACGCGCATTCGTCGAGCCTGTAAAGTTTCAAAAAACTCAGAAAAAGAACAGCAATTGAGATATGCACGTCTGCACGGCTGGTAGTCGTAGTTGCTGTCATCTATGCTCCAGAGCTAGTTAGTATGGCTGCGATGATCACTTGTAATTACCTCGTATTTCTCACTTTTATGTACACTCAATGATTCAGTGGCCTTTATATATATATATATATATATATAGAGAGAGAGTTCTTGTTGTTATCATCCGTGTGCTTGTTGCAGGAGCTACCCCAACCATGGCGCCTGGTTTGCGCCGCCCCGCCGGGCGCCCGGACGCGAGCTTCGGCACAGCGCGCGCCAGGCGCAGGGGGAGGAAAAGGGCCGGAGGGCACGTGTAATGGCAGCCTATCAGGTTCTGCTGACAGATAATTTAATCACTTCCCCCTTTCATTAAACACCCCCCCAAGAAATAAAACACATTGGGGCGAATCCTTCGGATATCATTCCTGCCCTTTAAAACCTATTCTGAATTGGGGGGAGCAAGAGCAATTAAAAGCTGGAGCATCACCAAGTCAGCGGCAACAGCAGAGCAAATCAAGAGAGGGAGTAAGAGCTCGGGCAGGAGCAAAAGCCAGCGCGGGAGCAAGAGCCAAAGCAGGAGCAAGAGCACGACCCCTCAAACTCAAAAGTGGTACTAGAGATAAAACTCCACCCTAAGAATCAAACACTTTTTGAGTTTCTATTGGGGGGGGGGGGGGGCATTTAATATTCGGGGGACAGGATTAGCTCTTTCTTGCAAGTGTGGCACATTCATCCCTCGGACTTGCTGTCGGGTAACAAGGGCATCGAGTGATGTTGAGGCTGCAATTTCGAGCCTACAAACTCCTATGGTCGGGATTGTCATGTCGTTAGCTTCGGTTCCCAGCACTGTTGTGCGAATATCTCGCTTGTGGGCTACTTTGCATCTTGCAGGGACTTAGACAGTTTGGACTTCGTGTTGGGGTACAGTTGGGCACTCATTCTCCGAACCGACTGACAGGTTGAAGGTATCAAGATGGGAGTTTCCGAAAATAGGGGATCCTAAGATGGTGCCCTAGCAAGTAGGATCCTTATTATAAGGACCTCAAGATGAAGTGTTTCTAATTTTCGGAAACTCCCAGATGTTGTTGAACATAATTGGGATCCTCTGCCTTGTTATGTATATATATATATATATATATACATATTATCCATGTACATATAGGGTCGGTGGATGTGCGCCTGTTGCTTAGTGACGCTATCTTTGGCTCTGGCCATTCCTTCTGTTTGCTGCGACTCTAGGGCCTTTGCCTCCTATTCCGTAGAGAACCTTATACTATAATGTAATAATGTATAAAAATATAGTACAGTATAATATAACTGAAGAGCCCTGCTACAAGGAGTGTAATGATCCTTTCGCGAAGTAATACATTACAATGAGCGGGTGAACCACGAAAGGCGGGGCTCACTCAAGGATGATGATGTTCCTGCTTGCCTGGCTCTGCCAATGCATAGCCGGCGGCGCTAACATGTCAACCGTGTCTCGTTTCACAGAATCCTCTTGAGAAAACATTGGGAGCCGAACCTAGACCCGTGGAAGCCCTTCATGTCTGGTCTATCCCCTGCAAGACCTCGACAAGCTTTCACTTTTCGGGCTTACACCCCTACAAGCATGACAAGCCCTGCAAGACTTAAACCCACCCCAAAAACCGAAAACTCTGACCCTTTGAATCTCATCAACCCAAAGCCCTAAAGAGCATAGGGTACCAATCCTCCCCCGAGACCTCCTCGAAAAGCTGAACCCGTGTGCGCCAGGGGATGTCCGGGTTCTCCTTCGTGCCTTGCCTGCGCCTTCAAGAGGATCTCGGTTCCCCAAAGGGTCCAAGTATCATTATAGTATATACTTATAGGGTATCTTACCATAATGATACTTGGACCCTTTGGGTTCTCTTACGGGCGTGTCATGTAATGGAAGAGTCGGTGCGAGGTTTAATAGTAATAGTAAGCCTGAGGGGTCTATGGTACAGGGTACGCCCTGTTCTAATTCTTGGGGCCTTCAAGTGGCGGAATGCCGTAGAAGACCCGACAACTTCAGGCATGTTGGGGCTTGGCTTTTGATCAGCGTACCGTTTGGGGTTGAGCGGCTTGTGATTGGTCATGAAAACTATTCCCGTGATACCGCTGTGTTATTCTCGTGCCGACAAACCTTTTCTATTTGTTTGCATGATTGGCAACGGTGCGTGATGTGATTTGTGATGCAAGGTGAAGTTTGCGCAACTTGGCGGCACAGGGAAAGTAGAATTGGAAGCAGTGATCTCGGCCAGCACTGACGGCTGCACACACCTCAGACCGCATTGGAGCAGTCGCGGGTTTCACATGGCCGAGGATTGTCGGTGGCGTGGCCCACTGGCTGGCCAACTTCTTCAACTGGACCCGTGCTCACAGTCTGAACATAGGATCATGGGTTATACTGATATGTATAAATGGGTTATATAAGTCCCCTAATATGGGTTAGATGTATAGTTCCCCTCATATCTCTACTTATAAGAATTGCATTGCGCAATTTTCTGCAGGACCAGGCGGCCGAAAAGTGCGCCAGGACCTACCCAGGTACCTTGGAACCAAGTGTGGAAGCACAGGGTTGGTGGTTCAGGGTTCAGGGTCCTTAACACGCATGGGAGAGGGTTTAGGGACAAGCTGTGGTAGTGGGAGGGTCAGCATTTGCTTTGGTCGCCAGGCTCTTCTCAGACGACAAAAGCGCGCCGAGTCAGAGGCCTTTTCCTTTCCCCGTTCCGGCTTGTAGGGTCCCATTCTTGCGATGGAGTCGAGTTTGTTCCGAGATGGTAGGCACCAGAGCCGGAAAGGCATTTCATCCGTAGTGTCGGCCACGACAGTGGGCACAGTAGCGGCAGCAATCGTTTGTCTTTGCAGTCGTAGCATTCGCTTGCGTGGTGACATATGCTCTTACGAGCACCAATCGCCGGAGTAGGAGCGGCAGTACCGATAGCACTATATCACCATGTAGTAAAGCTGTTGATGGTGGGAGGAAGAGCTGCACCTGCTCCTGCCACTGCCGTTCCTGAATCCCAAACCATTGCATTAATATTTCCGGCCACACTTTTGCACGCTGTGTCTTGCCTTTGTCGAGGCTGCGGAGGCGAGGAAGATGTTCAAACGAGCATCGCAGTTCTTCGTCAACACGAGAGTGGCTGGTCGAACTGTTTCAGTGTCTGCGATTGTTACACTGTTACAGATACGTCAGCCCTTCATTGACTGCCGTGGAGAGAAAGGGCGTTGACGGGGCTATTGGTTCTACTTCTTCACGGCGCTATGAAGAAGTATAAGTGGACATGGTTCACGTTGTCGAAATCATGCAGCAGTTCCGCACCCCGGCACAGCTGTGCGCAGGCATACTGCTCACTGCACGCAGATGCGTGGTGCCAACATGAGTGTTGTGGAATTTCCACGTTGCATCCGATACCTAGAGCGCACACCGGCTGCAGATTCGATAACACCCTCGGAATTTCTGACAAAACGTCAAGCACTAAAGGCCCAAAGCCTTGGAGGACAGCCCTACAGAAACACCGATCTCTACTCTTACCTTTGGTTAGTAGGGAATGGAAGAATGGTAGTAATAGTAGTTATAATTGTACCCCATTCCTCCATTCCCTACTAACCAAAGGTAAGTACTGCTAGCACATCAGGAATCTACTGGCGTCGTCCTCAACCGCTCGGCGCCAGCAGCCTGCCTTGTCCATTTATTCAGGGAAAGTCTGGTGGAAGGAACTGGCCCAAGTCCATGTGTCAGTAGATTCGATTATGTTTCATTTCCTAATATTCTACATACCGTACCATACAGTTGTATTTTACCAGTTATATTCTGTCGCCTCGAGACCGCTGGCCCAGACATTCGGTTGCTGCGAGAGACCCGGAAAGTCTAAGCCAAGTGTAGATTTCCAAATCACGGATAATCGCGGTTAGCCCGCTTCTATGCACGCATATGTGTACACAAAGAAACTCACGGATGAAGTGTGTAATGCCGGTGGTTGGATACACAGCGAGATGGATTAACGTACGTTTGAATGCATGTTTGTCTATCTGTACTGTGTATGCAGTCATGCATGCTTTATAAGTATGCATGCATGGATGGATGTGCGGATGCGTGTATGTATATATGCATGTATGTATATATGTATGTATGCATGTATGTTAGAGACGTCTCTAGACAGGAGAGGGGGAGAGAGAGAGAGAGAGAGAGAGAGAGAAGCCCCTACACCATATCCCTGGCGAAAGCAAGAGAGAGGAGAGAGAGAGAGAGAGAGAGTGTAGTCAGAGGTACCTGGGGGATCACACAACGTTGCACTACTTAATTATATTCATGGGTAGGCTGTAATAAAAATGGATGGTGAAACGATGATCTACCCGGGGGAAACCAACTACAAAACACTTTCACACTCCTCCAAAGTCCCCACAAAATATGGGGGGGCCCTAGTGGCCGAGGGGTCTTAACACCCCGTCATGCCCGGCGGGAGAAGAGAGAGAGAGAGAGAGAGAGAGAGATTGAGAGAGAGAGAGAGAGAGAGAGAGAGATTGAGAGAGAGAGAGAGAGAGAGAGAGAGAGATCGAAAGAGAGAGCGAAAGAGCGTGATCCTCGTGCCCGCTAGAACCTTGCAGAAGGCTTCGGAAAGAAAACGCGAGTGAGAACGACGGATGTTTAGCGCTGGAGTTCCTGAGGAGATCGTCTCCTGCGCCCGCAGACGGCTCGAGGCAAACTGGCAATTTGTTGTTCGGATAGGAACGGCTTAGGCTTTAGGCTTAGGTATGGTATAGAGTTGTGGAAGTTTAGGGAGCGGTTCCGTGGCTTCAGTCATCTCTGCCACCCGAGAGAGCTGTCAGAGTTTCAAGCACGCTTTATCAAAGGCGCAGTTTGTTCGTGGTCGCGCCTAGTGTTACTCGTTTTGATCTTGTTCTGTCCCTCTGAATATGTCTTGTTGTCTTGTTGCCTTTGCGGCCAGTGCTCCTGCTGCTGCCAATAGCAGAATGGCATACATTAAGCTTGGTTGCGCTGCAGGCTCGGGGTGAATCTGCCATTGCCGACACTTGCATGAGCTTGTTCAAGCTTGTTCTTTCTGAACTTCTTTTGGCTGCTTTGTGTTGTAGATCATGGGGCTATCCTGTGTTTTGATTCCAGAAAATCGTAGAGTAGGCTTTTGGCTTTCTGGCAATGGTGCAGCGCGGATGACTAGATGGCCGCCAGCATACAGAACAGAAACCATCAGCACGCCCTCCAGACTTTGCCAGCCCTGACACCGGAAGTGATTCCAGCCCTGACAGGGAGCAGTCAATGCACTGCGAAATGCCAACAAGGACCGGGGGAAAGGATCACGATCATCATCGCCATCGCGAGTGGTCATTATGAGACATCTCTCTCTCCCGCTCTCTCTCTCTCTCTCTCTCTCTCCCTCTCTCTCTGTCTCCCGGTCTCTCTCTCTCTCTCTCTCTCGCGCTCTCTCTTCACATCCCCTCGATTAATGCCAGAAGCCTTTCCCTCAAGGTAAAGCACATCCAGCACACGAGTCGAAGTTATTGTCCAGTTTCTGCTTTTGTTTCGTCAAATGTTGCCAAGGTGCCCCGAAGAAGCATGCATCACTTGTCTGAGGGGAGATCATCGGAATAAATGCCGTCAGAGCTCAGTCGGTCGCAGTCAGGCAGAACTATGCATACTGAAGCAGGTAGCGGCTGACGGAAGGTACGGAAGAGACCAGGCCATCGCACGGCGGATAAGACGGTATGCCGACTTCCAGCTGTAAGCATGCTGACTGCCTCCGATAGATTATCATTCATGGTGAGGAGCCTTAAAGCTGCAAATGTCTCAGCGAGACCCCGCACACCGGAGATCGCATGCCGAGGTTGCTAAGCAAGTGCTACACGACAAACGAATAGAATTCAACTTGCAGCCGACGCATGCATGAATACCTCGCGTCGCCTGAAAAGAGCGCGCATATATGAATACCCATGAGACATGGCAGTTTCGAATCAATACAGGGAGCCAAATAGAAAGAAACCCTATAGTAGTCGTAGCAGTAGCAGCAGCAGTAGTAGTAGCAGTAGCAGTAGCAGTAGCAGTAGCAGTAGCAGTAGCAGTAGCAGTAGCAGTAGCAGTAGCAGTAGTAGTAGTAGTAGTAGTAGTAGCAGCAGCAGTAGTAGTAGTAGTAGTAGTAGGATTCAGTAGGATCCTTGCGACAAACTTATAAGAGCAAGCGAGGAGCTGCGGGATGCTCAGGCAGATCTTCTCGCCTACCCCGTGCCCTGGGCTGATTCGGTTTGGGGTTTACTGTAGGGCTTTGTTATGCCTCCTGCGGAGCTGAACGAGGCTTATAGGGTTGAAGGTTTAGGGCTTCGGGGCTTTGTGGATGAGGAGTTTGGCCTTACTAGTAGGGTCTCGAGTTCAGCGCACCGTGAGTGCAAAGGGCAGTACCATGGACTGATTCCTACGGTCCCTGAACAGAAGAATGCGTGGACACCCGATACCGGAATCCCTCGTCGATCCCAAAGCCCCACACCAGCTTGGATTGTCCCTGCGGCGATGGTGCGGTTCATCCGAAGACTTGTTTAAGTCCTAGTGGCACTGGGCTTCTTGGCAAGACAGAAACAATTCAGGATGTGAATAAAAATCAGCGATGATGGCAGGGCAGAGAGAAAACAGAAAGGAAGCTGTGAAGACTAACTAACACCTCCCGCCAGTCGGAGGTCATCATGAACCGGCCCCTAGACTCGAGACGAGTTTCATCCATCGGCACTGAATGCCAAGCCCTCGTCACATCTACGTAAAGCACTCCCAGACATTCGAGCCTCAAGTCCCATGGAAGAAGTCGTTAAGGACCACGCAAGATTTCAGTCGACTCTCCCGGCAGCTGAGGTTCCAGAGTATCTTGCACCGGCGCAAGAGCAGGGTGCAATTATGATTGGTGTCACCGGCTATCCAGGCGCCCTTGATTGTTGAGGGATCCGGAAAGCTCTTGTCAGGCCACTGCTTTTAGCTTTGCTGTCAGCCGTGATGGGGATGGTTGTCGTGAATGATCATGGCGATGATATTTCGTGGCAGTGGTCGTACAGAGGATGCCATGGTACTGATGAGCCTCATAATACTGAAGACATCGGCAGCGACGAAAAAGTTACAATCTCAGTTTGCGCCAGCTTGGATGATTGTGCCCTAAACCCTAAACCCCTAAACCCTAAACCCTAAACCCTAAACCCCTAAACCCTAAACCAGGTGTGGGCAAGTCCTCGTGGGTCAATGCCGTGAGACGTGTCTCGTCTCCGAACGACCCAGATTACGCAGAGATCTGCGTGGATGGTCCTACCATGGCCGCTTTGCATGCACAGCCACATAATAGTAATAATAGTGATAGTGATAATAATAGTAATAATATTAATAATGATAATAATAAGAAGAATAAGAATAAGAATAATAATAATAATAGTAATAAGCTGGCTTGCTTCGATCTTCACATGCCCGAAATCATGGCAGTCGTGCTTGCAGTACGTGTCGTAACCGTGGGTGGGGGGGGGGCACTTCAAGCACCATCCGTGATCTGTTCTGGCTCAGGAGCCCATGATGTACAAGTTTCCTGTGCAGAGACTTGGCATGTCCGGCTGCCGGAGATTATGATTATGGCATTATGGATCATTGAGGCACTGCTGCTGCTCACCACCAAGTCTTGCTTGAACCAAGGACGCAGAAGCCGTGTGTGATCTGGGCAGCTTGTCCAGCAAGAGTCGAGAACAAAGATAGCCCTGTTGTACACTCCTGACTGAGTTTGGTGCCGAATGACATTTACTAGCTTTGGAGCAACATCCTTCCGCGAGCCCTTTCAGTCTCAAGCTTCGGCTGTAACTGCAGATTCGACATGGCATATGCAGCGCGCGAGGCACCGGAACCCTTGAACCCAGAAAGACAGTGGCATTCGGCTTTCTACCCTACCCGACTACGCAGATCTCTGGCGCAGACCACAGTTTCTTCCATGTTTGGCTCGCATCACGAGATCCGAAACGAGAGCTGGGCGTGGCTTGGCTATGCAGTTTATTAAGAATTGTGTTCTTCGAGATTCTGATTACTGTTGCGAATATGTTTACAATTTTTGTTCGTGATATTATCATTGTATTAGTATTGTTAGTATCATCAGTATGAGTGGCAGGAAACAGGATTTCTCTCGCCGGCTCCGGCTGGCACGTTCAAAAGTCGTAAGGTGGATCCTGGCAGCAATTTTCGCTGGCCTGACGTTGCTTGCGCTGGCACTGTCCTGCACCGGCCTGAGTCATTGACACGTGCAAGCTGACAAAGTTTGGTATCCCCTGTCTCCCTTCCTGTGTATCTCTCCATGTCGCCCAGTTGATCCTCAAACCTCGCCTGCCTGCCGAGAGCGAGTGCCAAAAATCTCTCCATGTCGGTTGAATTCTCGGTGAGGTTGGCAGGCCAGAAGCATTCTGAGAAGGCAGGGCGCTCCTGTTCTCATTTGCTTTGTTGCCACCTTGCGTTTCGTGTCATGACAGGAGACCACAGAGAATCATCAAATGCTTACAAAAATCGGGCCTTCCGAAGGGTCCATAGCATTTTTGACCATATAAACCCTTAGCAAGCATATATCACGCATTGTCCACCGTGCCACGAGGCAGCCAGCACACCTGATCTACGCCGGCATCGGCTTCTTAGTGCTCCCTGGCCTCCTGAACCTGGCAAGGACGCTCCTTGTCGTTGAAAGTATGCTTTAGGGTCTGATCTATACTATAATCTGTAGAGCATTGGCATGCTGAATCAATGCGGTTTAGTTTGGGAGTGGGGCTCAGCAGATGCTTGTCCATGTCCGAGGCTGGGTGTCACCTTCTTGTTCGGCTTGGCTGGCGTGCTGATGGCCGGAAAGATCTGTAAAAACGCAGTATCGGATCAGCATCCCTGTTCGATTGCTTGCGCACGCTCTGAGTGTTTCTGCAGGTTTGCGCCAGCCTCTTCTCCGAATGTGCGAATAGCGGCCCCAGCGACTCGACGGAGCTCAACAGAAAGCCGCAGTTCAGATGATCTCTGCCCTTGGAGTCTATCAGGGTCTATCTGAGGTCTCGCCACATTCAAGGGCCTATCCGACGACGCTCACTGAGCCGCGATCGCGGACGTTCATAGCTTCATGCGAGGCTGTTTCACACTTACAGCTTAGAGCTTCGGGGTCCGAGCAACAAAGCTTGTTTCGGATTCCGCCGCTAGACAAGAGGCGTCACGGTGTCCAAAACATGCCGACCAAAGACATGCCGGAGATGTTCCTAGGGCCTTGAGCTCCCAAAAACTCATTCACGCAAGCATGAGTTGTTTTTCGAGATGTTTCGACCATTGTCGTAAAGTGCATGCATGGAGACGGCTGCACCGATGCAGCGACGGTGATGTTCATAACATGCATCAGGACCTTGAATTGTACTCTGCGCGCGCGTGCCAGTCTTATGCCGTGTCCCCTCTGCATCCAAGGACCTGCCAGGCGTAGGGACTGCCGGATATCCACCAGAGTAGCCTGGCTGATTTCGACCCGATTCCATTGTGTTAGGCTAAGGTTTATCCCACCAGTGTGCCTCATAGAGTCGACCTCCTTCACTATCTGGGAGTTTCCGAAAATTCGGGGTACCTTATTTTGGGGTCCTGATAATAAGAACCCTTCTATTTAGGGTACTATATTAGGGTCCCCTATTTTCGGAAACCCCCATCTCTTCGCAGCGCCGAACAAACGACCTTGAGTTCTCAGTCGTCTCTGCTCTGGGCTGACGTAAGGCTCAGGGTGGTCGCACAGTGATTCTTCGTTGGCTGTGTTGCCTACCATAGGGGCTTTAATAATTACCTCTACTATTTTGCGTGTTCCTTTTTACGAGTATAGGTATGATGGGCCCTAAAACCCTATTCTAGTCACTATTAAGGCCCCTATATTATAGAACCATACTATAGATTCCTTATAGACCCGTTTAAGGAACCCTCTAAAGGACCCTCAGTCTAATTACAAAGGCCTGCTTTTTCATGCCCCGTTGGTTCAGCGAAAGGAAGTACCTGCAAAAGCTGGGAATCCGCCACTTCGATGTCGTAGTTCTCATCACCGACCAGAGAAGCTTGGCATGTCTTCTTGGGCGAAATATTCCTGACGCCTCCTCATTACAAGGAGAACATACGATTTTTACACCCCCAAACCACATTTTGCTGATTAAGGACCCTAACTGTTTTGGATGTTGTTGTATTTCTTGACAACGCCTGCCCGTGGCTTCCCCCAGACGCCCAGGATTTACAGAGGCCGAGCTCCTCCTGTTGGACGACCTCCGCCACTGGAACGTGCCGTTTTTCATGGTGCGGAATAAAATTGACGCTCTGAGACAGTGGGCAGTGCTTTTTTTGCACGGCCTCTACTTTGAAGATGTTTTTTTCGTGTGTTTGTGTGCGTGGTAGTTGATTGCTTATTTGCTTGCTGCTCGTTTGTTCACAAGAGTCGGTTCCCGTCCCGGTCTTTTAAGGATCTGGATGTTGAGAGAGAACTGGATGCCGAGCAGGACGTCTTGGACAACCGAGGCACCAAATCCTCTCAGCAACTCCCGCAAACATACCCTGTGCGCTGCTTATCATACGGGAGGACATGGTTAGTATTAATTAGTATCATATAGCATCCCTCATGACAACATCCCTTTGAGTAGTCCCTTGTTGACTTACACAAACATTGAACACAACAGGACAAATCTGTTGTGGACCCCTTTGTAAAATCGTGCCCTCATCCTGGACCGGCAGCTTCGGCACCCCGAGCACCGAAGTTGCAAGGTCGCTTGAGAGCGAAGTCTTGACAGGCTTTGGAGACCAGATAGAGGATGACGAACGCAGCTTGGAAGGGCCAATGGAGTAACTTAGACAACTTGCGGAATACTCTCAGGGACCATCCCACAGCTACCAGGAGGAGGATGTTAATTAATTAGTGCTGACAAGTTGACCATTGTCATTAGAACTACGGCTCGTTCGTCTGATCTGCTTCGCGCTTGCAATAGTCGGCTAGGCAGTTCTCAGTGGTGCGTGCCATGCCAAGGAAGGGAGATTGTTCGCGACACCCTCATAAACGTGAAGGAGGACTTGTCAATCCTGCACCATGTGGACAGTGCCCGCCTTGACTGCATCATGCTCTCGCGGACCAAGCAATGTTCAAGCATCGCATGCGCTGGGTTGCACGCACACACACACACACACACACACACACACACACACACACACACACACCAGGGTCCTCTCCGGGGTCTGCGAATGCGGCGTAGAATTCCAGCCGAGGTGTGTACTGCATATCCTCCATCAAGCAATTCTGGCATTCGCGCGGCTCTTACCCTTGCTGCATACCGAGCCAGCAGCAAAGCAAAGTCGTAAACCCAGTTGCAGCTGTTGGGCACGGACCCTTTCCTAGATTTTACGCAGTCGGGCTTGATGAGAAAGCAAGAAGGCACAACCGCCCATAACAGCAATACATATGCATATATATATACATATGTATATGTTTATGTGTATATATATATATATGTATAATGATCAGATTTACATACTGACACAAAAGTTCAGTTGTTCAGATGTATGCATAGATGTATTTAGGTGCTTAAGTCTATGTGTAATAGTATATGTATATACATATGCTTATATATATATATATAATAATATATATATATATATATATATATGCAAACAACACTTTGTGTTAGATGAGATTGTCCAGACTGGGACTCTGGTCGGAGTCGCGTGCAGCTGCAAACTACGACAGACGCCGTAATAGCAGATAGTGAGTCGTAGATATTAAGTGGTGATACAGAGTGACTTGTGTAGAAAGTAATGTAGCGCACGGCAGCCTGAAACTAGGATATGCAAGAACAGGCGCAATGCAGGAGATGATAACATGAGAGAAGCTGTGTAGTCTACAGTGAAGTCACAATCGGAGCAAAAGTGACAGTGACAATAAAAGCCCAACAGGGACACCACAACAGCAGCAGCAGGGGTAAAAGTGTTGGTTCTTCCTTTAAATCAGCTAAGAAGCCATGCATTTGATCAGCAGCAACAAAACCCCGAAACTGTGAGCCAGAGGCATCCTGATGACCCCCACAGAGATAAGAGTAGAGCAAAAACGGAAAATAACATATATATATATATATACATATATGTACATACATACATACACACACATATATATATACACATCTACACAGCTCTGTCTATCTATCTATCTATCTATCTATATATATACACATGTATATCACATATATAGGATGCTGCCTGAGGTTCGACTTCCCTCGGCTCGAGCAGGCGACTGAAACCGAGTGTCGTTCTCCTCATCGACTTCCTAAGTTCCGTTGGTTACTGTGTAGCGATAAATAGGCGGACAGCTGAACGAACAAGTGCACAAACATCTATAGAGCGCTTGTATGTATGCAGGTAGGTAGGTGGGCAGGCAGGCAGGCATCTATAAACAAACCTATGTGTGTGTATATATATATATACAAATATTCATACACTTGTATTTACTCTTTATGTCTGTATGTACGTACGAGTATACCTTTACATATATATATATATATATATATATATGTATATATATATGTATATATATATATATGTATATATATATATGTATATATATATATATAAATATATATATATATTCATATATATATATAACTGTATATATGTCGGTGTGTGAATGCATATACAAGTACACATACTTATTTGCGCATAGATATGCCTGAATAGGACATGTACATATGCCATAAAGATACATAGGGCTCTCTTCAGTTCCGGGCTGTTCCAAAGCATTGAATGAAGACTTCACAGTACTTGTTTTCATGGGGCTTGCTTCTCATGAAACCTTAAGGTAGGACGGCGCCTGACATTGCATCTTCTTGGGCCCTTCTGCAACAACTCAAGCAGGCTTCTTTGGCATGCCAACGCTAGGGCACCCAAACCCGTGACTGTACAGCACTCCAAGACTCCCAAACGACAATCCTTCAGCAGTCAACGGATTCTGTAGTCACTGTAGTCATCAGGCCCAAGGAAGAGGTATCCGTATGTTGTCTTGCCACTGAACTGAAGGACCTCACAGTTACGCTGCGCCGTCAGCGCGCGTCTGAGGCCAGGATAGCATTTTAGGGTCAGCGGAACAACCAGTGTTGTCCAAGTTCCCCAAATCATGGTACCGACCTAACGACATTCGCCTCGCCTCAATTGTCCGAGCTGTGAACAGAAGTCATGTAGCTTAAGGGTCGGTATGCGTGAGACCTGCTCCTCAGCTCTGAGATTCTGGCGAAGGGTTTACTCAAAGGTCCCGGTTCGCATACCGCAACGTTCAGATCTCATCTTATGCGAAATCCCATCCACCTCATTTCTGAGCAGCGTCACCCAGCACCACGAAGTACAAGAAGCCGTGTCTGTCGACCCATTGAACAAGGTTCAGCTTCTTTTGCTCATGTCGGTCGATTTCTTTCTGCAATTTAGGCAGTACGACTGGATTCTGAAGGGGCGTGAAAGCAAACCTCATTGGCCAGATCCCAAGTTCAATCCCAAACAAATTCCAAAACCCTGAAAACCTTAAAGCTTTGAACGGTAATCCCCCCAAACCCTTAAGCCCGAAAGCCCTAAAGCGCTATATAACTCTATAAATCCGCTTAAAACCCTCCAAGTCCCTGTAAAGCCCTCACCCTCATTTGGGCGGAACAGGACTCCTCGATCGAACTTGCGGGGTTCTCAGGACCGTCTGCGAGCCCCCACCCCCAAAAACAGGTCTCTGAGTTCTGGGTATAGAAAGGTATAGACGGTATAAGCTGTAGAATGTTATATATATATATATATATACACATATAGAGTATTATATAGAGCTTTAGAAGGGTATATGGTATTTAATGGTATAGAGATGGACATGTGCAGTTGATGTCTCATCGCCGTCCTCTAGGCAGTCGTCAGCTCATTGTTACTCAGGCACATGCAATTGATACCTGCCATACTTGGAGGATCATGGGACTTAGTAAGTCAGGTTATAGGTACCTTAATTGGGGTTATAAGTAGCTATAAGTACAGTTACCCTAATTATAACCCCAGTTACTAAGTCCCATGATCCTTTAAGTAGCCTGATGAGGTCGAAGGCTGACTTGGGCGACATGGCAGCGAGTGGCACCGCACTTCTCTGGCTCGCTTAGCCATTGGGCGCGACTGCTCTGCTGCCATTCGTTCCCTGTGTCTCCTGGAGTCTTGCGCCCAGAGGAGGCCGAATGCCCAAGTTTTGGAGATTTTCACCCGCACCGGAACCCTCGGAGCCTGCTGGTTGATTACAGCCAAAGCAGATAGAGCTGCCATGAACCCTTGAGGCAGCGCGATCCGGGGGCCAAGTAGGAGGAGTTGTGCTTGCCGCTGCCAGAAACATTCCTCTGTGCTGTAGAAATCAAGCAATGAGTAGTCGAGGAGCCGAAGAGGAAGACTTGAGTCTTTCTAGGTAGGCCTTTGGTACATTTTATATGTTCCCTTATTGGGCTTAATATAGGACCCTATTTGCGAATGTTTTTCAGAGGCTTTAAAGGGCCAACCTAGCCATAGCGTGGTTTCTACGCAGCGGCGAGCTGGCTACAGAGCCGAGCCGACATCATTTGCATTGCCACCCGGCACCCGGCGACTACATGCAATGCCTAGGTTGTCGGTTTGGGGTTCTTGCTTTCTTGGGCTTCTTCCCAAGAGTATGTGAACATCACAAGCCTAGAGAGTGCGAATCCAACTCGATGGCCCAAACCCCCGCTTTAATTAATATAGGTTTGAAAGGTCTTGCATGGAGTGTTTGAAGTTGGTCTGGTCAATGGGACATGAAGAGTCAGTGCAAGCAAGCTGATACTCTATTCAGGACCCATAGCCGGCCCCACTGTTATCCCAGATCAGCCGTACTTTGTGCAACGTGCCGTTGAGTCGGAGATCCAGCTGCGGAGTTGCGTAAGCTCTGCATGCTTGGACGTGGCAGTTGCAGTGAGTTCCAGTTGTGCTGTGCGCTCATTCTTTGCAGATTTGGCGGTGCCTTCCCTGCAGGATGCCTGAGAACCTGACGCAGCTTTTGTCCTTTGTCTCTCGAAGAACGGGTACAGACTCTTCTACAGATGTACTCTGAATCCGCAGTCTCAGTACTGGCTTTAAGTCACGGGCCCGAAGAGCAACTAAATGCAACCTTATGAAGATGGCATGTCTACTTACAAATGTAGAAACAAGAGGACATCACAGGGAAGGTTGCTGCCGCTTTAGGCGAAGAGTTCCTAGATGAGCACGCCTGTTTCACCGAATCTTCTCGTGCCGTGGAACGGAGGGAAGGAGCCCCTGATCGAGAAAGTATCCCAGACAACTGCGTTCAGCCACACCAGTGGAACCCGGCCTGCCTGCTTCTGTTGCTGCTCTACAGAAAAGCGTGGTTGCATTATGTTGTGCATTGTTGTGACCAATAGCGGTACCAGTGCTTGGTACGAAGACGACTACGCCGACGAAAGTGAAGGCGACGACCCCTGCTTCCACTGCTATGATGTCTGTTGCTACATGCTACGACGACCACACCGATGTGGGCCGGTGGTGGCGACGATGACTGCGGCTGCATACACAATGATAGCGACGAGCACCGCCACTGCTGCTGCCTGCTGTTGCTGCTGCTGTCGAGACCGTGCTGCCGCGCCCTACTGCCAGCACTTGAGGGTGCTACATTTGGGGCATCAGATGGAGAAACCCACAAACCCTAAACCTTGCAAACAAAAAACCCTCAGCCCTAACCTAACAAGCAGAAGATGGGCTCGTTCCGTCCCTACCGAGCACCCTCGAGAATGCCAATCCGAAGGTCCGACAGCACCTTCCCGGGAGGAGGGGCTGGTCTCCACAACGGTTTAGGGTTCAGGGTTTTGGCGAAGGTTGGGATGCAGTTCACGAAGAAATCGGAAAGCTGAAGAACAAAATTTCAGCTGCAGCCGTAACAGAAGAAGGAAGAGATGCGACGGGAGAGAGAGCGAGATAGCAACAACAACAAGAACATTTCGAGGCAGGGTTTCTGTGGCAGAAAGCAGAAATACACGGAGACACCCGAGCGACGTGAGCCCCCCGAAAACCGTCAGTGGGGAAGATAGAAAGATGATAGAACAGAACCCAGTGATGTTTTCTCAAGCCTCCTCTTGCCGAAGATTGGGATCATCCCGCGAGCGTTGTGGTGCGACTTAGTCTCCTTCTTATCACGAGCCGATCCAAGAATCCAAGGCATTCTATACAAGCAGCTTTACCGTGGACATCCTTCTCACCGCGACCTTGCGTGATGACGTTGTCAGGCGTGCCCTTCAGTTTCGGGCTGTCTGTGGTGTCCGAAGCCCATGCCCCTGGGACTTGGATGGACCCATCGCACAGAGGCACTGTTTAAAGGCCCAGTGGCAGCGGCTTGAATAGTCAAACAATCAAGGGCTCCGGCAGCGCCTGCCATCGAACGCCAAGCTGCTAGGACATATTGCCAGGCCATTTCGGGCCGAGTGCCACTGCCAGTTTTCAAGCCCCGCAATCACCACGCCAGCTTGGCCCAGTCTCTCCTCCTTGGACGCAGTGTTTATGGTTTAGGGGTCCCTATATACTCCCAATATACACCCAGGGGTACTATGTTTCTATATAATCCCAATATACTCCCAGGAGCCACAGTGGGCCCTTGGAGCCGACATCGCTTAAGACTCCCTAGGATGCGAAGGCGTGAGGAGATACAGTGCCGAGGAAAGCCTTGTGTGACCGTTTCCACGATGTATGCTGGGCTGATCACTCCAGCGAAATTCTGCAAACCAGCCTTCATTTGACCACGTATTGCTATAGCTTCTCCCGATGGACCGATCAGCAGCAAAGTGCGTAGAGGAATATTCTGTTTTCCGGCAGCGTAGTCTGAGGACAAAGTCGCAAAGACTACGCGGGAAATTGGATTTTCCGTTTTCCCCTCAAATTCCCTTCTCACTCAGCTCTAACTTTGTTGAGGTCAATGGGGCGATCGGCTGTTGAAGATGTAGCATTCCATGGATTGCCGTACTGTTGACCCCATCGCGTTCGGAGCACTCTTTCGTAGCGAAACGCGACATAGCTTTACAAGCAACCACAAAGGAGGGACAGGGCATGCATCAAGCACGTCAGAGCAATGCTTAAAGGCTCAGAGCCGCTAAGGAACAGGATGCGTTGCAACAACCAGCATGCAGGCACAGCGCTGGATGAGCGCATTGAGGCAGGGAGGGGACCCAGAAGATATCACACTGACTTCATTGACTTTGGACGTTTTGTCTGGTCACATCGGGTTCCGAATTGCGGTCGCCGGACCCGCAAGAAGCCTTACTTCAGCCTTCTGAACCGCAGAACAATTGAGCATGTGCTTCCATGAGCCATGGCCTAGCTGGAAGCAAACAAGTGTGCCAATCTCTCTTGTGTTGTGCTGGATAGGAGTCACACTCTAAGACACCATACTATAGCATAAGAAATCAACGTCGCTGCGGCTTTTCGAGCTGTAGCTGCCATGATCGTTGCGGCAACATCGACTCTGCTGCAGCAGTGCCGGGAGCCCGATGGTTTTTGGAGCCGGGGCAATGTTAAATTTCAGTTGAATTGTGGGACTAGCATCCCCTGATAGCCCAGATACTTTTAGAGTGTAATATATCCCAAATCCACATTCCAAAAATTGATTTAGGCTTCCTACATTGTATTGTGGACGCGCATGAGCAGCTTGAAGAGAAGATTCGGATGCTGGGTGCCAGCCCGAGACGAATCTCAACAGCTAGGTCCGAAGGGTCTAGTTCCGGGTTCAGGGGTTGGGTTTGAGTTGCAGAACGCTATCATGTTGACCTGTGGCAAAGTATTTCCGCCGCAGACTCAGCTTTTTGAGACCGAAACCCCTTGACTCAATTCCGTATCGAGCCGCCATGCCCTTGCAAGCCCTATGGGGCTATTATCTCTGGGACCACGTGCATGAGGCTGGTTTGCAGCGAATGCCTGTGATCATGCAGATATGGATGAGCCTCAACCTTTAAGACTTCAAGGATCAGAACACGCACGCATCTCGCGGGTTTAAGCCGACGCATGCCCTGGTCTTGCATGCATCTGACATAGCCTACATTCTGTGAATATGTGGGGTCGGAATATCTACAAATATGTTCTCTAGTGTCCCCTATGGTAATTAACACTATTAACGCCTCGATAATAGGAATTCCGGTTCAAAGGTCCTTTCCTTGAACTCATCCCCAACGCAGAGTTTGTGTTGCCCCCTGTCATGCGCGCTGTCACAAACTGTATGCCCAACACCCTATAAACAACTCTAAACCCCAATACCTAACCCTAACCCTGCTGTCAGGCACCCAAAATCTTCTATCCTATTTGGTTCCTGGGAAGTTGGGGACTCGTCCTGACGGTGACCTTCACGCTCTACCACATCGTTCACGACCAGATGTCGTTGGAAGCGACCTTGAATAGAGAAGGTTATCCTGTGACTCCCTTCAATGTCCAGCTCATACAAACTATTTGTGCCTTGGCATCGGTTGCAGACACCTTGCAGGACATGTGCTGTAGGAACAAGATGCTGCAACCGGCGAGTTTGCCATGTGTGCTCCTGTCCCGTGTCACGGTTAGCAGTCCTCGTCCTGCTTGCCGGGGTATCGGTTACCCATAGGCTCCATAGTAGTTCCTTCTTGCTATTGCCTTATAGGATTCTAAATATGAACCCCAAAATAAAAAGGAACTACTATGGAGCCTATGGGTAGTTTCCATGCGCTGAATCAGGTGCCCTGCCGATCTGGACTGCGTGCGTGGCCTGGTTGCATGTGCGTCGTGCAGAGTTTTTCTGGGCCAGAGGTGTTTGGCAGATGCATTGCTTGAAAAACATGATGAGTACACCCGCTATATACAGATGTATATACACAGACATATATATATATATACACACATAAGTCATGTACATACAGGTACATGCCACTGCACATGAACATTATATATATGTGTATATATATATATATGTTTATTATGTACCAGATCACCAGACTTGTCTTCAGGTAGCCTTCACGGCCTTGTGGGTACCAGCTGTCGCCATCGTCCTCGAGCTGCTGATAGCTGTTTTCTCTTGCGTCGCCATCGGGTCCATGGTCCAGCAACTTGGCCCAAGGCGTTTCGGGTCTGATTTCGGAGCTGAGGCTTTGGGAAAGGTGGGTTTAGGGTTGTTTTGCGAGCTTGTCTCATCCAAGTTGGCCACATCGAAGGTATTTTCTGCACTCGCTGGGTGAGCCACCGTACCCCAGAAAGCTCATGAAGAAGGCGAGCCGAAGTGAACGCATCGATGGCAGATTGCGAACTCTTAGTTTGACAAGAAGAGTGCTTGTCATGTGAACAGCCGGTGATGGCTCGGGTCCGTGAATCATGCGAAAGGACCGCATTAATTTCACACTTGCAGCGCGACTTCAGCGCTTCTTTTCTGGCCAGATCGATGGGCAGCCAGCCTTTATCTCTACAACTGCGTAAAAGTTCGACGTAAAACATTACACAAGCAGCTGTGACACGGCAGCATGGGCACCATCATCATGACGGCAGCAAACCATGACGATCCATAGATTTTGTCTGGTCTCTCCGCTATGAAAATTGAACCCGTGTCAGGTGCCGATGAAGCGATGGTGGTGCGGCTCGTTGTGTGGAGGCAGGAATGACTTCTGACTCCGAGACGGTACGGATCAACACTTTAAGCGTCTTCAAGCCCAACAGGAATGCTTGTTGTCAACAGAACCCTTCAATAGGTTCAAACGATCCCTGCCCGAAGTGCTGTTGGGTCAAGTTTCGTAGAAAGTATATAGCCCAAGTTCCTTGTTTTTTTGCGGTGACGGGCGTGGATTCTGATGATCTTTCCTGTGACATGTGTCCTCACAGAGCCCACGATGCGATCTTGAGAGAACGGAAGTTTGGGCAATGGCAACCTAGCTAACTAGCTATCTTTGAAGGCTTATCCCGGACAGACAAGAGCTCGCGTACCCTGAAAGAAGACCTTGAGGGCAGTGCCCGAGGCGTGAACGACATGCTCCCGGGCTTGGGCCTCATGTGGAGCCGAGAGCCGCACCAGTTGACACTGACAGACTCTTGGACCACAGAGGCCCGCGTTTCGGTAGCTGTTCCCGTTTTGCCTCTTGCTCTTGGCAGTGCTTATGCATCGCTGGCAGTTTCAGCAGCAAGATGGCAACAAGTGGCCTGAAATCAACCAGCACCAGGGTAAAGGATGACAAGCATGTTGGTAAGCTCTGCGAGCGCTGAAGATGCTGCCATCTGGGATTTCCCAAACTGATGGATCGGTTTGGCGCTGTGCCTCAGATTCATGACTGCAGTGCCCGTGCCCCCGGGTCTAAGGACTTGCGGTTTGCCTTCCGGGTGGTTGTTTTCTTCGTCTGGTCCTACGTGCAACTTGGTACCCTCTTGGTCGGGATGCCTTCAATTGCGAACTGCACACAGTCACATTGTGTGTCGCATGAGCTGCTCTACCTTAGAGTCAACATTGCGGTGCCACGAGCAAAGACGCATTCGTTTTGACCCTAGTATTCAGCACAAGTGGCTCATGCTACAGTTCTTAGTGCTGGTGCTTAGTTTAGTCGCATGTTCTTGTCGCTACTCGATGTCCTCTTAGCCATTTTCACAGTGCTTCATTCAAATCTGAGGATCCTCAGCGTGATGAGCATGGCTGTCAGCTCCGTGCCTACACAGGTCGAGAAGGATGACAAGGGCTGGTGCTATTATCCGCACTTCGACTGCTGTTCATGGCTTTGAAGCCTTTCTGATGCTTTCTAGCTTAAAGTCGCTTCAGGACTACCTTGGCAACATCGCTCAAATAATGCTAGTTGCGGCAGTGAGTAGATTAGAGAGAGAGTCAGCAGAAGGCGTACAGTAGTACTAGAGACTGGGCCCACTCGGCGCCCCGACAGATTCATCGATTCCTGTAGTTGGAGGGGGTTGAGGGGGTGGGGGGGGGGGGGGGGGGCAAATAACGTGCCTTGCTGAAGAAATCACATCTCACACTCTTGGCTTGTTTCACCTCAGAACAGCCGCGAACTTTGAAGTCTGCTGAAACTGGACTTTGCCCTCACCAGTTGCTGGAAGCAGACTGCCCACGGGCCACGCTAGTACTGGTACTAAAACAACAACAACTGCTGCTACTACTACTACTACTACTACTACTACTACTACTACTACTACTGATACTGATACTGCATGACTGCTACGAAGACCTGAAACCTACACACATCCCCGACCAGAAGAACTCAGGAAGCCCCTCTCCGACGTGACCAGCCTCTTGGGCAGAAGAGCATGATACCGACCACCTACAGCTTAAGGGCCGTTCGAGTGATGTTCAACAGCTTCTCACCCCTCAACTCCATGTGCACGAGTCCGTCATTAGTAAGGTTTCAAGGTGTCTAGTGCCTGCAGGGACACGAACCCTAGTGGTCATGCTCATGCTTTAAGCTTTCGGCCAATGCGTAGAGGGGCATCTCGACATTGGTGATTGCAACAGCAGCAGCATGAGATGCCGGCACTAAGGCGTGGTTGTGACCGTCGCAGCCATCTCTTCCACCTTCGTGGGGTCTGCTGGGCTCTCAATCATTTCCAACGCTGTCTCTTACGCACTTGGAGAGGCTCGCTTGGGAGAGAACGCCGGGAGAACTCTGGTTGCATCCACCAATAGCCCTGTTCGGAGGCAGATACCGACTCCCCCAAGGAGCTGTACAACGTAAAGAGGAAAGCAGCCGTGGGGAGCATCTACTTGCAGCTCCCATTGCTGAAGGCGACCGGGTTACGAGTACTTGTGCAAAAAAGACCGAAGCCATTACCATCCGGCATGCGAGGAAAGCTGGATCGGACAGAATCACAGCCCCATCTTCCACACATCGCAGTTTTTTGCTTTCAACGCTGAGGTCCTTCTGCCCATGTTGCCACTCCAGTACCTTGATCCGCTGATCTTGGTGCCGAAGACGGATCACAGCGTAGTGGTCGCCTCCGGTGGTTGGCAGAGCACGGGCAACTACGTCAAGTGCCCGGTTTACGACAACGATGTTATGATTCACATGGTCTACGGAGTGATGGTAATTCTTTTGATGGCCTACACGTCGTACCACAACATGATCCTTTACCTCCCGTCAAGAGACCGTGATGTGGCGAGAGAGTTGCGAGAAGAGTTGGAGGTAAGACTCACTACCTCCTCAAGCAAAGAAGCTTGGCAGCAATGTGCTGACTTGTGAAATCCATTGCGCGAGTTTCATCGGACGGTGTCCGCACTAGTGTGTGCATGTTTAGCCCGAGTCGTCTTGTAGCATGTCGCGGCGTCAGAAGTCAACTTCCGGTAGTATTTGCCCCAAGAGAGAGAAGCAAGCGAAGGACACTATGGATTCAATGGACTCTGGGCAATGATGATGGCTTGGTCCCAGGCAGTTTCACGCTTCTGGCAACAGAATCCCAGTACAGCATCGGTTCGGTACAGCTTGTGGAGCTGGTTTGCAGAAGTCTGCTTGCTGAAAAAGAGAGATGCTTCACTCTCCGACCTGCTGCTGTGCATCATGTATATATACTAACAACACAGTCACGACAATGAATATGATAATGATGGAAGTTTCCGTTGATCGGCTGATGGTAATGGCGACATCGGATTCTACCTGCCGCCGTAAGAGCCACCGCAACACACAGCAGCAGCAGCACCACCACCACCAACAACAATAATGACAACAACTGTAGCAACCTGCAACAAGCAAAACAAGCTCAACATCGATAACAGCAGCAACAGCAACAGCTCCCGGAGTCTCGAAGAATGGTATAGTAAGGTCCAGTATTATTTCTGTTACGGTGACGATACTCACCGTCGCAACCACCACGTAGATCCAAGCACGAACCGAAGCAGAGCGTGTATAAGTGATACACACACATGTGAGAGAGACATGGGGTGTGCACATACCTGCGGGAGCACGCACGGTCGTCCTCTCCGTGCGCGTGTGGATGCGCAACAAGTGTCTGTTTGTGCTTTATGCTTGCATGCCTGTCCTTCCCTCCGTTAGTTTATGCTTGTTTGTGGAATTCACCTCCTAGAAGAGCAAGTACAGAGCCTGCATGTAGCCGCAACTGGACTGTCCGAGCTGTGAAACTTGAAACCAGTTAAGATCATGATGAAGCATGGAGCATTGGATTGGGTGACCCTGAACGCCGTAAAACCTGTAATCCACCGGTGGTGAAGATGATGAAGGGTGATGAGTACGAGAAATATCGCACGCCTGCATGCAGTTTGACAAAGCCATTCCAACCAAAGACCTCCCAAGGTTCGACCACCCGACTGGCCTGAGCTTGGCAGTCAGAGGTTCAGGGTCAAGGGAAAGCATCATGGATGGATTCTTGAAAGTGCTGCTGCTAAGGATAACACTGTCACCTTTCAGCCTCTGTTCTGTTTCTGTCATGAGCGAGCGTCTTGTTGCTGCAGTATGAGAATGGCTGGCCGCCTCGATTTCACAATGTGTCATGCTTGAAATGAGCTGTGCAATGGAATCCTGTCAGCTGGCCACAGGTCAGCGAATAGCTGATAGCTATCTGTTGCACTCTTTCGAAGGTATTTGAACTAACTGCGTTTCGTTGTCCGATGGTGTCGCTTGAGAACAAAAGCTGCAAGCTTTGTGCGTTTGAGAGCTTGAGCCCGTGCTCAACCAGCCTCGTGTCGAGTTTGGCAAGTCAGCCGGAAGTTTGAGCTTTTTCGAAGTACATGATAGTACATGTTCGAAGTACATGTTCTTGCGTTGCAGCTTGCTCGACGACATGCACCAGCGCTTGCTTGAATCTGCCGAGCACTCAGATACCTGACAGTGTCCAACTTCAAACTCACCCTCGTGCCACCGTTCGTTTCCCGTTGTTTTAGGTTGGTGCTAAGTCATTGTTGCGGAAGTATCTTGGTGTATACTCACATACGTGTACCAATGCCATGTTCTTGAATGTCTTGAACACTAGCTTGGCGGAAATTACATCCGACCAGATGCATGTATGGCTTGCTATACAGTTGAGCCACATGGAGCCTATCCTGCGGAGCGCAACCAAGCTTTCGCACATGATCAGTTGGCTCCGTGTCAATGCGTCTGATGACAGAGGGCTGCGGGCCCCCACATTGTCATTCATTGTTCCTTCATTTCATGATCCACTGCACCCTCTCCCTGTCTCATAGCCTATAGACTCTAAAGTAACCCTGGGCTCTGGATGAACGGAGCTAGAACTTGCTATGCTTGTTGATATGGTGGTGCCGTTTAGCGCAGACGATAGCATCTGATCACGGGTCAGGGTTTGCGTAACGACTCACCCCGTCAGACTGTCGATGCAGTCCTTGCCTGCGGTGTCCGAATCTGCGGCTCAACAACCGGCAGAAGCCCTGAACCCGAAACTAGTGCAATAGAGTCCTAGGCACAACTGCACCCAACAGAACCCGAAATCCGAAATTGGCCCACTGGAATCCGACGGCTTAGTCTGCCATATTATACCTTGACTCGGAATAACGGTTAATAACCTACCTTCTTAGGGACTTACTTCAGGAAACAGTATTAAGGAGCCCCAAAAAGCTAGCTTATTCAGGGTATAGTAGAGTCTTCAGGACACCATCACCCTGAACTCTGCGGCGGCAGCGTGCGCCCGAAGCTCCGAGTGGACCCAGGCCAGGCTCTACGGGGTTTGGGATTGAGTGTAGGGGTCTAAACCCTAAACCCTAAACCTAAACCCCCTAAACAGCCTAAAGGCTTTGGGTCTAGAGCTCCGGGCCCGAGAGCTTAGGGGTTCTAGGGTCTTTATGGTCTGGTAGAGGCCAGAAAGTTGGAACATTAGTATCCACATGCCCTTAAGGTAAAGGATAAGGGATCCGAGCACTAATTCTCCTAAACCCATGTTCCAACCTTCTGGCTTCTACTGTATGATTAAGGGGACCAAGGGTCAAGGAATGTTATGGGAGTTTCCGAAAACAAGGGGTACCTTATTTGGGGTCTTTGTAATAAGGATCCTACTATTTAGGGTACTATATTAGGGCCCCCTATTTTCGGAAACTCCCTTATATTGAGTTCGGACCGCTGGTTTCGTCCTGCTGAGGGAGTTAAAGCCATTGTAATGCATCATGCCTCGCATCTCCCGGTCTGCCTTCGTAGTTTTTAAAAGGGTACGGTAAGGGGCTCCATCGTTCAAAGGGTATTACAAGGGTTCTAGTAGTTCCCTTATCGTTCGGACAGTTGTCTACTGAAGCTTCCAGTCGAAGGGAAGACCGAGTAAGGCAACCCTCCAGTCCCCAACAAGCTCGGCTGGGACGGTGCCACTGTGTTGTCAACGTCGATGTTGCCAGCCGCAGTCAAGGCGCAAGCCGCTCTTGGGCTTTCATGTTTGGTCACATCTAGGTCTTAAGTCTCCGCCGCGACCGAGAAGTCTTCTTAGTTTGCCTACGACTTTTGCCAAGGCCCTTAGCATCCTCCAGTCCTTTCCAGCCCGGCAGCTTGACAGAGACAGGACATCTCAGTGGCTGGGTGTCCTGAAGCTTCCGGATTCGTAGAGGCATTCAGTACTTCGGCTGTGGAGCGGGCGGATACGAGGTTTCAGGCAACCATCAGCAGGAGCATGTGGGCTTGCAGGGAGAGTAGGGATCGCTGCAAAGCCTCGTGAAGTTGAGACAGACCCTAAACCCCAAAATCCTCCACCGTTGCACTCATGATTTCTGGCAGCTTCGACAGTCGAATTCCCGAGAAGGTTGCGTTTGATAGGAACCCGCTAGCTATTTGCAGGATCAGCTTCAACTCCGTCTTGCCGGCGCCTTAAAGTTTGGGAGCCCAAGTTACACAGCGCAAAATAGTACGTAATTTATTACATACAAAATACTTGCTTTGTACAGATGCAAATACATGTAGTGTTGCATTCGGTTGTGCATTCAACAACTCATCCACACGACTAGCGAGAGAGATAGATGCAACGCGTCTTTCGCTCTCTCTCATTCCCTCTCTCTCTCTCTCTCCCTCTCTCTCTCTGTCTCTCTCTCTCTCTCTCTCTCTCCTCTCTTTGTCTCCCTCTGTCTCCCTTGCGTTCTCCCTCCTCCGACTCTCTCCCTCCCTCTCCCTCGCTCTTTCCCTCTCCCTCCCTCCCTCCCTCCCTTCCCCTCTCTCTCCATCTCTCGCTCTCTCTCTCTCTCTCGCTTTCTCTCTCTTTGCCTCTACATCTCTCGCACACATATAAATATGAATATGTATATATATATATATATGTGTGTGTGTGTGTGTATTGTACAGCTTCATCCCATGCAAAAGGCTCGCCTGCGAGCGGGCGGCCCTTTGGCAATTGTCGCTGGCGCTGCTGCAGGAAATGGGTTCTGATGGTCGACTGCCCTTTAGTAATTCTATGCTTTGTTCAGTCCAGGCATATTGGAGCCTCTGAGCAGTGCAAGTCCTGGTATCAAGGCATTGCTCCTGACGAGATCTCGTTCAACACTGTCCTCGGGTCTTTGGACAAGGCCTTGAGAGCTATTTGACATGATTTGATTGTTGAGGGTTTAAGTGTAAAGGGCTTAGTGGTAGTGCTAGTAGCAATAGCAGCAGGAGCAGTAGCGGTGGTGGTGGCGGTGGCGGCGGTTGTGATGGTTGTCGCTGTCGCTGTGGTATCATACAATAGAAACAGCTTCTCGCTCTTTGTAGTGACTGTGAGTCTTAAGGGAGCTTTCAGTGTGGTCTTAGCTAGTCTATATCAAGACAGTGGCATGGCCGGACCTGTCCGTCGCTGCACGAACGATGCCCGAGCGCCAACATGCAGTCGTTAACCAGGCGCTTTCTGGATCACACCCAAGTACCACTGAGACGAATACTCCAAGCATAGGGCAATGTGGTAAGTTGCAGCCTCGACTTCTCGGCAATAGAATGAGACGCCTCGTACCGTTGCAGGGCCAGGGACCCTGGACGCTGGCTCTGGCAGTGCTACAGGCCGCAGAGCTTCAGAGTCACTTGCCAACTTGAGGGTACTATTGAGCATGTGAGAGTTCAAGTCAAGTTTGTAACTACGCAACAAAATGCAACAAGATGTATCAGACACAGGACAGATATACGTCGTTGCAGAGCAGTACATCAACATCCACGAAGAGCCAAATTCAGTATATTATAAGCTTGTTCGCACGCTCGCAGGCCTGTTTGACCATGGTGTGCGTAGCCGTCCTCGAAGCCCTGGCAGGAACGCAGTCACCACGGATTCCCTGTTGACCTCCCGGCTCTCGGAGTGGTGGTTGCGTGCTGCGCCTCGCCTTAGGCTTTCATGTCCCTACTTGAGGGTTCATGGGGAGTTATAAAAGGGGTTATAAGTCGTTAATGTAACTATATACCAATACTAGGGAACTTATAACCCGACTATCTACCCATGAACCTCCCAGTAGAGAAAGAAAGAGAATTGAGGGATAGGCAGGCGCTCGCGCGCCAAGGACCTCACGGCCCTAAGCAAGCAATGCGCCCACCGTATGTCGAGCAGATATGGACATGTTGCTATGAATGGGAGGTAGTCATAGCTTGGCCGCAGGGTGATAGACTCGTCTGGCGAGGGGTTACGATTGTTTCGTCGGAAAGCGCCAAATGAGCGAGGCTTGGAGAGGATCGGAGTAATGGAAAGATAGAACAAGCCATGTCCTAACAACATGGAGCCGTGTTTCGTGACCACAACGAGATGAATGAAGATGACCTTGACTGCGGCGGCCCCCTCGCAATGTGTAACAGATGTGCCTTGTTTGGAAGTGTTGCGTCAGAGCTGAGCATACGTAGAGGCTACCTATTTATGCCTGTTTGGGGTTCATATTTAGAATCCTTTAAGGCCTATAAGGTGATCCCAAAAAGGAACAACTATGGAGCCTTAGGGTGTTCCAGAACCGGCTTGAAAACTAGGTGAGCGCTCGCGGAAGACATCAGCTGCTGTACGGATCGCCCAAGCTTCTGCTGGAGCTCCTGAGGATCAGAGATGTTCAAGTTTGTCGGTTGTATCAGGTTGTCGTGATGTGCCTTCTGCCAGACTTTGTGGCATTGGAAAAACCTGCAGTCAGAAAGTGCTGGGGCAGGATGGAAGACTGAATGAGTGGCACCGGAAGGGTCTGTCACCGCCTGCCCGTCGGCCATTCCCGGCGGCCAGTGTTGAGGTCCGCACCACTACAAAGCATGCATTGAGTGAAGTTCTCGGGTGCCACAATAATAAGTGATGTGCCACCGTTTGTGCGGAGTTGGTGTAGGGTCGAGTGTCCAGAGGCTTGCAATTGTTCGTTCGACGGAACTGGCAGCAGCATGCGGATTTAGGAGGCACGGAGGCACAGGGGCAGCACATGACGGTGCATCGAGGTACAAGCACAGAAGCTTCAATTGCTTGTCAGGCAGATGACGATTTTGAGCACACGTCAGTTCTTCTCGACGAGGTTCCATGCCTGCCATGCGAAGACATGCTTTTAGCTTTGAAAATGATTTTCAGGATTAGGACTATCCATGCCGTACGCCGTGCCCAAACGCAGTCTGTCAAAGGCAATGCCTCGTTTGTATGTAGTGAGCAAGGTTCAATACGTTCCTGTGCTTGCCCAACTTCGTGCCCGCAGGACGTCCTTTGGCCTAAGCTTCTTTAGCACAGGTGCTACGACTACTTTTGGAACCCCAGGTTCCTGTGAGCCATAGGCTTCCCCCGCGGCGCCGGAGTGCGCATTCACGTGGACCGCAGGTCCGAGGAAAAGTGCCGCGCCCCGTTGGGGCTACCTTTGCGAGTGGTGCTTTGTGCGAGTTCTGACCTCTGACAGCTGTTGCCAACGTCTCATCGACGTTGGTAGCGGAGCTCAGATCTGGGAGCTCAGACTGGTTGGGCCGCCCACCAGTCCTTTTGGCTTTTCATCTTCGAGCCCTACGGGATCCTTCTGCAGAGCTTGAACTAGGTGCTTCCCTGGGAGTACCTGATCATCCCGAAGACCGAGGCAAGGAGTGGAAAGCCAGTGCAAGGTTTTTGAGAATTCATGTCCGAAAAGGACAGTCGTTTTACTTGTGGATGGGACGGCGACAGCAACACGTGGCCTGATTTCGTGAGGAAGGCCCGTTTAGCGTTTGAAAGGACCCCTCGGAAGCGGCGACATTTACTAGGCCCTGATATCCTCACTCAACTGAGTGGAAGGGCATGGATTGTGACTCAGGAGATTGATCACTCCCAGCTGGTCCGCCGAAATGGAGTCATCTACTTGCTTCAGTTCTTGGAGACCCGACTTGGGCCTGGAGTGGTGCACGATGTCGGCACCCGCTTGGAGAACTTGATCTTGCGGCTCCGTCGGCCAGCTGGGCAGAGCTTCTCAACTTGGGCTTCTCGCTTGCGGGAGGCCTATCGACAACTCCAGCAGGCGCTGGGACGTGTGCGGAAGACCCAGCCGGCACCTACCTCCGGGTTCAGTCCGAAGTCTTCTGGGACACGCGGATCACCGGCGAGAGCTTCTGGCGAAAGGAGTTCGGCGACCATGGAAGAGCCCCACGGCGAGGCGGACACCGAGAATCTGGAGACGGAGACCCTCCCTGGCGAGGGCCCGGCCGTGGAGGAGGACGATGTCGTGCAGGTGGAGTCCCCGAGAATCTCACCGACTCGCTCGAGGACGCCCTTTACCACGCGTGATGCACAAACTTCTATGTCTGCATGGAGAAAAGGGGGCCGGAAAGACAAGGACAGTGACAGCGATACTTCCCAGCATGCGCTTCAGGACCTTAAGCTTTGGGAATCCTACAATGAGGTCTTGGAAGAAGCCCTTCCTTCGGAGTTGCTGGGATGGTTGCTACTGAGGCGAGCTGGACTGTCCAACTCGGCTCGCTTGAATATCCAGGCGGCAGCAGGAAATTCCCTACGCCTGGACTCCATCGAGGCCGCGATGAGGGCCATGGAAGATGAGCTACTTGGACAAGAAGTTCATCATCGTGGTCATGGAGGAGGTCCCCGACGAAGGACTTTCTGGGTTGAGGACCAAGGGCATTGGTCCATGCTTCTTATGGACGAGGAGGACATGACCGAGATCCTGGAGACCACCGAGGTCCACTACTATGGAGAGGATCACTCCCTGGACGAGGACCAGAGCGCGGAGGATTACTGGGCTCCCGAGTTTGATGAGGGCACGACATGGTGGGGTGATGCAGAATGGCAGGACGACCCCGGCTCGCAATTGTCTCCGGAGGAGCTGAAGGAAGTGGAAGAGGCCTATGCCATGGCGGACGGAAAGCTGCGGAACTTTGTTCAGGCGAAACAGGCAGTGAAAGCGCAGCGGTTGTCAAGAGGCTTCTATCCTTTTCAGCCGTCCTCCAAGGGCAAGAAAGGAAGGGGAAAGGGGAAAGGAAAGAAAGGCAAACGGCCTTTCCTACCTAGCCCCAGCTCGCCAGCAAGTGCTACCTCGCTTCCGGTGATGCAAGTGGACTCAGTTTATGCGATGAGGCCGGGAGACCAGTCTTACACCGGTTGCTTCATCTGTGGAGATAAGAACCACACCTTCCGTGAGTGCCCTCGACGGAAAGGAAAAGGCCGCGGCTCAGTGAACTTCAATGCGGCGGGCGTCTTCATGCTCTCCGAGCCCGAGGTCCTTGAGACTCCCGAGGTGAAGGACTTCAGCCTTGAGGAGTCCGTGATGATGATCAGCAGCCCCGAGCCAGAGGTCATTGAGCACCTCCCGGGAGACCTCGAGGAGACTGTGCTTCTGCAGGAGAGACAGACGTCAGTTGATCTTGCAGGGTTTGCGGTGTTAGATTCTGGAGCGACTGAAACAGTGTGTAGCCTACCTGCCCTAGAAGCCCTGATGATCGCCCGGAGACAATCCACTGGAAGGAGCGACCAGGTGCAGGTGACTGATGAACCTCCGAAGCGTTTCAAGTTCGGGAATGGAGCGCATGGCTATTCAGCTTCTCATGTTCTTTTGCCGCAAAGATTGGGAGAGTTGTGTGTGAACCTTGGAGTCTTCACGTTGGACGTACAGGGTGTACCGTTGCTTATCGGAGTGAAAACATTGAGGAGATTGCATGCTGTGCTCGACTTCCACCGTGATGTGATTGTGTTTGGTGCAGTTGATCCCTCAAAAGGGGTTCCCCTCAGGCGATCTCGTACCGGCCACCTTCTGCTGGACTTGAGAGAGGATTGGATGTCTCAAGCATTTGACTTGCTTCAGCCAAGGGCTGGAGCCGTACTGCTAGCGCAGCCTGAGAAAACCGAGTCTGCCTTTATGATCGACGGAGGTGTGCAGTCTGATCAAGAGCAGGTTGAGTGCCAGTCAGTGCATGAGACAGGTCATGGAATAGCCGTTGCGCAGAGTGAGCCTCATGCTGTTGAAGGTGCTTGCGAATCTGATAGAGATCCTGCCCCTCCTTCTCATGAGTGTCAACATGAAGCGAACCCGAATGCCGTGGCCCAAGATCGAAGCCGAGAGCTTCCAGTGATGCGACCTTTTGGTATCTTAGTGACTCTCCTTGCTTCTCATGGCCACGTCTTCGGAGCTGCCGGCGACCACCGTGAGCAGTGGGGAACTCAATTCGAAGGGGGCCGACAGCAAAGGGCGGACGAAGCCGAAGAATGTGACGGAAAAGTCGATGCCCCTCGACACGTCTCGTACAGTCGAGGCGGATCCTCGGGATCCCCGCTACGCGGGAGCCCCATGCTTCAGCCACCATGTCCCGGAGCCGCCGGGGAAAGGATCACGGAGCGGTGCGAACCAGCACGGCCAATGGGTGCACTGCAAGACATGCGGCCTACGCCTGTCGTACACCCCCCGAGTGGGGAAGCACGGACTCCGGCGATCCCCTGGCCCACTGCCGGAGGACACGTCTCAAGCAGTCAAGGGGGAGCTTCCGGATGTGGCAGTGGAAAATCTCCGAGACAAGGAGATCGGATGGGCTGCTGCGGAGAAGTCCGCGGAGAAGCATTTGGCCCAGGTCCGTGCCCAGCGTCAAGCAGCCGTTGCAAAGACCCGTGGAGCAGCTCCCAAGGCATTGGCGCGATCGACGGCGGCGACACCCAACGGCTACCCGGACTCCCATGCGACGCAATCATCGGCTCCAACGACCCCGTCCGAGACCATCGTGGTGACCGACAGCGAGAACCTCTCCGCGACTCCCGGGCGAAAGGCGCCCAGATCCCACGAGATGCCAGCCGAGACCCAAGAGTACGAGAGCCGCGGAAAGTGAACCTCAAGAACCCCACAGAGTTGCAGGACATGAACCTCGAGAACCCGGCAGAGTTGCAGGACATGAACGTCGAGAACTCGGCAGAGTTGCAGGACATGAACGTCGAGAACCTGGCCATTTTTAGTAATGAGCAGGCGCTTGAGGAGTGTGCCAAGTCCCTGTATCAGTCCAACAGCTTCACGATGGACTCCATGGAGACTCTTACGTCCCTCATGAACCCTATCCAGTTCCAGGCAAACCGTTCATTCTCCAAGGCGAAGGGTAAGGACTCTGCGTTGCTGCACTTGGGCATGTTCAGTCATGGCAAGTTCTGTGGTGTTCTGAACAAAACATGGCGTTTCCCATGGGTGACTCGGTATGCCAATGCATGGTTGAAGGCGCAGCCCAACATGAGTGAAGCCACTTGGACCTCCTTGGCCTTTTCGGTGAATACCGAAGCCCGTCCCCATCGCGACCTCCATAATTTGGAGGGCAGCGCCAACTACCTCGTGACCTTCGGCAACCATTCTGGCGGTGAAGTTTGGCTTCGAGACCCTGGCGAAGCTGCAAGCGGTGAGCTGTGGAGGCGAAAAGGACCGAATGGCCAATCCATGTTGGGAAGCGTGAAGTCAACGTGGCATGAGATTGTTTCCTTTGATCCAAAGAGTTGGCATGCTACGATGAGATGGTCAGGACGAAGGGTTGCATTGGCAGCCTATACTACCAGGTTGGTTGTGCGGGCCCAGCCTGATATTCTTCAGGACCTCCGAGAATTTGGTTTCGTAGCCCCGAAAGGTTCTCAAGCTATGTCCGGATTGTTCCAGATCAAGAGTGAGGTTGAGAATGATGAGGTTATCCTCCAGGAAACCGAGAAGGACGAGATCATGGCGGTGGTGACGGAGTACCAGGAGATCTTGACTGAGAACCCGGAGGAGACAAAGGGCAGTGCTACCCAAATTCTTGAACTTGGTTCCCCTGGGACCTCCTGCCTCCGGGATCGCTTGGAGTCGGGAGGAGCGGAGGTGACGACGGTGTCATTCCGAGATGGTTGTGATCTGACTACTCAGGTTGGCACTACAAGGACTTCTGAGATTGTGCGGTCTACTGGGCCCCAATGGGTAGTCTGCTATATACCACAAGGGTCCAACCTCCAACCTGAGGACCCTCGATGGGACAAGGCCCGCCTGCGACAACGAAAAGTCCTTCGCAACTTCCTGAAGGTTTCCTGTGATGCTCTTTCAGCTGGATGCAAGGTGGTCTGGATTCATTCGGGCCAGCAGCGTTGTGACGGACTGCCTGAGGTTCGTGAGTTCTGGAGATCCCATCAAGACTACCATGGTGGCCAAGCCGTGAGCTGTGGACCATGTTGGATTCGGAGGTCTGATACCTCGGTTCTCCATGGAATCCCCAACACCTCATGTACTACCACCTCTCCATGGCGACCCCTTGCGGAGAAGATGTTGGAAGCTCCTTTGTATGCCGCCGAAGTGTTGGTAACTGAGGCTGAGAAGGAGCTGCTGGCGACCATGGACAAGAAGGAGCTCACGGAATTGATCGAGCGAGCCCACAAGATTCATTGTCGACTTGGGCATCCTTCGAACCGACTGTTGATCCGGAACCTGAAAGTTCGCGGCGCGGACCCAAAGCTGATTGCGGCTGCCTCTCAACTGACATGTGACCAATGTCAGGAAGGCAAGCGCAAGGCTCGCCGACCCATGGTTCAGATGGAGAAGTCCGAAAGGTTGTGGGAAACCCTGCAGCTGGATCTGTGCCACCACCGAATAGGGTCACAGATTCATCATTTTCTGCTGATGCAGGATGAGGCCTCTGGTTATGCGGTGATTCGCCGGATCAAGGTTACCTCCGAGCACGAAGGATGGAATGCCTCCTCTGTGGAGGTGAAGAACTTGGTACAAGAGGCATGGCTCCAGTACTTTGGAGCTCCCTCGATCATCAAGCTCGATGCTGAAGGTGCTCTCCGAGGACACACCATGGCCGACTTGGCTGACGAACATGGCATTGAACTTCAAGTATGCCCGGCTGAGCATCATGAATTTCTCAGTGAAGTTGAGCGAGCCATTGGGATCCTCAAGGAGAAGATTGAATCCTTCCTTCGAGGCAATCCTATTGACCCAGGCCAGGCTGCCCTGGCGATGGTCCAAGCCCACAACACACATGCTCGGATTCATGGCTTCAGTCCTTTGCAGTGGGCCTTGGGGAGAGACTTTAGTCCCGGAGGGAGCCTCAATCAACACCAAGGTGAGCTCGCCGCGATTTCTGCAGCGGCTACTCCTGGAACTGAAGCCTCCCGAAGCCGTGACGTACGACTTCAAGCCGCGAAGGCCTTCCTGGAACATCGTGAGCGACAATGGGCCTCCCGTGCATCCAATACAAGGCCTCACTCCTCATCTGTCTACCTCCCAGGTGATCTCGTGTTCTATCAGCGCCTACGGCATCCTGCGGATATGGTGTCGAACCGGCTGGTGGACAGGCCCCGGATGAGGACTTCGAGATGGTTTGGACCAGCTCGAGTGCTAGCGTCGGAAACGAAGGGCCAACCTGGTGATCGAAAGCCCTCTGCCCACGTATGGATCATTGCGTCTGGGCGTTTGAAGAAGGCCCATGTTTCCCAACTGAGGCACGCGAGTGAAACCGAGAAGCTGATTGCAGAGTCCTCTGGAACCGTGGTTTATCCCTGGACTTTGACGAGTCTAACGGCGACAATGGGTCGGGGATCTTATGAGGATCTAACCGTGCCTCCTTTACCTCACCATCGGCAACGCCCAGTCGGAGATGATCAAGATGGTGGCGGAGGACTACTACCTGGTGATGGTGATCCTGAGCTTTTACCCGATCCGCCGCAAGACCAACGAGATGCCGATATGGACTCCGAGGAGGAGATGATTGAGGACCAGCGCAAGGAAGGAATGAAGCGTCCTGCACCGGTGCCTGAAGCCAATGAGGAGGAAATGATTCGGGACGATGAGACTCTTGATTTGGAGCGATTGCTTAATGATCCTGATTATGTTCCCCTCGGACCGATCCCTCCAGCACCTCCTCATACTTCGCGACCGAGCTCGAGTTTTCAGCAACAGCGAGCAGAACATGAACGGCAGGACCGCCCTCCACATGTGCTTCAACGAGAGGCGTCAGAACAAGCCTTCTGGGCTTCTCCCGAGCAGGAGCGCGTCTATGGCGTCACAATCCCAGCTCCCGAGAATGCCGCTGAGTGGCGGCGGATGGTCAAGGACCCCTCCAAGTTTGTGGCCAAAACTATGGCAAAAGGTGTGGAGGTGACATGGGGACGCCTGTCAGATCGTCAGCGAGCTGCCATGCAAGAGGCCAAGAGCATTGAGGTGCAGCAGTGGTTGCGTACAAAAGTTGCCCGGAAGGTCAGTGAACATGTGGAACCTAGCTCCTTGATCGGCATGCGTTGGGTTCTGACCTTTAAGGCGGCCGAACCGGATGCGGAAGGGAAGGAGCAGGTGAAAGCTAAGGCGAGAATTGTGGTGCTGGGCTATAGTGCCCCGAATTTGCTGGAAGAGCCCACCACTTCGCCGACTATGAGTCGCCTGACCAGGCAACTTATGTTGAACATGGCGAGCGCGATGAAGTGGCCCATTGGTTCTGGTGACGTCAAGACGGCCTTCCTCCAGGCCAGACCGGAGGAGCGATCTCAAAGGCTCCTGGCCAAGCCCCTCCCGGAGCTTGCCGAAGCGCTAGGTCTACAGCCGCATGAAGCGGTAGAGCTGACTGGGTCAGCTTACGGATTGGCTCAAGCTCCTCGAGAATGGTTTCTTGACATCCAGAAGACATTAAAGAAACTGGGAGGGAGACCAAGCCGCACCGACCCATGCCTTTGGAGAATCATCGATGCCAACGGCAAGGTCTGTGGCCTCATCGGGTCCTATGTCGACGACTTCCTCTTTACTGGAGATCCGAGCTCTCCAACATGGATCCGCTTCTTGAAGAGCTTCGAGGAGGCGTACACATGGTCACCTTGGGAGTGGCAAAGCTTTGACTTTTGTGGCCTGCGCCTTACCCAGCACGGAGATAGCTCCATTACGGTCGACCACTCCGCCTTCTGTCGTGACCTGACCCAGATGCCGGATGTAAAAGGTCCTTCACGGACAATGACCGATGGAGAATTGAGTCAGGCGAGAGCTGTGCTGGGAAGTGTGCAGTGGCGAGTCACGCAGTCTGGGCCGCAACATGCTGCGAAGCTCGGATATCTACAAAGTCTTCTGTCCACCAAGGATACCGCCTGCATCAGTCAGATCAACAAGTTGGTGCGAGAAGTGCAAAGCGCCCGCCACCTTGGGACCCACGTCCAGAACCTTGGAGATTGTCCCGCTGAAGAATTGATCTTCGTCGGGTGGAGTGATGCTTCATTGGCCAACCGGCCTGACCTGTCCTCGACCGGAGGCTTCTTGATAGGCCTGATGACTCCGGCCGACGTCTTGTCTGGACAAGGCAAGGTCAATCTGGTGTCGTGGCGTTCCCAGAAACTCCCGAGGGTTGCTAGAAGTTCCTTGGCGGCTGAGAGTCAAGCCCTTTCCCTGGCCGAGCAAGAAATGATGTGGTGCCGTTTGACATGGCGGGAGATGCTGGGTGACGACATCAACCTCGGCAACCCGGCCGAGTTCACTGCGAAGACCAAGGCCTACCTCATCATCGACGCTCGAGGAGTCTACGACGCTCTACTTAAAGGTGCTGACTTCTCTTCGGGGTTTAACCTTCGTGACAAGTACTCAGCCCTTGACCTCATGGGCGTTGCGGACCAGCTGAAGGCACAGGGGACTCTTCTTGAATGGTGCGATAGTGACCACCAGCTTGCCGATGGACTGACGAAGAGCAGTAAGCAAGACTCGCTGCGGAAATTCCTCACTCAGGGTTCCTGGAGGCTTCGCCTCCCTGGTGCATTTATGTCCGCGAGACGCCGACGTGCACTGGAATCCGAGCAAGCAGCCGTCCCTCCTTGAAAGATTTTGGGGGCATGTCAAAGGCAATGCCTCGTTTGTATGTAGTGAGCAAGGTTCAATACGTTCCTGTGCTTGCCCAACTTCGTGCCCGCAGGACGTCCTTTGGCCTAAGCTTCTTTAGCACAGGTGCTACGACTACTTTTGGAACCCCAGGTTCCTGTGAGCCATAGGCTTCCCCCGCGGCGCCGGAGTGCGCATTCACGTGGACCGCAGGTCCGAGGAAAAGTGCCGCGCCCCGTTGGGGCTACCTTTGCGAGTGGTGCTTTGTGCGAGTTCTGACCTCTGACAGCTGTTGCCAACGTCTCATCGACGCAGTCCTATATTTTTACCCACATTCGTTGTAAGCCACACGAGCCTCCGAACGTCAGCGACACAGTTGGTCGGAAGTGATTAACGACAAAAGCATGCAAAAAACTCTACGCTGTTCGTCAGACTATCTTATCCCACAACGGAACAACAACCGCGGCAGGCTTCACCCGCTTCGCAAGAGGTAGCTGCGAGAATTGCTCGGCAATAGTCAAGCACCCAACCATAATGCGATCCTTATGGCAAAACTCTCTGCTCGCGGTAAACCCACTAAGTGCCTTGAACCCTTGACCGAAGGACCTGAGGTGGCGCAAGCCACTGACTGCAGGGCACACAATGCCGTGATGCTTCAATACATGTAGGAACCCGTCTCGAAATCTTCGCGTCAACACACCCATAGTCATGGATTTGTTAAGGAAGCTAGCCTGGAACCCGAACGTAAAGATGTATTCAAGCATCACTGCAACCCATGTGCATCTGTCGGCTGTTTGCTTAGTGCCCCATCGCCATTTGTCTTCGCAAACAAAATCAAACAAACCGCGTAAGGGAAGCTAACACATCGTCGCTAACCGCACACCCTCTTAACTTCAAAGACGGGACAACTTGTGGCACTAAGTACGGGGACTTGGTCCCTATACACTGGAGCGCTGCGCTCAACGACGGGTGAACTCTCCACACATTGACATGCACACCAGCAGGGGGAGCACAACCTTGAGTGATGGCAGCACAAAACTTCTCTTCTGCAACGCCAACCCGATACATACAACATGCTCCATTGCACCCAACAGACCGTTTACTTCGCACCCGCGCTGCTGGAGGACAAGCGCAAACCACCGACTGCCGAAGACCCGTATTACCTATCCAGGATTGAGGGTCGCAGTCATAATTAAAACCACCTGTAAAAAGCTGCTTGCGTAGCTGCAAAGTGGCAACAAGATGACTCTGTATATCGCATGCCCTCGAAATGTACGGCTGTAGTTCCTGTACTTTTGCTTTGAAGGCTCGCGATGCCAAATCCCGGGCCAATTTGTCAGCACGCGCATTATTCTCAGTGAAGAAAGGCGCTTGGATGGTATCACTAACACTTCGATGAGCAGCAACTTTGACCACATCAATGGAAACCCCCTCACGTTTCCAAACTTCTTCCAAGAAACATAACCACAAGTCATGGTTATCAAAAGTCGCGATGTCCTCAAGCCTATAGCCATCGGCCTTCAAAGAACAAGCTCTATTGACCACGTTAGCGCAATCGGATGCGATACGGACCGGTCCGGTTGTGAGCTTGAGAGCCCATACAACTGCATATAGCTCTGCTCTTTGCGACGTGTGATCATCTCCTGGAAGCAAAGTCACCTGCTCTAATTGACCTGGGATTACCACTGAAGCTGCCGAAGTACGGAGATGTTTCCACTTCTCGTGAAAGGCACTGCCGTCCACAAAAACTGGAACTTGAGTTTCTACTGTGCTTGTAACATCCGGAAACGTGACTTCTGATGAATACGATTGCGCAGCTTCGCTTGGCATGAACATGATCCCGGTCGACTATGATAACAAACTTTCATTACCACGAACTGGTCGCGATTCCGAGTAACAAGGGCACTCAACAAACAGATGTTGATGAGTTTCACGAACATCGCATTCAGGACAAACATCCGTATCAACCAACCCTGCTGCCGCTAACCTAGGGCCTGTGTAGATTGCCCCTGTCAATAAGAGATCAAGAACAGCTTGAGCGTGACTGAAATCACACGGAAGCCGATTCAGAAAAGGCTGCACAAACTTGAAGGTTTCTTCCTTATCGAAGGCGCCGTCTAACAGGAATCGAGTGAGAAAGATATCAACATTTAAGTTCTCAGGCTGCGTTGGGCAGTCATGTCTATCCCTCACTTGGGAAATTAGGTATCGACGCATAGCAAACCCAACACGCTCCTGAAAAAACTGGTTACTCCCAGAGTCGAGGCCAAAGAAAGAGCCGTCTGGCAACTGCAACTTTAGATTGTCTGGGTCATGGATGTCCCACTGCAACTCCCTACAAAGAAAAGCCACAACTGATGCGATGCCATTGCTAGTCTGCGTCACTTTGTTTTTCAAAGGTTTGGCCCGATGCAAGATTTTGATGACTAGTGGGCGGTTTTTACGTGACATCTTGCGCAGCCTACCAAACGTGTGGAGAGCCCATTTCCCGAAAGGGTCGAGAAATGGATCCTCCCTCGTAGCTAGGGTCAGGAAAGGGGATCGCACGCGGTTTCGTTTTGGGACGATGCATTTAACCACTGCTGCTCTAATACTTCTCATGCTTGCGGCTGAAGGGGCTTGAACCTCAGATCCGTAAACCCACTTTGAGTGCGCATTTGCATGGACATGAAACTGCTTTTGTTTAGCAGGAATGGGTAACGTAGCAATCTTCTTCAAAGTTTCGCAGGCTTTACGGGCTTTGTTATTCTGAGCCGCTGGTTTTTTGGAACCTTAATTTAAACCCTTGTGCAAAACCCAAGGAACGCACATTGCTCTTAGATTGGTATTGCCGACCAACATCCCTCAGAAAGCGTTTTGCTCGAGCCTTTCGTTTGGCTAACACCGCTGTTTTTTCACCATTAATGACCTGACCAACTGCACTATCAAACTGCTCAGCTTCGCTAAGGGCATGTTTCAACTGGTTTTCGTTATCGGCGCCCGTCCAAAACTTCGCATCATCGATAAAAGACCTGAACGTGATGGCCGGACAGACACCCTCAACATGCTTAGCGAACACAGCATACATGGAGTTCACCATAAGAATACTGAGACTGCAGCCTTGAACAGCAGAGTTGGAACACATCACTCTGCTACCGAAGGCGGTGCCCAGTTTGAAAAACTTGACCTGTTGAGAATAGAACCCTAAAGCAGCTCTGTGAACATTCACGGGTAAACCAAGCCTCAGCGCGATTCCCAAACTGACTTGAGGAATAACCAAATCGAAGCACTTAAACCTATCCAGAAAAAAACCCATCGTTTCTGAAGTGGTGTCATGCAAGTCAAGGGATAACTGCCACTCAGATTCTTCAGCATTCCTGCCATGCAAGCCTCCTATGAGACAAGGTGGAAACATGGAAGACTGCCATTGCATTAAATGCTTATATCGAAGGGATGACCAGAGGGAATACACAACGGAAGCCACCCCTATGCATCGCACATTCTTGGGCTCACTCATATCTACACCCTTTGAGATACTGGCTACGCTAATCAATCTAATGACCTGCGGCCACTTACCAGTAGCCTCAGCCAACCGCATTGTAAAAGCGAAGGGTACCCATCCACATGGGGGAAGCTGCTGAAGCTCCTTGACTTGCCATCCATCTAACCCTGAAGCTTTCACATCAGACTTCTTTTGAAAGGCCTTGAACAACGCCTGATGATCGATTGGAGGAACAACAGCACCACAAGCCATACCGTCTATAACATGCTGGTATTTTGCATAGAACTCCTGCTCAAGCTGCTGGAAATTTTGATCGCGATGATGGTTGTAGATGGATTCCATGTGATCACTGAGCATTTCGAGCATCTGATTTGTGTCAGCCGTGATTCCCCCGTCGTTTGTACGGAAAAACTTAGGCGCTCCTACACGCTCCTGTTTCAAGTATCTGTGAAGGGCACGCTTGTCGCCGCGCGCGGCACGTTGCATGTTTTGTTTCCATTGTTGTATCCTAATGACTTTCGACTGCCGGTCAACACACTCAAGCTTAGTCAGAACCGTGTCTACGCACCGCTTGCAAGATGACAACACAGTTTCAGGAGAGGTAGAATCAACATCTAAATCACACTGCATGTTTGCACCCAGGCGCAATACGTTACGTGCAGTTGCATGTAGTTGCGAAACCCATTGCGAACTTTTACTTTGATCCCAGTGTTCAGCTTTCTTCCGAAGTTCGTGTAAGCACTTCAATACATGTTGGCCTATACGCTCATGTTTGGACAAATGCTGCTGACGAACCTGCTTAACTTTTCTAAACGCTGGAATCCTACCTCTCGTTGATGGGACAACCTGGTCCGAAATACGGTTTAACATACTCGTAGCAATTCTACACGCGACATCCCAAACATGCTCTACATTTAAATCCTCGGCCGCCTGAGCTAGCTCTTCAACGTAATACTCCAAGATTTGTGAGCACAACGCCTCGCGCTCATCCCACTGTTGCTGAGAAGCAGGTTTGGGAGGCAAGTTCCATTTAACATGAGGCTTCGCGCACAACACTTCAGCGGAGAATGGTGCGATGTCAAGCGTCAAAATGCATGGACAATGGTTTGGGAGACTGGCATGCCTGTATACGGACACATCCCTAAACAAAGGCAGGGCATGTTTATTTAGAAGAAAGTAATCAATCCGTGTTTTGCCACTACCAGTGAAACCTGATTTCCAGTCTGTTTTGGTAAATGTGGCCTCAACAGTCTTGCCCAATGCTGTCTGTTGTTCGTGATACACATCGAACCAATCATCAGACAACAACGCAGTGACCGTAGAGGGGTTATCAGAAGGTGGGGATTGGAAATCACCGCACACCACAACCGGTTTCGGTCCCAGAGAGGCAGCATACGTGAACAACACATCCATAATTTCAGCGCGCTGCGTGCTCGCTGCTGCGCCTGTAGGCAAATAACAGTTGATGACGTAAACACCTGCACCGCCAATAGCAATCCACAAGCATTGACAATAACATGCCAGGGAAGCAAACCCAGACCCGAAGGCAATATCAACACACTGACAACCACTGGAAATAGCAGCAACCCCTCCAGTAGTCTGCCTAAACCCAGAAGCATTACCGGTCAAAGCCTTCAGCTCCGGCTGTGGTCCTACATGCAGGTTCCAATCGTGTTTGCGGAATTTTGCGCAAAGAGACTTCGTCTCTGCAGCAGGTATTCGGGATTCTTGCATCAGCACGCACGAGGAATCACCCTCAACCCACGTACGAAATGAAATAATCTCATTCACGTGCTTGACACAAGATGTGACGTTTGAAATAACTAATTTGAAAGGTCCTTCTCCTTTGTAGCCTTTGCAAGGCACGAAAACCAACCACATAAAGCCGTGATGGAAACTACACTGGTACATAAGACGAACATTGAGCGCGCAGAGTCGCAAATCATGAGTGTTTCTCATGTAACTAACCGTTGCCTGGCCGTCACCACTACATGGATTCACACAATGGATATGACAAAGCCAGTTTCTGCAAAGGTGTTTACACACAGCCCTTGCAGACAAGTAACGAATTACAGGCCACTGTCCTGATTGAACACTCCCACACGAAGAATCTGACGGTCCATAATAGAGCTGCTTCGCAGGCCAGACCAACAATGAGGCATGAGGAGTTTCTTGAGCAACCAGGTTTATGGCACAACACAAAGCTAACAATCGAGTGGCGCGCAGCCTTCTTCTCCTCGCAAGTTTTCGCTTTTCGATGCGCGTATGGCACCTGCTGAAAGCTCGCGGACTGTGCTCGGAAACAATAACCAAACAAATAACGAGAGGGATGCGCCCATGAAAGTAAACAGCCCCCACAACAACGAGGAAACCAAGTTCATAGAGGTGGAGAAGAAAGTCAGTCAACCACTGCGATCGGAAAATAGGCCTACTGGGGGCTACTTCTTTTGCACCTTGCTTGGTGGCGAATTGGGCTTACTGGGAGAACTTGCCGCGGCAGAACTACTTCTGAGCTCTTGGATTGCAACCAACAAATTCTTGAAGCCATCATCCTGAGAGGCTTGAAGAGACTTGATCTGGGAGTTGGTTTCTTTTTGATTGGCCTCGAGGGTCCCAATTTGGCTATTAACTTTCATCATTTGTTGTTCCAGCTCCTGAACACGGTTAGCCAAACCGGTGTACGGAACTGCTAGTAATGATGGTCTGGGAGTGGGCACTGAAGATCCTCGTGACTCCGCGGTAGTCGGATGCGAACTTTGTGAAGAGGAACTCACGTTGCCATCAACTTTGTTAGGCCCACTTGCCCACTGACTGTTTTCACCTGACCGGGACACAAAAGCCTTGCGTGGCTTGCGTGCCTCATCTGATATGAGCAAATTTCCCAAACTGGTTGGGACTTTGGAAACGCCGGGCTCAACGTCACTTGCCACAATAGCCACTGCGAGTTCATTCACATGAAGCACTCGAACTGGGATCACGTTCCATCCAAAAGCTCGGGTCACCTTGAGGATGTCGGGAAAGTTAACACCTGAAGGGAAACCAGAGATCCTGAAATGTTTCGCAGCTTTCATTCCAATGTTTCCGTCGTCGAAGCGGGTGTCCCCCACATACCAGTGACTGCGCGCATCCTTGATGTGAGCATCCGCAACTCGGACATAGTAGGCCCCTTGCGTGGAAAATACCCCGAGGAATCCAGCCACAGTTTCACCATACTTCACAACAGACGAAAGGTCATCACCCCCATTGTCAACCCTCAGAACCTCTAACCCAGGCTCTGGCGGATCAAACGGCCGCCTCGCAGCTCTAACTTGTACGGAGTTCTGACCGGACTTGCAGTAAAGCATGTCTCTGGATGAGGGTGGGATCATTGCTCTGCGCATGAAGTAGCCTGACTTCTCCACTACCCTGTTCAAGACCGTCTTCTCTCTGATGCCCGCGGCTTTTACAAGCGCCTCCACATACAAAGTGAACGCTGCAACACTGCCATACGATTTCCAATCAGCTTTTGATGCATCGCACTCACGAAGCTCAAAGTACACCGTAAGCTTGCTTTCATCACTCAGCTCTAAGGCACTGTCATCATGCGTCTTGCACAGGAAATCCGTTTCGTCAGACGCAGCATTCACCACTGTAACGGCTCTACTCTCGTCACTGTTACACACACCGTCCCGCAGCGTGAGTACCAACTGAGAGATCCTAGGCTCCTCGGTTCCTATCGCCAGCACCTTCTGCTTGACGAAGCCCTTCAATATGAAAGCCATGGGTTTCATAGTGCGAATGTGCATCATCTCCTGGAACTTCACGAAGGTAACAAATGATACACCTGTGGAGCTATCATGTACTTGATCGGCGGGCACATTGAGCAATTCAGAACAAGCCATACCAGTAGGCAACGACAGCTCGGAGCAATCTGCCAAGGTCAGACCAATTCTGTTGCCATTGCTCTCCCATGGGGCACGTTTCTGAAAGGAGTTCATTACTCGGAAGGAGGACGCATGACAACCAATACCACATGAGGCACCAGTGCAGGTAGACACTAGCCCGTAAGATAAAAGCACCACCAGTGCGATGCGAACGACACAAGCCAAGGTACCCATTAGTGCTTTCTACCTAAAGCCTTCCAGCTACACCACGTGGAGGTTGGTACCGTAGTAGACCCCAGAGGCCTCGCCTCAGCTCGATAGCCGAGACAGCTCCAAACGCAGTCCTATATAGATCACGAGAGTGGGGGAGCAAACATCACAGATCCCTAAACCCTAGGACCCTTTCACCAAAAAAGCGCTTAACGACTTTAGAATATAAACTTTAATCATCTCCAGACAAAAGGAAAGGGGCCTAAAACAAAAATCTCGTGCAGGTGGTCGAAGCATTCACGTCACTGCGACTGCCGGAATCACCAGTCTTGGTCGACTGTGGCTCGTCTAAGGGTTCAGATCTCAAGCTATGATTTCATAGCCTCATAATAATAATAGATACAGTAACAACATCAACCATAACAGTCAGAATGGTCAACATAAGCATCATGATACTACTGTTGGTTAAAGATAACTCTAAATTTAGCAAGCGACAGTGTGAGAATTTGTAGTAACAATCACAAGGATAACAACAGTGTTTATATTTTCAATACTGGTGATAATAAGGATAAGCGCTTTGCATTGTCGGAATTTGGTTTGAGGGTATCTTTTGCTTTCTTGCGGTGGGGACTACATAGGAATACTCTGATCCTTTGATGGCCCAGATCTTCTAGACTGTACAGCGCCCTGTTGTACAGCCTTAAGACCTGCGGTGCGGTTTCAGGCCGGCCGTGTTGAGTGTCCAGACTATGGATGGTTTTGAGACCCAGCCCTGAGTTATTTGAGGCACCCTGGGAGGGGCCGGCCATAGCCAGGCTGGGGGCATCGCTGCTGTGCGTGTAGGATCGGCGGTTGGATGGGAGCCTGTTGCTTATGCATGCTGTCTTCCGACAAGCACCGTACCGCCGACTATGCAGGCAGCAGGAAAGTAAGGTCTCTACCTGGCATCCGAAAACTTTGGCAATTCGGGCTGTCTGTTGCTCGCACGATCTCGAAACTGACTACAGTGACTACAGTAAAGCGAAGCCATAGAGGAACGCGATGCTCAGGCACAAGTTTAGCGAGGGATGTACATGCCTAGTCAGCTGCTCAAAGCGGAAGTCCTGCCTCATCACGAGGCTATAAAATCATGTCCAGTTGTCGCCTCTGAGGCGCAGTCTCGTACGCTCTTCGGTACAGTACGTGGGGTCGTGCAAGCAGTTTTGTTGTCTCGCCTGAAGAGTGCGTCTTCCACATCTTCCACACATCCGACTGCGATCCACGAGACCTCATACTACTTGGCTTCTGCGAGATTCTGAGGGCGTAGCTGACAATGGAGTTTCCGCAAATAGGGGACCCTAATATAATTTAGGGGCTGCGCCCAGGTGCGGGCAGCGCGAGCTGTTGTCAGAAACCCGCGGTATATAGATAAGTGCAACGTAGGCCCGAAGTGCTCAACTTGTGGGTGATCGTAGGCTCTCAGCCCCCGTCGGCCCTGCATGTAGCCCGCACCCCCCGTCCGCCGGACCCAGCTGATGCTCATGATGCGCGCCCTTTGGCGGCTTCCGCAACCCACTCAAAAACTTGGGAGTTATGACTTCGCGCCCACGTCGCGCCGCCGGCGCCGGTTGCGGGCGCCCGAGGGCTCATGATGCTCGCCGGCTCGCCTCCTGGGGTCGTCCACGGCGGCCCCGAAACCCGCCACACCGCGGGGAATGGCTGCAAAACGCGTGCGCGTTCCGAGACGCCTTCGGGCCAGGCCCCGCGCGGCCCGAGGGAGAAACGAGGGTCCGATGATGCGGGGTCCGGGGCGGGTCGGCGGCACTGTCGGTCGTGGCTTCTGCTTCGCAGACGAAGCTCATTCGTCTGAGCCATAGCTCAGTCCATACAGGGCAGCGAAGCGCTGCCCGATTTAAGAGCCTCCGGCTCAAGCCGCCGACCCCGTGGGCGACAGACCAGAAGCCGAATGCACTTGTACAGGCAAAGTCGTTTGGTGTCCGCGAGGCCCGTAGGTTTAGTTCTAGAAGGAGACGCCAAGATGGGAAGTGCAAACAAAGCCTTACCGCAGGACCTAAACCCGAAACCTAAACCGTCCTGAAACCCTATGTTCAACACCTTTAGAACCGTTTAGGGTGAGGGTTTCAGGAACATCTTTTCAGTGGCTGGGTATCTTATCCCATAAAAGGTTAACCTTTTAATTGTGGTAGGATCATGTAGGATCAGAAGAGCCCCAAAAGGTTACCTACTCAGCCCCGAAGCCTTGAGAACCAGGTGCCCGGTGCGCTTCTAAGATTGTGAGACAGAACGGGGGGAAGAGGCGGAAGCAGGCGAGGCTGCGCGACGATCACGCGAAGGAGAGGAACAAGAAGCACTTTGGAGCGGAGATGCCAAGGTTGAAGAGGAAGAAGGGGGCAAGGCGGGTGGGGGGGGGAAAGGGGGCGGGAGGGAGGGGGGGAGGGGGGGGGGGAGGGGGGGTCAGGAGAAAAAATTGGCGGTCTCCTCTAGTGAATGATTTGAACCCAATGGGCTGTGGTGTGATGCTTTTGGGGGCTTCGGTGCTGCTTGCAAACAGCCATGGGGTACCCCGCCCCCCCCCAGGTTGCGCCCGGTTTGCGGGATTTTGGTGTGGGAGTAGGGAAAAAGCTTGGGTGCTGCTTGCAAACAGCCATGGGGTACCCCCCCCCCCGCCCAGGGTGCGCCCGGTTTGCGGGATTTTGGTGTGGGAGGAGGGAAAAGGGAGGTTAACACCTCCAAGCCCATCGAGACCCATCCAACACGCCGCCAGGGTCGGCGGACACCCTAAATGGTAAATCGTCATTATTACAAGGACGCCAAAATAAGGTACTCCTAGTTTTCGGAAACTCCCGGTCTCTCAGCCAACATCCTTCTGTTTTCGTAAGATATAGCCCAATTCTAATTATTAAGGCCCCTATATTAACTGACATGAATGCGAATGCTCCAACATGTCAGGCCTTGCTCGAGGCCATACCACAGGCTGGAACTTGAGAGCTGCTGTGCTCACGGGTATATCACGGACGGATGGATGTCTATACAGGAAGAGCCGAAGAGACTACAGAGGGGAAGCCGGCAAGCACACAGACGCAATCTGGGACTGCATGCTTGAAAACCTTCTTTGCAGGGATGCATCAATGCATACATACCTACCAGCCTGCCTACATGAATACACAAATATTCAGCTGCATACATGGGGTCCTGGCGCATACCTGTAAGTGCAGATGGCAGATGCCAAGACCACCGCTACACGTAGGGCCAAGAGGCAGAGACGCACGGAAAAGGAACATGCAGACGAACACAACCCTCGTGCAGTTGCGTTTGCTGCAGGTGCACGCGTTGCATAGTGGCAATCTGCAAAATCAAATCTTTAACTGTTGCAGCTACGTGCATGAGCATAATCAGCGATTAAAGTCTAGTCGGACGCACTCCTCGGGGCCCCAAAGTCCTGCCAAGAAGATTCGAGTAGTCTAGTGTACTCGCTGTTCCGACGAGGCACAGCTTCTGGGCATCGACCGCGACCCATCGGCCCTGAAGGCCGCCGCAGAGCGGCTGCAGCGCTTCGGAGGACGTGCTGAGCTCGGCGCTATTCTGGATATATAATGGCTATTATGATAACTATTACCATTATTAGAGGCTAGCAGCAACAAAGTCACTGACTGGAATTGCAATGACTTCAGGGCGCCCAAGTCTCTTGCATGAGTTGGTGGCCGAACAACGGCTCAGTACATGTTGTTTATGATCGACTTGATCGGTGGCCTCCCTGTTTGCATCCTCTCGGCATCTAGTCAAATCTAAACCTAGCAGTTGACGATAGGGAGGCTGCAGTTCATCTCTGTTATCAGTTTTGCGGAATCAAGGTGTTGTCTCGCCGCATCGCAGCTGAGCCAGTAGCGTTCGATGCAAGAATCTGGTATTGCCTAGGCTTGAAGACGTGAGATGTATGTGCTTTTGTGTATACATATCTGTCAGTGTGTGTCTTATTACATATGTATGCATGTGTTCATAGGAATATGTACGAATGCTTACACACACAGATACACACATTCACACACACAGATATATATATATATACACACACATATGGTAGTATGCATAATAGTAGTAGTTTTATGTATATGCATGTACAACTATGCGACTGTTTATATACAAATGCACGTACACGTATACATATGCATACATACCTATATATATATATATATATGTATGTATGTATACATGCCTATCTACTCGCTTACCTACCTACATGCAGGCATATGCTTTGTACATATTGAAACATACATAGACACATACTCACGCACAGAGACGAATACATGGGCAGGATAGGAAACACGTAAATCCTCACTTGCGACTGAAAATTCTGAGGTTTCGGTACTTGTATCATTTGAATATCGATTAGCTGGCGATCTCAACTTGCATCTCTCGAGTCGCGAGATTCCGAGACAGCTCGGGCAGAGCTGCTGGTGCCATGGCCACAACGATGAGAGCTGCGGTCTACGGCGCGTTCTCTGGGCCGATCAACATCCAGGAGGCCAGGTTCCGTCCCGAAGCACTCAAACCCAAAGTCGAAAGCCAAGAATCGTCCTTGCTAAGTTTGCTAAGTAGGAGGGAAAAGAAGCCAAGGATCCGAAAGCTTAAGGGAGGCCTGCATGGATGCTAAAGCATCCAGGCGGCCCGGGAGGTTTCGGAAGTTCTGATTCATCTGATGGGTCTAAGTCAGGGCAGCTTTGGTAGAAAAGCTCAGAGGGGTTCTTTTGCAGGCTGCATGCCCGGACATAAAATGTAGCTACTGCTGGATCTCTTCAGCAGTTACTGTAGCAGATGTTCTTTCGTGAAATTTTGCAGACAAGGTGCCAAAGCCTTCTGCACCATCGGGAGGACTGCTTCTGAGAGTCAAGGCGCCAGATCTGCCAACATGTCTCCAATCTGAGCAAAGAGGAGACTGAACAGCTCATTCGGCTTCTGGCATCTTGTGGCCGCCCGACAACATCTCCAGGCCTGCGGCGTCTGCCGCTCCGATTACCACGGCTGGAAGGGTTTGGACAGCGACATCGTCCAGTCGCGCAGCCTGTATCAGCCCGCTTTTCGATTCGTTGACACTGAGTTTGAGTTCCCGACGGGTTTAGGGTTTAAGGGTTCAGGGACATCCGACATCCAGGCGGGCATATACAAGTCTGTGCAAAAAGGGTTCAGTGTTTGGGCTCGCAGGTTCAGGGACGGAGGTCAGGATCGGGAGGGTCATCTTTGACTATCTGGATTTTCTTGTCCTAGGGTCTGGAGTAGAGTCCCACAAGTTTGGATATCAGAGATTTCCTCTTCACGCGGACGTGAGTACAGAAATCCTGCCGATCTGAGCTCACAATGAGTTTCACTCTTGCATTGTTGAGGCCTGGCTCCAAACTCGAAGTATCACCAACGGCAAGGCGGTTGTGAAAACCCTGTGTAACCCTAAACCGTCCCAGCCAGTGAGAGGCAAAACACCCTAGTAACAAACACAAATTTTGTATTACACGTAGTGTAGGAGATTTCGCATATTGTGCTATACTAAATTGTTGTTTGATAACATAAGACAATAAAAGTAATTTGCCTCCGTTGTTGACAAGACACCCAGGCATGGCCTGCCCTTCACGCCGGGTCATGAGCTGCCTTCTGTCTGAACGAACCTAAGAGCTCATCGCGCTTGGGGTTTGCAAAGTTGGTGTTCACATGCTTTAGGGTAAAGAAATGGCTCAGCAGGGTCTTATGCTTCACATGGTTTGCGCTCAAGTCAGGGCTTCCAAATGCTTCGAAGGATATCAAGAGAATTTGGAGTAGTTAGCATACAAGTAAAACAATAGCTTTGAAATCTCCTCCTTAGACAGATGTGTTTGTTCGTTTGCACCACCTATTCGGCCATCCACCATCCGAAGTCGATCCTGGTTCTATTGGTGAGCTTTCTGCTATGGACAACAAGCGAAGGGTGCAACCATGTGGGTGATTGTCAATACAAGGGTGCCTTTTCGGGTCCTTCTTATATTATATTATAATACGACACCCAATATTCAGGGTACCCAAAAACCGTAGTTTTGACAACCACCCATGTGTTCAACCATAGGCCCCGGAGACTTTTGGCGAGGCGAAGTCCTGAAGCGATCATTTGCTGGTAGGTG
>CAJNDT010001202.1:922557-937557 GCA_905221615.1 Symbiodinium sp. CCMP2592
CGGGCTTTACCTTTCCGGGTGGCTTCGCAGAGTTCGTAGCGACGCTCGCAGCTTTTGGACGGTAGGTTTACAGGCATTTATATTTGTCTGGCATTCTTCGATTGTGCATGTAAAGCTGATGCCAAGGATACCCCGCGCGGACCGAAACTGCAGCCTCATACCACCGAAGGCAGCATGGGATGAATGGTAGTTCTAATGGGGCTTGAAAGTTTGTCGTGGGTAACTGTGGTACTATGCCTCCACGAGAAAAAACGAAGCAATTTGGGACGACTTCGACGTCACATCCCGAACTGGTACTTGATCCGAACGGCTTCAATGAAATTCCACAAACATCATCAGACATGTGTTCGTGTGAGACTCCAACTCAGCGACAAAAGACAAACCATCGTCAATGACCACACGCGTGCTGCATCACCTTCGACAAGTTTGAGAGGAAGTGGGTTGCAGAACGGGTTTGTCAAAGAACAGCGGTTCATACAATGTCAACCAGCTCAAACAGTAGAACAACGTACTAGCTGTCGGCATAAGGGTGAACAATTCAGGTACCATGTACTCGAGTCTACTCGCTTGTCAGGCTGTTAAACTCAAGTTGTTCCGCTGACACGCTAGGAAGCATCGTAGTCTAGAGCTTTCCTCAACTCATAGCCTTCACGATGGTAGAAATCTGGGTCTGAGACATTCTGAGACCTCATCAAACCAGAAGACCGCAGTAAGCGCAACGGTATTTCAATACCCCAGCGCTGGATTCGGTTCAACACGGTTCAAGGTCTCGAGGTCGTGGTTTGAGGGTGAAGGTTTTAGATAGTTGAGGGCCTAGAGGCTTCCGAGTATTGGGAAGTTGGGGAGTTGTGGAGCTAAAGCAGAGTAAAGGGCTCACGCAAGGTTACCTCTGGCCCAGCATAAACAACAGATTTTCGCTTGTCCCGTAACCCAAAACAGTTTCGGCGAACAGAAGGGTCGCTACGTTCTGACCGCGAAGGTCGAAGTCCTGCTCATGGTATGAGGTAGTAGTAGTCGTAGTAGTAGTAGTAGTAGTAGTAGTAGCAGTAGTAGTAGTAGTAGTAGTAGTAGTAGTAGTAGTAGTAGTAGTAGTAGTAGTAGTAGTACACTACTTCTGCTACTACTACTGCTACTGCTACTGCTACTACTACTACTACTACTACTACCACTACTACGACTACTACTACTACTACCACCACTACTACTACTACTCCTACTACTACTACTACTACTACTACTACTACTACTACTACTACTACTACTACCTGCTACTGCTACTACTACTACTACTACTACTACTACTGCTACTACTACTACTACTACGACTACTGCTGCTACTACTACTACTACTACTACTACTACCACTACTACTACTACTACTACTACCACTACTACTACTATCACTACTACTACTACTACTACTACTACTACCACCACGACTACTACTAGTACTACTACTAGTGTGAGGGGTTGATTTGGGTTTCGGGCCAAGGATTGCAAGCCCGAATCTTAAGCCGCATCGAGTCTTTGAGCAAAAGCTCCTGTTGGAAAAGAGGTTGCCAACCTGAAGCCAGCACTAAACCGTACTTGGAGGTTGATGGGTAGATATAAATGGAGGTAAATCCCTTAAATGGGTTAGTGACCCTAAACCCTAAACCCTTACATGGGTTATGAACCTAAACCCTAAACCCGAATCCTTTAATTGGTAGGAGGGAAGAAATCCTTTAAATGCGCTATAATGTCCCTCCAAGCTGAGCCGGTGATCTTCCCAGAGACTCCAATATCCCTTAATTAAGGAATATTCCTTAAACCATATTAGGGATCCTACTATAATTTAGGGTATATTCCTTAATTAAGGGGTATTGGAGTCTCTGGGTTCCAAGCAGGTCTCCTTCCTACAGGCTGCAGCTCTGGGATGTCGAATGACGACCGCATATCGAGCCGCGGATCGGTCTGCAGAGTGGTGGGAGTTTCCGAAAACAAGGGGTACCTTTAAAGGGTATACAGGGATCTATAAGGGTTCTACAAAGGGTTTAGGGTTTAGAATTTCCGAAGATTAGGGGTATCCTATTTTGATGTTCCTTTTAGTATGGACCCGAGTATTTGGGGTACTAGATCGTGGTTTCCTAGTCTCGGAAACCCCCACTTGGTGTTTGCTTTCTTGGTTCCCAAAGGGGGGGGTTTGGAGTTTCGGATTTCAGCTGCAGGATTTCAGGGCTAGATCCAGACTCCTCAGTGTCAAGCAGTACCCCTCAGGTCGCAGGGCTTCATTTTTGGGTCAGGGGCTTAAGTTTGTTTGCTGGTTTAGGATTGTCCGCGTAAAGCTGCTTAGTCAGAGGGATAGAGGAAGCCCTGTCTGATTGAAAGTTTGTTCATGAAGCGGGAGCAGCCGAAGATGCGCACGAAATGAGGTCATGCAACAGGGCCGATTGAAGCCGGGTGAAACCCTGGCAGTGTTTGGCTGCGGTGGTTTGGGACTGTCAGCGGCCACTCAGATGATTGTCTTTTTCTCGCCAGATACCGTTCATGTCGCATAGCCACGCTCTCTTGGCATGAACAATCAGACCCACAATGACACAGATAGCCTGATACCCCCTACAATATTCTGGCATAGAGCTTGAACCACGCAAAAGGCTTGTTACAGTTCAAGGCACATGCCTTAGTTAGGCTAGGGTGTATGTGGCGCTTAAGTGGGGTTGGGATGCGAGGTGATGGTTGCCTTGGCCGCGGCAGAAAACGTGCGAGTCTTGGCTGTGGATCCAAGCGAGGAGGCATGCAGGAAAGCTGCTTGTCTGCAGCAGGAGTCAATCTTACCATAATTTCAGATAATACTAGACCCGAATGCTAACCTAAAGCCTTGCCTGCCTTGTGCGAGTGTATAAGCGTCGAAATAGCAATATGGAGCCCGAATTAAGTATGAGTATAAGCCTGACTGTAGAAACCCCCATCTGTGCCGCGCATGGGTCGGACTTCAGGCTTCTGCCATGGCACGCGAATTGGGAATCATTTGCGGAAAGGTTCGGGGATCCGCTGAAGGTACATGCATTCGCTTGTGTTTGCGTGCGCGTGCGTGTGAACGTGTTGTTTCTGTCTCGTGACCTTGCCAGTTGAAAGTGGGCGTAAGTCGCTGCATTTTCTGGATCACTGGCCCTGACCGGAACAGGGTCAGAAGAACGAACCCGAACCCTGGATATATAGCCACCGCACATCCAGAGGAGTCTTGACCATCTTCTACTTGCACCTGCCATTGCAACACTTTGTAAGTGCCCTGGAACCGCGCCCCACGGAGTCTCTTCCGATGAGGCCGTGGAGCTCGGTGCCTGGCATGTCTCTTGGCCATGGAATTAATATACGATCCCACATAAGTAACAATACTCTGGGGGGGTCCTTGTTATAATTATGGTACATTTTGTCCAAAGCCTTGTTCAAATTATTAAGGCCCCTATATTATAGTACCCTTAAAGATCCCTTATAGTGTCCCCTATATTATAGCCCAAAGCCTTATTCTAATTACTAAGGCCCCTATTCTAGACTCGAAGCTGAAGCTTCAAAGCTTCACCGAAAATCGGTTCCATCATGGCGCCCCCAGGCCCGAAGCCAAAGCTAGGTCGTAAGTTGGCCACCTGCATAGTCGTGGCTCGAGGCCCGAGTTTCCCAGTCCTGCAAAGCCTGGGGCTAGCCAGCAAGATGTGAAATTTGGAAGCATAACAGAGATATGGAATCAGTATTAGTAAACCCCCGTATAGTTGCTAATGTAGTTCTACTATCATGTGCCTCAAAGCTATTGTTATTATTGTTATTCATCAACGCCTCTATAGTCTCAGCAGACTTGTAGTAGAATATGCCCCCGACCCCTTTTCGATTTATGAAGGCCCCTACATTGCGAGCACCTGATCCGACGAATTGCAGCCTGCCCAAGGCTTTCGATGCGAAGGAAGGCAGGCTCCAGCAAAATCGGCTGTTGTATAGCATAATACTACTGTAATAAGATGTAAGAAAGCCCGTATAATATAGGTAAGCCAATATCGCATTATAGCACAACAGAGTATCGCACAGTGAAGTAAGGTATGGTACAATAGTCTCTCTCTTTGTCTCGCTCTGTACTCTGTTCATGTCTTGATAACCCGGCAGCATGTCTGCACAGTGCCCATTGGGCTTCATGCATTCAGCCTCAGCTGAATAGGACTATACAACCCGTATACTATAAAAGACTATAAGGGAGGGTATAATATAATATACTCAATATGGGAGTTTCCGAAAATTGGGGGTACCTTATTCTGGGGTCCTTCGAGTAAGGATCCTGTTATTTGGGGTGCTACATGAGGGTCCGCTATTTTCGGAAACTCCCATCTACGTTATACTATAAGAGAGGCTATAATATACTATACTTTAAGAGAGGCTATAACATACTATACTGAATATAGGGTTGCCAGTTGCCACTGCATGTCAAGCTGCGCGTTGGGGCGAGGTGACGAATATGTTCGAGCCAAAGTTGCCGAAGTCGCTTGGCTGGCAGGAACATAACCGCAACAGTAGTAGTAGTAGTAGTAGTAGTAGTAGTAGTAGTAGTAGCAGTAGTAGTAGTAGTAGTAGTAGTAGTAAGGACAATTAATATAGTAGTACAAAGAATAATGCTGTAACAATTAATTGCAAACAATTATTCTAGGAATAAACATAATAATGACATTACTAGTTCTAATCCTTGTTATTGTCTATCCCAGGTTTGGCTTGTAGGTGAAATGCACAAGCTCCAATCAGGGAGGGAAGGCCTGTGAGGGAAACTCTGCTTGTTGATAGCAGCCCGCACACAATGATTCTTTCGATCATTACAACATGCGTGGAAGCGGGTGCGTGAGCATGAGTGAGCCGTTGGAAATATGTGTCCAGCCTCACCATCCTATTGAATCCAACCACCGGTGATTTATTGCGTTGGGTCAAGAGTGATCAAGACTGCAAAAGAACTAAGCTCCTGTGACCAACTCGACAGCAGCCGCGGTCGCATCCCACGAGACGTTACTAAATAGTACCGCAGTGCTCGATGTGTCCTCCCATCTTTTGCCATGAAGCCTAGAGGCTCTGAACCCTCAGGGGAATAGTCAATAGGTTTATAGTTGTTTTGGTTCCTTATTCCTGGGGCAGCTTCAGGTCACCGCCGGATTTGGTGCGGACGTCACAGTCGATGCAGCAGGTTTCGCCAAGTCCTGTGAAAATGCAGCTGCCCGGCATCGATTCGGAGATGGAGATAGGCGCGGAAGCCTTCCAAGTCATACAGTCGAACAGTGGGCACCAGCAGGGAATCAGCTAAGATAAAGTGAACTACCAGGTGACAGAGTCAAAGTCTCCTATGCAACCTACAGCCAAGGTTTGGTGCACCAGGCGCGGTGGTCGACTCAAGGCTAAGTTTAGCACAAGAGGCTCTTAAATCGGAGCACTTTCGCGCATCTGAAGGTGAAGGAAGAAAGTCGCCCCACCCTAAACCCCGTGTCTCGGTGTCTCGCATGTTTTTTTTTCCGAGTTTCAGCGCCGAAAGCCCAAACTCTAACTGAAGGGCTGAGTCATGTGGACTACATGGAAGTTTCCCAAAATTAGGGGTACCTCACTTTGGAGTCCTTGTATTAAGGATCCTCCTTTCGAGGGTACAAAATTAGGGCCTAACTAGGGTCCCATATTTTCGGGTTTCCCTATTTTCGGAAACTCCCATGTGGAGCCTTCCCTGCCTTGTGCGAATGTCGCCTCCATGGTTATCTCCTAAAATATATTTTATGTTACAATATAGTATATTAGATTGAGTTCGCTTGCATTAAGGAATTGAGTCAATATTACGTCGGATATCCTTGTCCGTCATCAGTTTGTCGTAATTAGCTCTGGTTGGGTTCTTCATGTCGCTGCGATGTGAGAGCTTCAGAAAGTAGAGAAGCCTTTTATCGACCTAAGTAAGCGGATGCTGCTGGTATGGACCTCCGAGTACACTATATTGCTATCACGGGAGAAGCGTACGAGGCCTACGTAAAACCCGATACAGGCCTCTTCAAGAATGGCATGAGATCACCAAGGAATGGTCCAAGTCGGCCTACCGCACGGCGAGGTGGCAAAGGGTCATGCCAATCCCACCTATGCCACCCGAGATTGCCCAAGTATAGCATGACGTCTCCTAATGGGTACCCGCACGAAAGAAAGCAAAATGAGACACATTAGCTACCGTGTTTTGGGCCGTTGCATTGAGAAGAAGCTACCCCGGGCCCCGGATGACACGACTTGCCAAAGTCGAGAACGACCTTCCGTGTCACCCCCCAGCACCGTCACCAGGATCGGAGTATACACCCGAGAGTGTTCGAGAATCACAACCTTGGCTCACGGAGCCTTGATCGTTACCCTCGCCTAGGGCATAGGAAACCCCACACCTTAGAAGCTGAGTAGTAGGTAGTTTTTGACCTTTTGGGGTTTATATTCCTACCACAATTCAAGAGGTTACGTAACCTTTTTATACCTTTTTTGGACTAGGGTATTCAGCCACTCAGCCATAACTGCAAGCTCCTAAACCCCTAAACCCTATCACCCCGAGACCATGGGAAACGCAAGCGTGGACGGTGCAGGAGCCACGTCTACCAATGGCACGCGTCGCAGGGCTGGAGATCGAGATCATAGGCTCCTGCGGTGCATCCATATACTATACTAGAATATAATTTAATTACTTGACGTCATAATAAATTGTAAATACTCTACTACAATACACTATAATAGAGGTTATAATGTACTATGCTGCAATATAGGGCAGCCACTTGCAATCCATGCCAAGGGGTTTGCTGATGTACGCTGGCAGGTTCTCATGGCTTGGCAGCAACGGACATGCCCCTGCTGCTCTCCATGGTGGCCGCAGGAAAGCTGCAGCCGGAAAAGTTGGTTGAGCGCGTCTTGTCCACAATTAAAAAGAACCGCTATGCCTGTCGGCGGTGGGTGTATTGTGTATGTACATACATACATACGTGCATGCATGCATACATGCACACACACACACATATATATAGATTCTTATAATTGTACAGTTATACATGTACACATTAAAAATGTTTTGTATCATGCCATGCTATAGTATATATTATCAATGTTGTATTATGTTGTGTTGTGTTGTTTTTCTTCCGATTCCGAAATGTCTTTGAGCATGTGGCGACTGCAATATACTGCACTTCTCTGCTTCTCAGGTTTCCGACGGCTGAGTTCCTAGGTGCTTCCCGGGTTGCGTGAGTCCCAAACACGCTGCTGTTGCCGGAAGGGTTAGGGCTTAAAACTGGGTACTGCCCCCTCTCTGTGGCAGTTGGATAAAATGTGTAGTGTATTTTTTTATGCAGTTACTACGACCCCAATATAAACTGTTACAGGGTGGGGCAGTACCCAACATTTAAGTTAAGGGTTTAAGATGTCATGCCACCGTGAGGCGAAGTCAACCTCGAAGAAGGGGCCAAGGCCGGGGACATCTTTCTTTAGGGTTTGTGATTTAGGGTTTAGGATTTAGACTTTAGGATTTGATTAGGATTTAGGGTTTTGGGTTCGGTGATTGCAGCGATAGTTCCAGTTTCTTGGCTCGCTAGGGTTAGGAACCTGAGTCAGAGGGACTGAGCTTCAGAGCGTGGGTGTCTGGGTTCAGACAGAGGGGTCTAGGGATGTTGAGGTTTTGCGGTACCCCAGCAAAGTAGAGTCTTTACTTGTCCGCACCATTAGTCTTATAGTTATAGGTTCTTCTCTTTTCCATTATCAATACAATATTACTTGCTTCTTCGTATTACACAAGACTACCAAAACACTAAACCTTACGCACAAGTCGAGAAGTGTACCAAGGCCATAACAACACCTTAAAATAAAAACAAAAGCGCCGAAATCCGTTGGAAGTTCGCGGAGGCTCTGGAGGCCATGGCGAATGGCTCAGCCTTGGGCATGACCATGATCACTCGCTTCAAGGACAAGGACACGGGTTGGGGCTCAGGGTCTCGGCTTTAGGTGGATACGAGCCGATTTTTTCGATACTGGTTTCTTAGTTTCTGGATCCTTGGCAACAGGTCGGAGGGTCAGTCCTGGCAGCCAGCAAGCCCGGGTTCAAAAAAGGTGGATGTAGAGGGAGTTGAGGGGTTTAGGGAGCTGTAGAGGGTTTTGGGGCAGACGGGGCTGGGGTTTAGGGCTGGTGTGGCCGGCTTCCCAGCTGAACACGAAGTCTGGGCTTCCAAAAACAAGGGCTAGTGACACGATCCGACCGTACGAGCATTGAATTGAATACTGTAAAAGTATACTATACAAAAATGGCTTCCAGTCATTCTCTTGAATGTGTGTCGCTTGTGTTATCATTTAATATTATGACCAGGCTTGTCGTAAGCTTACAGGAGAGGGCTGCGTCCGAGTACCTAGTTTGAGGCTTCGTGGAGCAGCGGAGTCTGGCATGTTCATGACAGCTTTCCCGTTGTGGTGCGTAGATCCTTCCAGAGATACCAAGCCAGGCTCTGACTCTAATCATTCGCTTCGATGGCATCTTGTGGACACGAAGGATGCTGAAGCAGCAGCAAAGCGGGCAAGGACTTCCTGAGCCGAGGAATGTACCATGTCACTCAGAGCAGGGAGGCTAGCTCTTCAGCCCGCTTCCCTCGCGAATAATTTGTAGAGAACTACCTCCTCCAGAACGGCAGTCACGAAGACCGCCTGTTTAGCTTCTTGGCATGCTGTGCAATCTTGCTGCAGCCTTCTCAGCAGCTCTAGCTGCTCTAGCTTCTCCCTCCAACCTGTCCCTCGGAGCTCGCTACGATAGGGGTCGGAATGTCGTCACCGCGAACACTGCATACGGCAAAACCCTATTCTAATTTTTGGGAGCCCTTGATTACAGAGCCCTGAAAGAGACGAACCTCAAGTTTCTTAACTCCCCGGTGTTAGCGAAGAGCTCCTGTCGGGGACTTTTTTTGCTGCTTTCAGCTTCGAGCGCTGTCGCTGAGAGGAAGCAAAAGTGTTGATGTTCTGCGGAGCGGATTTGGGGTTCATGGCTCAGGGTGTGAGAGTTGGCAAGGTTCACACTTCAATCACAGCGGGGCACCAACGAACCTCAAGATGCAGCATCCTCACCAGTATTCAAGTGTTGGACATAAACGGCTTTTGACATGAGCTCCAAGCTTGCGACTCCGACCGCAACCACCATCGACCAAACAACTGAGCTCGCCCTACACAAGGATCCCCAGGAGACAAAGAGAGATCCTCACCCAGAGCCGTCCCCAGCATGCCCAGGTGCCCAACTGGCTCGGGGCAACTTCGCTGAGCTCCCTTCCCTGCTCAGGGCCTCCGGCCTCCTTTCATCGACAAGGCCATCTCGGCTCGGGGGCTGGGGTTCGTTGATTCGTTGCAGTCTCTGCCCAAACAGACAAGGATTTCAAGGGCTGGAGGAGCAGGACCAGGCAAGTGGCATGGCAATGAATCCTCATGATGGCTTCTCACCTGCCATGACCTTCCGTGATTAGCTGGGCTGCGATGCAGCAGTGTTTGTATCCGGCTGTGTTTACTAATGAGCGTCTACGAAAAGGATCTTCGCTTTACAAAGACATACCTAGCATTGCATCTATGCTGAAGCTTCTGTGGAGAGCCTCTGTGAGCGCTTCAAGCATCGACTGCACGTGCGAGACACACCTCATAGACGATTTTGTGTGCTTCCAAGCTGAACTGGCCCAGTTCAAGCGGGCACCCAAACATACAACAGGGCCACCGTGTCACCAGTCCGTTTCCTTCCTCTGGTTTATGTCACACTTGGCATTGCTTGCAGGCCTGAGACCCCTTCGATGCAGGTGTTTCGGCAGTTCAGTGCTGTGAGTGTCTGAGTGTTCGGACAGTCAACCTGTCTCCGTTTGGACAGGGTAGTTTAAAGACGGATGTCTCAAAGATGCGGACAGCACATTGAGCGCGGTGAGAGAGTTCATTCCGGAACACAAGAAGGCCGATCTCCAGCGAGGCCGCAACAGCATGAACTAGTTAACTTCTTGAGCTACTTTCATAATAGGGTCAAAACTATAAAGGTGGTTGAACCAAAAAAGGAACTACGTAACTACGGCAAGAGCCAAGAGCTTCTCGGCATGACCACATCGTAGGGTCTGCTTATGATAGGTTCCGCAGAGCGGACAGCAGACGGTGTCATCGAATCTTGCGCTCCATGGAAAGCCCACAACATCACAGCAAAAGCCTGTCGACTAGAGAACTCAAAACCAGTCGAGCTGGCTACGGAGGCCGCAATGTGATGCTGTTCTAGCCGATCTCGGTTGGAGCCTCAGAGACTGCTTTCCCTCACGGGTCGCACTGGAGAGGCTTGCAAGCATGAGATGGCTGTAAAAAGCACGTGTAAATCCCCAGGTGTCTCCTCTCCGCAGCTGGATCGCGCAGAGCGCGGCTTCAGCTTTCGCAGTGACGGCCCGCTGGACATGCGGATGGACTGCCCGTGGGTTGTGGATTGGGTTTGTGGACCATTGAACAAGAAACACAGTCGCCATGGTATCGTTTCCGTGTAGCCAAGGTCTGACGCTTCGACGACGAGTCGTAGTAGTGTGTCCGGTAATGCTTTCTCCATTGCCATACAGTGCTCATGACGCTCCCGAGCATCTCTACAGATTACAGTGGATACTCTGGAGTCCATTAACAATTACATAACAAAATAATAGTAGTATAGTGGGCCCCAAACCCTATCCTACTTATTCAGGCCTCCATATTCGTGCAGTTCACGGCACCTTCTCGGTTTAGAAGGATCTTTTACACCTTGCAAGACTCTTGAATTGGACTAGAGTAGTAGAGGGCCTCTACTTTTGCTTGGGGAAAATCCGACAGAGACAGGCCAGGCCAGACATGTTTCCATGGGTCCGTGATGGGTGAAAGGAGCAGCCGGATCTGTTAAAGCAACACAGCAACATGCAATAAATAGTCAAAACACAACCTGGGCCACCCATAATTTGTTTCCAGCTTTGAGTGCCGAAGTCCCAAAACCCCCCATGCAAGATCCCCGAAACATAATATGTACAATTACACATTACATATTGTATGTATGTATATATATATATATATATATATATATATTCTTTATTACTTATTTATGGAGAACCCTCAACTCTAATCTTTGCTGAATCCTGACTGGGAGCCTGGGCTGCTTGGAGTAGGACGCCACGGATCCAGCACTTCGATCAGCAGCCTGGTGAGCCCGGATTGGTTTTGCATGCCATCGGGGCCTGAATACATATTAACAACTCATGTCATTGTTAAGTATAGTAATAATCGTAATAATGATGTTCCGTACGGTTCCTCATTGTATAATCTGAGTATACTACAACATAAACCCGAGCGGATAGCACGGCAGAGAGAGACAGAGAGAATATAGCCCCTTGACTTTACAGCCGAGGCCCTCAAGAGAGAAACTCCAGGGGGCAACGGACGGACACCCTGCGAACCGCGGGTGTGCGCTCGCGCACGGGGGAAGCGACAGGACGCTGTCGCGACCCCGAAGCCCAGTAGAGAGAGAGAGAGAGAGAGAGAACATAGCCCCAAAGCCCTATCTGTTTGGCCCCTATATGGATGCACTCATATATTATTTATAACTTCTACTGCAGATTAGGGGTTCGAGGCGTGTAGTAGATTATGGACTTTTTGAGGACTGCAAGGGTGCAGACCCCGATGGCAGTTTCTACTGCATCATGATTGCTACGACTGTGGCATGACTGCAATTAGGCAGTGGAGTTGAATACTGAGGCTTTTCAAAGGCTTCCAAGTGCAACGGCCCTGTTACATGTTGATGTCTTGCACTGGCTGGACTTCGTGAGATGGACGGTCTAGCGGAGCTTATGCAGCACATGCCGCACCTTGGCGTGAGGGTTGTCAACACGACATGAGTGCTTGCACAGGTACGTGGCCAACTTGCCACCTCATGAGCTGGAGAAACACATCTGCGAGTGGGCTCCTCAGAAGGGCTTGAGTCTGAATATCCGAGTACGAGCTTCTGGTCAGACTTGCCTGGATCTTGCGCAGCAGAGTAAGCAGCACAACGAGTTGTGGCAAGGCCTAAGCAGGTTTGGGTTCGCAGGCTGTGGCCCTCAAAGGAAGCCGCCTGATCTGTGAGTTGCAGTTGCACTTGCTTCCTGCTCCGTGAAACTACATTCTTCCGACCGTCGAGACAGACGCTTCGGTCCACCTGAGGTTGGGCGAGGAGGAGGGGCGACAGAGAAATGCGAAGGTTGCAGCTTGAGAGTTAACACCTTGTTCATGTTGACCGCTGTCTTTCATGGTGGCTTGTTCTACGATCTGCCCTTTTTCTCCTGGTTGCTTCTGTTAGCCCATGCCAGGCTTCTGTTAGCCGTTAGCCCATGCCAGGCTTGATGCCGCCAAGTCTTGTATATCCACAACAACAGGAGCCCAGCTTTGCAGCCCGCGTGGCCAGCCGGTTGGTCGTTGCGAAGCCACAGACCACCCGCCAGGTTGGTGGGTTCAAGTTTCCCTGAACCTTAAACCCCAAGTCCAAGTGCGAGAGCTGATTGTTTATGAAGTTCATGATCGTAACCACTGGCTATATAATATGTTGTTACTGCTGGTGCGATTATGAAGTCATGTAGTTGTCAATGATGACGACGATGATATTGATGGTGATGCCGCCGCTGATGCTGATGATATTGGTGATGTTGACGGTGATGATGATGATCTTGGCAGGGTGGCGGTTTCTTTTTTCAGAACATTACCATGGGTCATGAGAACTCCGGATCCAGGCGCAGTCACCGCACGCATACCTCCACCCATGAGCGGGCTCCATGTTCCTCAAGGAACAGGTTTTGCCTGAAGAGTATGGGGCTCTTTCAGGCTCCCCGCTCTGGAAACCGGAAAGAGGAACTCGCTGCGGGCATGAGAGGAAGACCCTAAATCCGACACCTCTGCAAGTCTACCCAGACCCAAAGCTCTATTGCTTGCGATGCCGGAGCAACAAAAATCACCAAAAGACCTCACGCCTTACAGCCCTAAAGTGATAAGAGCGTTTGGATGGGGGTGGGCAGTGAAGATGGTTGAATGTTTCGTCGCCCTACTGAGCCCGCCGTTTTGATCCTGGGCTGCCTGATGACGAGATATGTTGTTTCGGTGTTGTTTCAGTTGTTTTGGATAGCTGTCCTGCTTTGTGGAGGAGGTGGGGGCATGATGAATCCGTCTATTTGTAGTTGCTCGCTTGATGCTTGACGATTCATAATTCAATGTTCGAAGACAGGACGTGTTCAGGACCTGTTTGTTGTCTAAGCGCAGGCACATCGCGGACATAGTGTTGATGTAGGGCTTAAAGGCTGCCCCCACCCTGTAATAGTGGTATAATAGGAAAATAGGGCCCTAATATAATCCTTATAGTCACTATTACAGGGTTTGGGGCAGCTTCTAATGTAGGGCGTTATGCACATGCTATCTGCTACTCGATCCTTGAGTGTCTCTGCCAGGCTGCAGCCATCATCGAGGAGCCATTTCGCCCAGTGCAGACAGGGTGAAAGTTGGCAACTGCTGGCCTAGACTTACGCCATCTTACGCCTGTATGTAATTGTGTGGTTACGCTTTCGTTTTTTCATTATCCGTTTATTCACCCAAGACTTTCTGCAGGTGCTCTTGACTTGTCAACATGAAGAGGAATCTCCCGCTTTGCACTTTGGGTGGGTGGCCGATGCCGCGGTTTTCGACGATTGTCTCCCGTCATGTGGGAACTAGGGTTTTTTCGGTTGTGTACTTGGTTGATGAACTGTAATTGTGAATACATGCAGCTAGAGCATGTGTCCGCACATAAAAACTTGTCTACATATCTGTGTATGTATGTGCGTGTGCACATATTCACTTACTGACTTTTTTTATATACCTCTCTCTCTCTATATATATATATACATGCATGCATATAACTTTATATCACACGTACATACATACACATATACACAGGTTTATAGGCATATTACATGCCTGTATCGTGGCAGCGCTCCCGAAGCTGGCGAGGACTGCGCACGCGAGGAAGGGAGAGGCCCCGCCCGCGTGCACCCTGCTACCAAGTTGCTGGGCGGCACTGGCACTGTCATGTGCGTTGTTAAGGGTTGTTCTAAACCAGGAGGTTGAGATGAGCACTCGTACTAAAGGCCATGTAGCAGAGCTCAGCATCGGGACGCATGCTCCTCGCTGCGGTGAAACGAAGGGACACTAGCGGTAGATGTTAGGGCCTGAAAAGTCTGTAGGAGCACCTTCCAAGATCGCTAGATCGCACGGCCGAGGACGTTTCAGGCTCTGCGCATTCTAGTGAATGGCCGCATGCTCAGAGCATGGTGGCGGGATGATCCGGGAACGAGGGCTTTTGGTTTTGGCCTCGCGCATCCTGCAACTTTCCGATCACTTCCACCAGTACGTGCTGAACCCCGTGATGTTTGTGTTGCCACCTGTGTGGAATCGACATGCACTTTTCGGCTCGAGTGTCTCGCTGTTGACATCGATCCAGCGCGCAGCCATGCAAGAAACTCTTCACTCAGCCCAGCACTTTCTTGAACGGTGTACTGTAGGCCGACGTCTACTTACGATGACGAGTGAATATCCTGAGCCAGTCATGTTCATGGATACACGCGTGATAACTTGAATCAAGCAGGGTGTAATTATTGAAAACCATACTAGTACTAACTAATCCTAGTCCTACAAGTATCCAGCGGTGGTGCCACTTGAGCCCAAGATCAGCCTGCCGCGGGGCCACATTGCGAGCTCTGTTCGTGCTCGCAAAGGTGTACCGCCAAGGCTTCACATGCTTTCGGCATCTTTCGGCAGGGTGGACATTTCATGGGGTTAATGGGGCAGCCATAATTAAGACACTCGTTATTCAGGCTTACCCGCAAGTGCTTGTAACAGCTTGAGGAGGAGTTTTTGACAGAGCTTGAGATCTGCAGACGCACTGACACTGTAACTTGCTGAGCCCGCCAGGCAAAGGCTCCAATGGCGGGATTTCGATTTCTGGCGTTGGCA
>CAJNDT010001202.1:940057-990057 GCA_905221615.1 Symbiodinium sp. CCMP2592
ATGATGGCCTTAGCTGCTTCTGCCGGCTCCGTGGTTCAGAGGCCGGCATCAGATGTACGGCGGAAAGCGAGACCTCGAGTCCATGAAGGCATTTGTAGCTCCTGAGTCTGCATCTATCGCTTAAGAAAGCTCACAGGGCTTTGGGCTATTTGTGGCCCGTGCTGGATTATGGTCGTGCCTGAGCATGCAGCAACCAAGGAGGACTATGTCCGCAAGCCTCGCGGGACTGCTAAGAAGTCTGAGCTTTGAGAGGTGGCGGAAGCTTGGAAAGTATGCGGGAGGAGTTTTGGAATCTATTCAGAAGAGCATGGCAGTATCCACAACGACAGTACTGGCAATTATCACACTAGCCGCCCGCCACTTTGGGGGAGTTGGTCCCGGTGCAGATTCGAACTCTTGAAGCATCGGCAAGAGATCCAAGATCTCGTCCGGAAGATGTCGAGACTTCATTGGATTTGTGCGACAGGCGGTATAGACAGATTAGACAGGTGATCCTTTCACATGAAGAACTGTTGAAAAGTTGTCATGGCTTATCTGTTGTCGCTTCTATGCAGACCTGTGAAAAGAGCGTCAAGAAGCACGACTCTTGGACAAATCTTTAACTCCCGAAATGCGGGTTTGCACAATGGCTGGGCGGATGTGGATCTGTGATGGCCAGCAAACTGTGAGTGACATCTGAGAGCGAAAAGAGGGGCTACATGCAATTGCGGCACAGAGGAGTGACACTAGTTTCAATCTGGCAAGGAAGCTAGTCCGCGGGCTTGAACATGAATTCTTCTGTGCTTCCTGACCTCATTATTCTTGCGCTTCAAGTACCGATAGTCTCCCTCCGCCCAGCACGAACCGCAGAGAGTCTGACATTTCCCAGGTGAGTTGTCAGCAGTCTCGGCACTTCTCGAGGCGGCAGAGCAAGTGCTGGCTCCGGGAGGCAGCGTTGCAGAGTGGATTCAGAAACGCGATCCAGCTGGTGGAAGACGCCTAGATGGCAGAAGCGTGCACCCTGAGCTCTACACTCTACACCGTAGGAAGGCAGGACCAAGAACATCATCTGGAAGCACAGACTACGGGGAGCGGTGTACTTATCAATTATCAATATGGGTAAATTTTGCAGCAGGTGTCGGTAGCATGAGGCCTCCTGGCAGTCATCTCCTTCCACTCGCTGGAAGACGACCTCGTCCGCAAAAAGGCACCCCTTCATGGTGGTTCTGGCAGCCTGCCGACGGCGTAGAAATTGTTGCCTTCATGTCGCTGGCGCTTCTGTACATTGGCGACTGTGTTCCTAGTCTTTGCATCTTGGGACGCGCTCGGCATTGCGAGCCTTGTCAGCAGGTTGATACTGTGACAGTGACTATCCTGTGTGCAATGTTGTTTCGGCTTCGGAGGCTGACAGAATTCGACGTCCGCGGGAGAGACAGAAAGAGAGGAATATGAATATATATATATATATATATATATATACATATACATACACTTGTATTTAGATATACACATACATACATAGCTACATAGGGCTGTCTATCGGGGGCTCATCTTGCAGAACCGCTTACAGTGTAGGTGGGTAGTTCTCCAAATCAGGTCCTCAAGTCCTTAATAAAAGGCCATGGTTTCTTTGGATGCACGCCGACCCCGCACCGAGAAGCTCGCGTGGCATGTCCGAGTTGTGAGAGCGTAATAAGAGGGTCCCAACTACGGTTGATGATATAAATCCTGCGTTACCCATAATAAGGAATATACCATAATTCCCATACTCTAGGTTCCTTAAGGTACTGCAGGATTTATATCATCAACCTTATACCCTAAACCCTCATAGATCCCTTAAAGGTACCCTTATAGATCCCTTTAAAGGAGAGATCATCAACCGTAGCACTTCGAGCCACTCGGGAAGGTCCGTGGCGAGGCTCTTGGCCGCCGGGCGGCACGCCAGGGCCCCTGGCTGCCAGCAACCGGCCGGGAGGCTCACGGTTCCGAGGCTTAGGCTTACCCCAAGGGTCCAAGTCTAAGTACCCAATGATTATATAATATATACTCTCCAAAATCCTAAGCTACATAATTTCTATCCTAAAACTGAGTCTCTGATTCTGGGGTCCTTTGGACCCGTAGGCTTAATCAGGGTTTAAGGTTTATAGGATCTCCGGGGTTGCTTAGGGGCTTGAGCAATAAAAGTTGAGAGTTTAGTGTCCGAGTTTCAAACTTCAGAGTCCCCGTAAAAGCGGTTGCGGGTTCAGGATTTTGGTGGTCCAGTTTCCGTGTAGAACAGGCGCAAAGAGGCAAGGGGTAGGGGTTTGGTGGAATCTGCGGTTCAGGCTTGAAATCGGCCGTTTTGGTATAGGGTGTTACGACGACCTCGGTTCTTTGGCATTCGCCGATGCTTATGGATGTTCGTTTTCGAGGTTTTCTAAACCTTTAGTATCATAGTATTAGAAGAACATATTCTATTCTACCATACTCGACCATGTGTACTACATTTGCCGTATAGCATGCTCAGAACATCATAGTATACAACCCTGTAAGCCCTAAGGGGGAAAGATGCCCCACTTAAGCCAAGCAGGCCTTCAATTAACATAGTGGACATACAGAGCCGACCCACATTGCGTGCACAAAACAGTTAGATGCCTTACATTGCAGGCGCAATCCAATCCAGGCCGGAGGCAATAAAGTCCTTAGCTCCATTTTTCAGGTGGGAGCTTGGGTGTGGAGTGTTGATGCAGCTTTTGTAATGCACTCTGCATGACAGGGCTCTAACCCGGACTCTGAGTTGCAGATGAAAATGGCACAGAAGGTTGTTCAAAGTTTTTTTTTAACATCTTCTAGAGCTGTCTTGAAACCTCCGGCACGATCCAAGAACACAGCTGGCTCTGCCCAAGATCCCTGCCGTTCCGCTAGGGTCTTCGCCCTGGCAACGCCGAGCTGTCACGAAACCCAAGGCCCCGACCGCCAGGGATTTGTGACTGTCAATATTATTCCCGCGGGCTCCTTGCTGCAAGTACTGCAGAAAATGCAAAATATGAGAAGCCTCCTCGAAACATCTTGTATCTCGTTTTCCTCCGCTGGCGAAGGGTTCAGGGTTTCAGGCTATACGGCTATACCTTCATTCAATTTTCAACTCCGGTGCTGGGGCGACTGGGGCGATTTGAGAGTTTGCTTAGTGTGCCGTTGCTTTGGTCTCGCAGTGGTGCCCCCATGCTAAGGTGTACGATTTATTGCCGTTGCTTTGGTCTCGGAGTGACAAGTTCAAGTCGTCTCGCAGGCCAGGAGCACGAATTGCTCGTGGTTTGGCAATCGAGTTGTCCCATGGAGCTCCAGCAAGTCCGGTAAGAGTTTATATGTCCTGTATCTCCGCTTATCTCCGCATAGAAGATACATGAAGAAGCGAATATTGACAGCCACTACACCCAAGTTGAGAGGGCAATGCAAATCGTTCGCAGAAAACAGAGGACATGAGTGTTTATGTATAATATGTATACATCATATGTATATGTTTATGATATGAATATGTATATATATACATATATTCGTTCCATGTATATATATACATATATATATATATATATGTATTCAGGTAGCACATGCGTCATATAGCTTTACATAGATCTACGTGTGGACATATCCATGGCCACGAGTATAGGTATAAGTTGTGTAGGGAGAGATCCTTATAGTTGTTTCATATTAGTAATTAAGTACATACATAAATCCATACGTACGCACATCCATCCACCACACGTATGCATGCACGCGAACGTGTGTCTGCATGTCTGTGCAGTTTAGCAGGAGCCGCTCCGCCCGTTTGCGACTTGCGGTGCGCCGGGCTCCATCCGACGGAGGACCTCAGATACTCGCGATTGGGCGCTCGAACTGACATAGAGATCGGGATAATCAGTAGTGTTTAGTAGTAGTGTTCGCTTGTTGTCACATCATAGTAATACACTTTGAAACCGCATTCGACTCGTTCAGGCTCCTTTCTCAGATATATTTGAGTGTTGCGAAAAGAAGTCAGAATCATGTATACCCCTGATTAGCAAACCCACCGCCGAAGGATTTGGTTCAACGAGGTTCTATAGGCGGTCTGCATTAAGCATATAGTCTGGTAGACTCGCACACTAGAAGCAACCATAAAGACTGCAGCTGTGTGGCAACGCAGGGCAGTGAAACCCTTTCCCATATTTCGGAGCAATGGATCAGCCACGGCATCACTTGCGATTTTTTCTTTCACCGGTCTTTCACCCATTGGTCTCGGGACATCGCAAACGTACACCCGGTGCAGATGCCCGCAATAAACCCTGAGAAACATATGTGCCTTAAAACCACCTTGCAGAATGTGATGTGGATGTGAAGGCAGTGCCGCAAGACACGAATCCTGATCACTTAGCGATTGGCATCCTAATCACGATTGCCATAGCACAAGTCACTCACTAGCCTTGCAGGCCGCAGTGTGGCCCCGAGGGGGAGACCGCGTGAGCCCAGCAAGAAAAAGACGGATTGCCTCGATTGTGGTTGATGAAGTCAGCTTACTCGAGTAGTCGATGTCAGTGGGCAAGGTCAAACTGTTGGAGGAGCAAGACTGTCGTGTGTGGTAGCGCCCAAGTGTGCATTCGCTGTGATGCCCACCAGCCCCTGGAAACCTGTGTACCGGGCACTGAGGTCGACATTAGCCCGCCTTCAGGTATGAGGAATTAAAGAGTTGCAGAGGGATAGAGAAATGAACAGACACTGGAAATGAATCTCCGAATCCCAAGTTAAACGTTACTTGTCGAACCCTTATGAGCCATTTCATTACTACCAGATTATAGTTTCTCTGAACTGGTCGCACCATTGCCAAGAAAAAGTGCTTACTTCAGTCAAGACGTCAATTGCACGTGTCTCCAATTGTCATATCCATGTACAATATAGTTCTTAAGCTGATGCACAGTGAAGCATAATATGTGTTTGTGTTGGGTTGCGCAAATACACGAACGAGTGTGTACATGTGTGTACATGTATAATGTGTCTGTGTATGAACGCATACACGACAAAACACACACACACACACACACACACATGCGCATTGACTTACACTTATGCATCCATGCACACAACACGCCCACACACACCCACACACCACCCACCCACCCATCCACCCACCCACACACACACACACACACACACACACGCACCCATGCATGCATGTCAGTGTGTGTATATTATATACATATATATATATATATATATACAGATACGAATCTACACACTCATATACTTGGGACAGCTTCCGCCATACAAGCCGGAAGACAGACCAATGCATACGTTTGTGCTCTAGAAGTAGGTACACTTCCGCTTGCGATTTACAGCTGCACAGGCTGCCCCTATCTCATCCAAAGATACACATACCTACAACTCGAAGGGGGAGCTAAGCTTCTCATGAGAAGCTTACCCATGAAGGCTATACGCCGTAGCCGAAGTCGCCGTATTCCCTAAACCCTAACGGCGCAACCCTGCCGTGCGGGCTTGTCCTGGCGAACTAAGAGAACAAGTCGAATCCCCAGCCAATACTGCATCTTTGGGATCGCCCAGGTGTTTCGATTTCGGCTCGAAGAGTTACAAGATCATGGGGTCGGGAGCCGAGCTTGGGGAAGCTACACATGTTTCACTCCGAGCACGCCCGATAGACCTAACCCTGAAACCCTACCCTGTATCGTAGGTTCGTCCTAGCCAGGCGGGAGGCAAAACAAAAAGGGTTTAGGGTTTCAGGGTTTCCCCAACCGCCCTAACCCTAACCGCTCCTGCGTTGTGCGAGTTGCGACCGTTAAGCCCTGATGCCTTCAGCTCCAAACTCGAAAGCCTACCCCTCAACCCGACCTGCGTTGCAATGCCTGGCGTGGTTTGCTTCTGCTGTTGTCTGTATCCTCGAGCTGGGTATCAGATCATGCTTGTGCGCCCGGGTAAAGAACGCAAAAGAGCTCGGTTCCTGAATTCAAGGACTTGGGACGACTTCCGAGGCAACGACATGCTGGGAGCCCAGATGAGATGTGCGCTTGCACCACTTTTCATCATGCACACCCCGATGTTAGAAGTGCAGGGCCCTCAACGACCCGTTTCCACACGAGCAAAGCCACCTAGTAATTAGACAAGCTGCAGCCTTTGTCTGGCTTGTCCGAGAGTGCATAATGAAAAAGTAGAAGCCTGATTGTTGTCATACTATAGATTACTATAGATACAATATTTCGAAACACGAGAGAAGAATGTTCCATTCATGCCCTTTTGCAAAACCACTGTAGGCCCTAAACCCTTATGCCCCTAAGACCCCTTAACCTTATGTTCCCTAAACGCCTAAAACCCTTAAACAGGCCTCGCCTGGATTGTCCGAGTGTGAGCGCCGAAACCCTTAAACCCCTAAGACCCCTAAGCCCTATGTTCCCTAAACCCCTAAACCCTGTGTTCCGGGTATGGCTGAGGCAATGGGATGGCAGCCACTTCTTTTACATTGTCAGCCTCAGCCAGCAGGCGCCTGCCTTGGGACTGACGAGCAGTTCAAGTTATTGTCCAGAGCTACTTGGAGGTTCGTGGGTAGTCATAAGTATGTAACTATACTTACAGCCCATATTAGGGGACTTATAATTCCATTTACAACTACCCATGAACCTCCAAGTAGGAAACCTTAGACAGCTGGACATAGTGGTTCAGTGGCCACCGTTTAACAGACACTGTGTGCCGCCCTTTCATTCTCTGCTTTCAACAGCTATCGCATGTAAAGGTAGTTACAATATTTAGACAGATTTTGCCACAGTCTCGCAGCATTGCCGTGTGAGCCGCGACGTCACACCTCTTTACAACAACGAAGGCCCCTGTCCGACAAGCCATGTAACCGGTGCCTTGGGCGCATGTTTGGGCGCGGATTTTGTCTAGCGTTGCTGGCACTTCGTTCCACTGCAATTTGCCTCTATGATGGCATACCAGAGGAGGATCGCGCTCTGATCAAGCATGCAGATGGAGTTGAGACCGAAATCGTGCTTGTTCCGTACACCTGGGATTCCTCCTATTTTGTGACGAAAATCGCTGAGATTCTGATATCAGAAGCTTTGGGGTACAGTACCAAATTCTACAGCTGGTGGCCAAGTGAGGTGCTCGACTCGGCTTTGCTGCTGTCAGTGTGCTCCACTGCTGACTGCAATGAGACCAACCCGAGAAGTGTGGGACACATCGCCCTTGAGTCTTGGATTGGGGCATACGGAGTTCACTTTGAGGCTTTTCGGGATCGCCACCCGAGCATGGCTCCCGAAGACCTTGGAACTATAGGCTATTCTGGTGAAGAAGCACTGTATGTCTCCCGCACGATCTTGCAAGAAGCCTGGGATGAGTCGGGCTATGCTTTGGAATACTACAGGACATACAACACCTCGCACTACGATGCACCCAAGTTTTTCGACAGATACACCGACTTGCCAGCTGACGAAATAATGCGGTGCAACGAGACAGGCATTATGTTCACAGATACGGCCTACATGAATCCATACGCACAATGGACTGGTGACATTGAAGGGTTGATTGAGGTTCCGGGAGGCTATCATGCATACTGTGAGGGGGATGGCAGGTTTTGGTTTTCACCCGCTTGCCGACAGAATACGACCGCCTGCATTCCTATTCTCTCTCCGCACTGGGGTTGGATGGTGGATGCCTACATGGCATGGGCAACTGCATACGGCATACCCGCAGCCATTGGAATATCCTGGGATGCCGAGACGCACCTGAATCACTACTTGAACTTCCGCGTCCTGACATACGCGTTTCGGCCAAATGGAGGATTGGCGAACAACCAGCCGGATCCCGTCATATTTCCGCCTCACAGCGCAAATGAGTGGCTGGGCTTTGGAGTACCATACTTGAATACTTTTTCGGTACCTGTTCCTTAAAGGAAGCATTATGAAATACCCTAAACCCGAATCCTAAACCCTGAACCCTAGTCACTTCAAAGTCCAGGTGGGCACAGGGGAATAAGCGAACGGATTCGGTCGGCTCCTACATCGGCAAGTTGGTGAGTCGAAGCTTAAGATCAAAAGCTTTCAAGGTGTATGAGATGATGAGACGCATGCGGCTGGATATTCAGGACGTTGTCACAGTTAGGTAACATTTTACATTTTTATGGGTACTTAAACCCAATAAGGAATAAAAATGTACAAATTTAAATTCCTACCCCAACAATGAACTAGAGGAGATGCAGCAGACCCTTGAAGAAGTCCAGCGCACCCGGGCTGAGAATGCATACGGGTACCAGAACTACGGGTATGGGGCAACAGATGCCTTGCTCAATTCCTATGCATGCCAGTGGGCACGGGCGAACCGGCACAGATGGGAACAGTGGATTCCAAAGGAAACCACATGCTTTCCAGGTTTTGGACTTGTCGATGCCAACGGCATGTATGTTAGCTCGCGAGATTCGGCAGCAAGCTGCAGTGTCTGCACTCCTGGAACCTTTTCTGAAGACCTGGTGGATGAATCTGGGCAGACTTACCGGTGTGGGTCGTGTCCTCTGGGCAAGCACCAACAGTTATCCTCGGAAACCATTTGCTTACAATGCGAGCGGGGCAGGGTCGCTTCCCTGCCCGGGCAGTCTGCATGCGAGGCCTGTCCGCTGGGAAAGTACGCAAACAGCTCTGGCATGACGGAATGCTTCTCCTGTGGGACGGGACCTGCATGGACCACGAGTCGGCTCAGTGAGGATTATGGGGCTGCGAGGTGGGTTGAGGTGGAGAGCGCTGTCTCTCGGGACTACTGCCATTGCTTGTCAGGTTGGTTTCTCGACGCTGAGACATGTCGAGAATGCATGCAAGGTGCTGAGTGCGCAGGTTCCAATGAGATCATGCTTCTGCCGGGGTACTTCTCCAACAACGAGGACCGCGGCTCGGTGTTTAGATGTTTCAGCAACCCTTCCCAATGCCCCGGCGGTCTACCGGGAGCATGCAGCACGGGGCGCGACAACAGCAGCGTCGCATGCAGCGCCTGCCTACCCGGACTGCGACAGAACGGACCAGGGTGTGGACCATGTGGCCGGGAAGACTTTTTCATGTTGCTTTTCTTCGTGCTGCTGATTGCTGTTGGCACTGGACTTCTACATCGTTTCTACCTGAGAGCGGCTTACTATCGTAATTTGAGGCATGGTGACCACTTGTTGAATGCTAGCATGTTCGGCACTCAGCTAATTGTTTGCTTGCAACTGGTTGCCATCGTGCAGAAGCTCGCCATCGATTGGGAAGAGCCATTCGCCTCCGTTGTGGATGCTCTGAACTTCGTGTCGCTAGCAGAGCTGATGGAATCACTACACGCAATTTCCTGCGTCACACGCGTTGGCCCGACGGCGAACTTCCTTCTTCAGACATTGGCGGCTCCGCTTTCCTTCATGATTATGCCTTGCTTGATGCATCTTTTTCGGGCCGTTGTCAGGTCCAGAGCAGTTGCTTCCAGCCAGAAGGGGTACGTGGACAGGTATGTTCTTTGCGAAACCCTTGGTTCTATTTTCGTTCTTTTCTTCATCGCCCAGTGCAATGCTATTGCGGAGCCGTTCCAGTGTCAGAGCCATCCCAACGGAATGTGGTCAATGCGCGAAAGCATAGGCGGGGGGGGGGGGGGCGCTCTTCAAAAACGAAGGTCATCATATGAGAAATTATGAGAAGGATCATGGGCCTTAATGTAGCTCCTTAGTTCTGTTCATCATAGGAGAAGGATCATAGGCCTTTAATGTCGCTCCTTACTGTGAAACTCCGAGACTCTGAGGTGTTTTCTGCAACTTTGGCGACACCCACCTCGAGTTGTGCATAGCTGGTGCCATCTTGAGCGCCTGGTTTATTCTTAAGGGATCTGGGTTATTCTTCAGGGATTTAGTCAAAGTTACCCTGATGATAGGGATCTAGAGCAAATAACATGGTTTCCTTATTATGGTATCTTAAACCATAAATTAAATCCCGTAAGAAGAACCCAGGCACTGTGCCACTATGCTTTCTGTCGGCCTGTGCTTGGGCCGTTCTCGTTGAATTCCCCAGACGCCTGAGAATGGTGGACATGACCTTTATCCGAGCATGCTCGTTCTTGATCTTGAGATTTCGGCCTGGATGTGAGGCCTTCTCTATCTTCCTCTTGATTCGAAACGTGCTCCTGGCTTTAGCTCCGGTTTTGCCCTCCGCCAACGCAAGCCTTCTCCTGATCAGTGCGCTGCTTGGACTGAACTTCTACCTGGTCTCCTCCTTCAAGCCCTGGAGATCAGACTATGCCTGTTATGCAGACCTAGTTGCCAACACTGCTTTTCTTGCCATCATGTTCCAGGCTGCATTCTTCGTGACAGAGGTGAACAGAGCGGCCGTGCTGCTGTTGTGCACCGTTGCTCTCATTTTCATACTGGTTGGTCTGACACTGGGTTCTCGTTAGAAGATTTACCTGAAGTTACCGTAATAGGAGTCTATTCTAAATAATACTGTAAGGTTTCTTTACCATGATAAATCAAATCCCACAGCAAGAACCCAGGACAGCATGGACTCTGGTCGCTGCAGGCTCGCAGATTGCCACAAGGAAGATGAAGCGTAAGTTCGACTTTTTCATTTCGCACCAGAAGAATGCCTCTGGAAGCCTGGCGCGGCTGCTGAAAATCGAGCTCCAACTGCGTGGTCAGAAGGTTTTCTTGGATGCCGATGATCTGACTGACCTCTCACGCTTGTTCGCCATCGTGGCGAGCAATGTGTCGCAGCTCCTGTTTCTTTGCAGCCCGCAGGTTTTGACATCCCGGTGGTGCGTTGCAGAGCTCGTGACGGCTCGGATGCAGGGACTGGAGACGACCCTTGTGATGCTACCGAAGTTCTTTCTGCCTTCGGATGGGTTCATTCGTGCCTATGAGAGTACGGTCGTCGATATCCAGGACTTGGCCAGCTATGGCTTTGCGGTGGAAGACATTACAGAGACCTTGCGATGGTTGGGCTCATTGAGAGCGATGACCGTGAGCCAGGAACTCTTCGAGGGAAGTATCAGCTATATTGCAGATCAGCTTTCGAAAGCAAAGATGCCAAGCCGGAGCTCAGCTGAGGAGGTTGGGTCTGGATGTTTAATCCTGGCAGATCATGCCGACATAGAGGCCGTTGCAACTGCCCATGTGTTGCTGCACATGATCTCCCCTCATGTATTGCATATTTGCAACGTTCTTCCCAGGGTTCTAGCTTCCGGCGAGAAGCTGCGACAAGGCATGGCAGTCTTGGCGCAAGGTCAGTTCCTGCTCTTGCTGTGCACCAAGAACAGCCTCACATCTTCGTGCATCATCGAGTGGTTGTTGCAGGCTCACAGCGCATCGGCTTCTTGCCACATCCTTCCCATCCTTGCAGAAGAAGGATACCAGATACCGCAGTCGCCAGAAGCCTTCGACGACCTTTGCGCGCACCCAAATGTGCAAACAAATCGCAATGCAGCCGCCTACAATAGCATCCTCAAAGCCATCTTTATGCACATAGCAGTGCATTTCATGCCGAAGTTTTCAGGGGAGGCTTCTCTGGCACTGAAGGCCAAGGAGATCGCGTCGCGCATGCGACATAACGACATGCCAAGCCTGGGTGCTTTGAAGGATATGTCGGCATTTCCAAACTTGCAGCTCGATGATGTACACCTTCCATCTTCAGGCACATCGTGCGATGTCCAGCTGCAAGGAGCCACAACTTGCGTGGAAGAATGCGAGAAATCTTTTCAAGAAGAGATGACTTCATCAGCCTTTTGATAAACAGCGCAGTAGGACCAGTATATCTGATTTTCACGCTTCCCCACTTTCCACAACATCCGTTTGAAATGGATTGCAGAAAACGGGAGTTTAGCGATGTTTAGCGTGGCTGCCTTAGGCGCCGTAGCGTTTGGTCGTTACGTTTGGTTGAGTGGTCTCGCCGAGTAAAGCCCGGCGACATAGCTCATTCGAAGAACTTAGCAGTTCTCTCGGGTTTAGTGGTCACGTCGTACGGGCCACGGTTGCTTGATGCTTCGTGGCATCTGCAACAGTTGTTGCCTGAAGAACTGCTCTTTGCCGGACATCCTGGTGTGTGCATCTTCTGTCAAACAAGTCATCAGTGTCGAAGCCTCGTCCGGCACAGTCCGAGCAGTGGGACCTCAAAGAGTCTCACAGACATGCATGACAAGAATCGGAATAGTCAGAAACAAGATTCTCCGTGTGCGACTGCCACCTGCATGATCGAGATCCGCTTGGAGCACGAATTCTGTGCCAAAGCACATCATTGAGGACCACTGGGACTGAGAAGCAAAGTCAGTAACTTCGCTCTCTGAGGAGTGGGACAGCTTCCAGATCCTGGAATCAGGGAGCCTGGTGCCCAGTTAGCTTCGGGATGCGGAGGAAAATCAGGGGTGGTTCAGGATTCGGGTTCAGTTTCTGTGTTCGTTTATGTTTGTAAGCGATGGTCTTCGACATCCTTCTTGAAGTCTGAATGCTGTTGCACTGTGCAGTTCACACAGTAGCCACTAGCGATGCTAGGCAAACTGCTTGTCCAAGCTGTTCGGTTCGAAGAAGCACACGGGACATCATAGCTTTCAGATAGCAGTTCAAGAGCGACGTAGAGCACCGTAGAGTGAGTTTGCCATTAACGGATGAGGTGTTGTGCTGGAGTCGGTCCTGTATTTAAAGATACTCTGGCTATTCCCCAAACCCCTTGGCCTCAAAATGTCCAAGACGTTCCGAGCCTCACGAGACCTCAAGTTGGAGAACATTGTTAGCACAGACAGCTTCAACTCTTAGGCTCTCCAGCTGTTTAAGTAGCCTACACCACGGTGACAACCACCAGGCTGGGAGAAGACGTTGTACCCGAACTGCAAGGATGGCAGCCCATTTGAAAAGCCGAGCCCCCGGTAAGCTGGGGATTCCGCCTGTTGGAACAGGCAGTGTGGCACAGTGGGGTAGTCGTCAGGTAATGGTTGTTGCTGCGGCATCATCATGCTTTAGGAGCGTTGGCAGTAATTCGTAGTGGCAGTAGTGGTCGTCGAACTTGCGGTTGCCATCGTCGCTGTCGTTGTTGCAGCAGAAGTGGCTGCTGCTGTGACGGTGGCCCTGGTGGTGGCGGTGGTGCTGGTGGTGGCTGTGGCTTTCGCTGATGGTGATGCTGGTGCTGCTGCTGGCTCTGCTGCTGGTGGCGGTCCTGCCTGCTGCTGCCGCTGCTGCTGCTGCTGGGTTTGTGGCAATTGTGACTGCGGTTGTTGTTGAGTTGTTGTTTCCGCTGCTGCTGCTGCTGGTCAGTCGTTGTGGAGATTTGAGTCTCTGCACTCAGCATAATACACTATTTCGGTGGTTCTTTCTTATAACTACAGTAAAACTGGCCGCAAAACCCTAAGGCCCCTATATTAAGCGATACTCAGCACGTCCTGCCCTGGGTTCGTGGTTCCCCTGTCAGCTTCAGGCTGGAGTGAGGAGCTCGGCTTTAGTCTGCAAACAGACTCATCCTGCCTCACCCTCACCACATCGCAACTCTCTCGAAATCACAGAACTGTGCCGTGTGGGGGAGGGGCCCCAAAGTACCAACATAGGGACTACTTTAAGGACTAAGTATATGCTATTTCGGTAAATGGGTGGTTGTCAAAATTAGGCTCCCTTTTTGGGTCCTGAATATAACGCGGCACCTAATATTTAGGGTGCTGTAAAAAGGGACCCTAATTTTGACAACCGCCCACATGGATCTTTAGGGCTGATTTCGGAGCTCCCCATGGCACCAGGCATCAGCTGGTGGGCCCCGATGGGAAGGGCCATGGCCGTAACTGGACTCCGGGCCTTGGGCTTTCTATAGGGGGCTTCAATAATTTATCCCTACTATTTGGGGGTTCCTAATTATAACTATATAGTCTACCGGACAACAAAACCCTATTGAGGGTTCCTTATGGTATAATGGACCCCAAAATGTCAACCCTATTATAATTACTAAGGCCCCTGTATTAACGCATTGAACTTATTGGATGTCAGGGGTCCCCGAAGTGCCAAATTAATTAATGCCATCATTCAGGACCGTCGAAGGAGCGTTTGTCTGGTTGCAGAACGTAGTGACGAAGTGATAGACCAAATTGGCGAAAGCATCGTCTGCTAGTAACAAGGTGCGTGATCATGCGGATGGTGTCCGTGAAAAAGCAGGCGGTACTAACAACGAGGGCTTGCGAATTTATTGCTGGGAGGTGGTTCGCGTTTGAGTCACGCGTCTTTCCGTGTCTGTGTGTGTGCGTGCCAAACCCCGTGCTGAGGGAGTTTGTCAGCTTCGAGCAAAAATCAGGGGATGGAGCAGGCCTCTGTAGCCCCATCAAAGCTCTCGTTTACTCTACTCTACTTTTGCGATATCGTATATGGAAGGCTTTCCCCTAGGTTCTGAAGTCTTTTGCACGTTGCATGACCAGTTCGAGTGTGTAGTCAGAGGCTAAGCCAAGAACCCAATGGGTGGGTGGGTTTCAGTGCAAGCGCACGTTCGCTTGCGTTTGCCTTTTCTTTCCGTTTATGACAAAGCCTATACCAGCAGAAAGCAGCACCATAGAGTTGCTCAGAGCTTCATGGTTGTGCTCAAGAGGCAAGGACAATGAAATCATGTCTTTCCTGATGATGAAGCAGGAAAGGCTTCTGTGGTGAGAAGGATAGTCGCACGAAGTGCCAATTCAAGATTGATAAGATTGAGGTGGTTTGGGAGTTGAGCTCTCGATCTCGAGAAGTTAGGGCTGAGGGTTTACAATTCAGTTCAGTGTTCGAGGGCAAATGTACGGACATAGGATATGCGCAGGAGTTGAGGGCATTTCAGGTCATCTTTTGCCTGATCAGTAAGGACATGTATGACCTCCACACCGCAATCCCAGTACATGAATCCTCAGCCCCCAACCTAAGCTCGACTAAGCCCGGCATGTAGCAGGACCATTGGCCGCCATGCCGAAGATGCTGGGAAGGCGTGCAGCAGATGGGTCGCAATAATTCCTTACCCAGAATCAGAATGCAGGTGGAAGTCTTGCACATGCTTGCTCTCTGCCACGCATGTGAAATGAGGACAAAAACGCCCATAGTATAGTATACTATACTATACTATATGCTTGAACGGTTGGGATCAAGTGATTTAGTCGTTTTCAGGAGCCGTACCCACCGCACTGGTCGCTCCCTGCTTCGAAGAACGTTTAGTTGTTGGCCCCCGTGTAGCAATACTGCATTGCTATTAGTAGTGTTATTGCTACTGTTGTAGTTATGATTGTTGTTAGTGCTACTATACTCAGTAAGGATGTATGCAATTATTACAAACAGTCGCGGCATTATTTGTGTCACTATCACAGATCCTCTTTGGGGCCCCACCAGCGTACATCGCGAAACGAAGCGATCAAACCACCCACGATTTCTCGAAAAGTTTTCACAAGCCCCTTTCTTTCAACGGTCCGGCGACTGTCTCTGCTCTCTTCCAACCCCTCATCTGCCGCAGAGGCTTTGACTAAACCATAAAGCCTCAACCCTGACAGTACCCTACCCCTAGTATAGGGGCCGAATGAAGCACCCGCTGTACGATTTTGGGGGGTTCCTTATGCATAGTGGGCCCCTAATTTCGGCTAACTAATTATAAAAAACACCCGAGGAGGTAGGCACTGTGTCCGCCTGACTTCAGGCCGGCAGTCTATACAAGGTGGGAAGCCAGATGTGTTTAAACTGATAAGGAACCTTGATTTGGGATTTAGTGCTTGGGTCTGGGCTAGGAAAGTTTGGGTTCAGGGAGGTTTGGAGCCTTAAACGCTAAACCCGAATCCTAAAGGTTCTGCAACGACTTCTTGTTTCTGCTTGCTGTTTGCAGGTGACAGGGTCCTGTGGCAGATTCAGGATGTAAAGCCTTGGGCGCAGCCGCAGCTGCCGAGCTTTGAGCCCTGCAATGCCAGCACCGAGTCATGGCTACAGGGACATGTAAGCACGAATTGCCATGTTAAGCAAAACTGGGACCAGAAGCAAGGATCTGACCGCATTGCACCGTTCATGTATCGCTTTTATAAGTGTACATCTTCATGGAACCTGTCAATATGCGAGGGTTACATGCGAAGTCAATAGCTGAGCAAGCCGACCACGAAAACTTTCCATGGCGATCTCCGTGCCGGTTACCGTAGCAGTGGGTGGGAGATGGCAAGAGATTGAGGATGCCAACCATCGCCTCTCCCGGGACCTTGCCGTGGCAGAAGAAGATGCCGTGAGCCAAAAGTCGGCCCTGGCCAAGGCAGAGGCTGCCTTACAGATGGCTGCCTCAAGAAACAGCAGTCTTCAGGAGGCTCTTGAAGCAAAAGCCAGGGAAGCAGAGGCTTTGCGTGAGTCCCTGGTCCTATCTGCCCAGGCCTTGGCTGAGACCAGTGCTGCAGCCTCAATAGCAAATGATGAGGTCTCTCAGCTAACATCCTCCTGCTCGTCTTTCTCTTTTGAGTGTCAGCACCTCCGCCAGTCACTGGAGGAGTCTCTGGCGGAGGCATCAAGAACCATGACCCAGCTTGCAGCAAGGCAGCAAGACTTGGCCCTGGAGTCCAGCCAAAAGGCCGAGATATAGCACATTTCGTTTTGGTAGAGAGAGAGAGAGATATATATATATATATATATCTCATTTGATATAGCATAGCATGTATTTTTTTGTAAACCATGCGGCATTTATTCTTTGTATCATAGTATAGTACATTGCCCAAAAGAAGGCCGAGATGGGGGCCAAGAACCTCCACCTCGAGTCAGAGCTGGCGATGCTGCAGTCCAGGTACACCAACCAAGGCACTCATGTGCAGCTGCTCCTCCGAGAGAAGGACTACGTTTAGGGTTTAGCATTTAGGGTGTAGGGGCTCCTGCGAGAGAAGGACAATCTACCCACCTGTATAAGTTATATCGCTACTGCTTCATACTATTATCATATCACTTATTTCAGACGAGATTATGCTATCTCCAGGTCATAAGTACTATATTATACTATACTTTAGTAGGCCAGGTTCGGCCAAATGTTAGCAAATGCTATTGAGATAGCTTGCAAGTCCCGCCTGGAACTGCTCTGATAGTGGGGCTAGGGCACATCGCAGTTTGCCTCGTGACCCTGCCCCAAGAGGAGCGACTATGGACGCAGCTCAGCCGCTGTCGAAACGCTGCTCCGCGTTCCCCTGCGCAGCATGCAGCTTGGGCTTGATCCTAAACCAGTAGTTGTAGTAGAATGCGCCCCAAAATCCTACGAATTCTAATTATTAAGACCCGTATAGTAAAGCCGCCGAGACGCCCTCTGTTCAGTCTGTTTGAAGCCATCTCCTGGAAGCTCAAACCGCCTGAAACTGACTGCAAGGATGAGTCTCATCCGGCTGTGCCAAGTTGTGAGAGCGTAAACCCCAAACCGTCTAAACCGTAGAGGGAGAGAGGGAGAGAGGGAGAGTAGACTAAATCAGAGTGTCACAGAGGATGGGACGAACTGAAATACGCATGCTGATACTTATTCCCTGCCGTTTCAGTTGTCAGCCCATCCAAAACTCACATTCCCCTCCAAATCCCAACACGGTCGGGCCAAGTGCCACTTTACTCGCCCTCTAGGCCTGGGAGAAGAAGATAGAGCAGCCGCGGGTTGTAATCCTTAAGCCTTCGAAGCTCAATGCAGTCCCTTTGGCCTACAGGAACGGTCGCTTCTGGAGTAAAAGTAACCCCGACAGTAATCCTGCAAACCTTAAGTGGCCATTCTTGTATCCGCTATCGTAACCCTTCAAGTGACCCTCACAATGACCCTGAAACTAATCCTTATTGCCCTAAACATGACACCGTTTATAGACACCGCCTTTCAGGTTGAAGTGCCAACCCGGCCTCGTCCGGCAAACGAGGGCCGCAAGCGAAGCAGCTCTCTTACTGTCAAGAAGCAGGTCGAAGGCAACGTGAGGTTTTGGGGTTTTGGATGGTTTAGGGAATGATAATAATAATAATAATAATAGGGGCCTGAGCAATCAGAACTGGGTTTGGGGGTATTTAAAACCTGGCTCCAGCCAAGCTGCTCTCCACAGGCAAGCTTCAAAGCCTAGAACATTACACTGTTACCATCATGGCGGCTGTATGGGCAGATATTATTACAAATTCTGCCGATCCTATGTTGCAGGTTTAGGATTGAGAGGAGTTTAGTGCTCAGGGGATTTTTAGGAGACTTGAGTCCAGTAGCACGAAAACGGTGATTTTTCGGGGTCTTGGGTTTGCAGGTTTGTAGGGTGTAGGAGAGGCTTTGTGGCTATTGTGGATGCTGAGCTTACTCTCTTGCGTGCTACTTGCAGCTCCAGGATTTCGCAGGGACTTGAACGTGACAGGCGATGGCCAAGACCCTAACCCTAAACCCCTAAACCCCTAAAGCCAGACCTCGCGAGCGGGCATCGTTTCCATGCAATGCGAGAGGGTAAAAAAACCCTAAACCCCTTGGCACAAGTGAGAATCCAACGTTTCCAATTTCACACCGACTCCGCACCTAAGAACCTCGCCTGGCTGTGTCCGAGTTGTGAGAGCGTAAACCCTAAACCCTAATAGTCCATGGAAACTTCGTGAGATTCCGTTGGCAGGCGCGCCGGCCGTCCACGATGCACGGGCACTGGCAGACTTGGAGCGAAAGTTGTGGCATGCGCAGAAGGCCAGAGATACCCTCGATCTATATCTATATCTATATATATATATATGTGACACATATGTATATTATATATATATATATATCTCTCTCTCTCTCTCTCTCTCTCTCTCTGTCTCTCTCTAGGTGTTCGATATGGTTTAGCAGCTGTTTGCTTTTGAATATGTTGTCAGTGCTGGTTTCGCTAGCACAGTAGTCGACGCGCTGCAAGTGCATCCAACGGCAGAGGGTATCTCCAGGAAGTCACAAGCCGCACGTCTCCGCAAAACTGTGTCGGCCCGAAGTTTGCCAGTTTAGTTAGTAGTTCCAGTGACTAGCAGACACAGAGAGTCCCTCGGTTCTTCCCTTCTGAATGGCTCCGCTGGGCACGAATGACGGCGCAGCCCCGCCAGCTCCTGGGTTCTTGTTAAGGGGTTTTATTTAAGCTACCAGAATAAGGAAACCATGTTTCATATTATGGCAACTTAAATTACATTCCTTGATCCCTAAACCCATGGTAGCTTAAACCTTGATCCCTAAACTCTTACAGATCCCTATTACGGGCACTCAAACTAAATCCCTCATACAAGAACCCAGGCTCAGGGGCCTGTTATCTTCGCCTGCCCAGAGGAAGACCCAGAGCGCCTCCTGCGCGAACGTCGCCAGGCCGCACTCGATACTTTCTAGAATACAAGTAACAGCAATATATATATATATATATATACACATATATATATATATATACATATACATATATACACTTTACAGTGATGTAGTAGTAATAGGGAATGATACAGGGAGCCTAAAGGAATACTGGTGGTGCTAAGAGTACTTTTCGCCATTGTTGGCGAGACATTCAAGCAGCCCAGGTCTGTGCAAAAATTCTCACACAGAGCTGTGGGAGGGTGCAGAGACACAGGACGGGTACAGCGAGGCATCCGCAGAGTGGACACCCTTGGGGAAAGGCTACGCAGAGGCTATGGAACATGTTCGGTCTTTAGAAGCTATGGAGCATATCCGCTCTTTGCAGAGCCGCCTGGTGTTGTTGTGAGGCATGTTTCGTCGTGCTTTCTTGTTTTCATGCATGCCTAGCAGACAGGAACAGCCAAGGCAACTGCAGCTTTTTCTCCGAATCACTGGACACCACACCGTTTGAAAGCCACCGACTCACTTCATTGGAGGGTGCTCTACGTGATCCCGATGCCACTTCCCAGGTGGATCCGGCACAACTGCGGCGCAGTTTATTCCCAGCCGTGCTCGAGCTCACGGAGCAAATTCACACTCCATGCTTGGAGGCTACGCTCAGCGGACACGGCCCAGATGAGATCCGCTCCCTGTACCGAAGCTTCTACACCGAGCCGCTTGACCTTGAGACCGGCGACCCGGGGCCAGAAGGGGGCTGCCCTGAAGTCGCGGCTGCTGAGTGGCCACCTGCGAAGTCACACAAGGCCTTGCGAACCATCGCAGAGGATGCGACGTCCACGCCACCGGGCACGCAGATGTTTCATCAACATTCAGATGTCCAGGCAGGACGTGGAGACGACGACGACTTGTCGTTAGATCGAAGTCTCTCAGCTGCTGTGGCCGTGTTGCGTCACGGAGAGCGGCAGGACTCGATTTGGGGCTCGGCTTGGCACAACACGGAAGATTCGCATCGCCACCCCGGGGATTGTCCCATCAGTGACCAAGCAATTCTCGAAGCGCGGAATGTGGCCCGACTACTGGGAGACTTCGGAGACTTCGGGATCATTGTGTCTTCGCCATACCTGCGCTGTGTGCAGACAGCCATTGCCATCGCAGTCCCTCAGCTGAAGTTGAGCAATATATATCGTCCGCTGCCGCCCGCCACTGCCGCTGGAAGCGCTGCTATGATACACTAGAATCAATCACGTAAGAGGTTGCCAGCACACCGGCTGCACTGCGGTTCCGTCATCTCAGGCCCCAAAGTTCCCAAAGCCTATAGAGTACCCTCTCAGGACGAGCTGGATCTTGTGGTCCTTCTTGACCACGAGCTTGGCGAGGTCTTCGGCCCCTCCGTCTTCGGAGAGGCGGACCCGCGCGAAAGGTGCGCTGCCGGTTTTTGTTGTGTTGTCTATTTGGGAGTTTCCGAAAATTAGGGGTATCTTACCTTGGGGTCCTTATAGTGAGGATCCTACTACTTGGCGTTCTATATATGGGTCCCCTATTTTCGGAAACTCCCAAAAAGTTATGACCTCTTAGTCAGTGTAGAGTTCAAAGCTTATAGGGTTCATTATAGGGTTAGGGGTTTAGGATACAGGAAGGAGGCGACTGATCCAATGGTGCATGTTAGAGGAACACAATGACAAGCTTTCAACAAATTCAGAGGGGCCTCGGGCCTTCAGCTTCTTGCAAAGCATCCAAGCAGCATGAGCCTAACCCAGTCTTCAGTTTTGAATCTGGCATCCAACATCTGAAACCTGCTCTGAACACGTAAAGGAAACCCTACAATACTATGGCTTTTAACCGTATACAGCCCGATTAGTAATTGCAAACCTCCAGATCCACCCCCCAGGTTCACAGCTGGCCATGCATGGCGCTCACGGAGAGAGCTGTACAATACCATCAAGGACAGCTCTGTTCCCTCAAACGGGACTGTGTCTTACCAGCTCGATGGGAACCCAGCTAACCCGTTCCAGGATATTTAATTATCCCTTCTGCCTTCATGTGTCTTTTGTGAAGGACTGGACGCCAAACCTTTTGCAAGGCTTCAAAAAGCCGCCCGTGCAGCGGGTGTGCTGCTGGGTTCTTGTTAAGGAGTTTTATTCAGTTAAGTTACCATTGTAGGGATCTATAATAAAGAATATGGTTTCCTTATTACGGTAACCGATAAAATCCCTTGGCAAGAACCCAGGCTGGCAGAGGATTCTTGGCCATGCGCCTCATTGGGGCGAGAAGATGAAAGAAGCCCGTCACCGCTACGCCACCCGGTTCTTGTCGCTTGGCTCTCTGAACTGGTCATCGCTATTTTCATTATGTTTAAAATCGAACATTGCGTTCTATATCATCCGACATTCTATTATATTGTATTGCGTTGGGTTGCATTAAACTAGATTTTTATACACTTTGAGTTTGGGATTTGAAGGGCTCTCGCGCTGCAAGGACCTACCTCAGCAGAGGCAGGCGGGCGCGCAAGAACATGATCGTGGTGTCCCACGGCATTATGGTGCAGACGTGCCTCAAGGTGCTGCCGAGCACTGCTGCATGTGATGTGGCCTCGATCCCCTACTGCGGCGGGCTTATGGCTGGCTTTGACCGATCGAGACAGATCTCAAAGCAGACGTCCACCGACAGTGAGCTCGATGACATGGCCCACTTCACCCCAGCTGCTGTCACGCCGAAAACGCCGAGTCACGACTCAATGGAGGATTTTTGGCCTGAGACCGACTTTGAGAGAAGAGTTTCGCCCACATCGGAGCATCTCGCGCAAGCAGAGCTTCACGGACGCCGGCTTGATCAGATACACTTGTTGCTTCTTCGGTGCTTCAGGTATAAAAATGGTATAGATGTATCAGTCCAGATGCAAAAAGAAAGTGCACGTATCATCTTCCCGTCCAGAGCCCTTCTGGTCAGATAGGAAGAATGTGAACTTGAGCTGAAAGTTGCAAAAAGATGCAACCCTCTCATGAGTGCCCAGATGCGTGGACTGAGGATGGGACGTGCATCTACTTGGGGTTGACTTTGAGTCCGCGGAGGACACTCCAAGAACGAGGGCGAGCATCACCAAGAGGTACCAAGATCTGCTGACATCGTTGAAGGCAGGCAGCTTTTCCTGGGCACAGCTTCAGGATACTGTTGAGAATTGTTTTTTTTCCCCGGCTTAGAAAATGAAATCAAGGGCGTTGAACCCTAAAGCAACAACCTTCCCATACTTCGGAATTCCGACCTGTAGCCACTGCCCTATCCCTTCCGTCCTCGCCTGCAGAGTCCCAGTTGCGAGAGTTTAAAACTTTATAGGCCCTAAAGCCCTAAGCGTGACATGACGACGCTTCTTCTCTCCTTAGATGAGCGAGGGTGAGAGTTGAGACCGGTATAATAGACCAGTCAAGGCTGCAACTGCTGCTCGGGGACTTACCGACCGAGCTGCCCCCGGAAGCCTTCCAAACAGTTGGGCCTGCCGAGCTAAGCGACACAGCCACGCAGATCCTGGTTTGCACGTGTGCTGTAGAGCTCTTTTGAAAATGCAAGGTATAATTAATAAGTGAATAGTAGGAAGCAAAAAAAATTATGAGGATCTCCATGGAGCTCTTTCGGAGCCCGCCGAAGTTTGCCCCGAGCTTTGCGCTCGAAGAGATCAGCTCGGAGCCGGCGTTCAAGGAAGTGGCAGAGGAAGATCCTGCAGCTTGGCTTGGGGTTTAGGGGCTTAGCGGTTTAGGGTTTCTCAGTCCGTGCTGCAGAAGGGGTTTAGTTTAGGGGCTATGGGTTTAGGGCTTAGTCGCTTTGGGTTTAGGGGTTTTAGGGTACGGGTTCAGGGTTTAGGGCTTATATAGCAGCCGAGGCGCCGACTGTGCTGTGTAAAATTGCTTATATGCATAGGCTGTAGGATATAGGGTTTAGGGTTGAGCGTTGCATTGGTCGGTCCTGTGCTCAGTAGGGTGCTGTCATCGATGGTTCCAGGAAGATGTCATGCTGCAGCCTCTACGACATGTTAATTGTGCTATGCCACATCACAATGTTTTGTCATATGGGGGGTCCATTGTGCAGGGGCTAAGAGCAGCAAGAGCATGCATCGTGTGTTTATAGTTCCCGAACATGGGGCGTGCGAGTGTAAAACTGGGAGAACAACCGAGGGAAAGATTGTCAGAGTTCCGCAACTGAGCTTGAAGAGCAGCCGCCTAATGGGCAGGAGGAATTCCCAGTAGACTGGTAGATCTTCTTGAGCTCAAGTCTGGCGAGGGGCTGTCGCACTAGTTTCCACATGGTGACTGTTCAGGGTCATGCGTTACGCGTCTACCAAAGCTTTTCTATCCACACATGCCCCAGCAGCACCTGTGCTTGGAAACTTTCAGCTGGGTCGCAGGGAGCAGCTCTTACTTTCGTTTCGAAGAGCACTGCACGATCGAAAATCGAGCCCTGCTTCTCGGTTTCAAGTGCCTCGGAGCCAGACGATCTTTGCAGTTTGAAGATTCCTATATAATTCAGCGATTCATGATTTTACGTGCATGTTCATGCCAGGTGTTGTCAGGACATCTTCGGTAAAAGCATTTCCATCGCGTGTGTCGGAGCAGAGTACACTAAGCAGTGCTTCTACATCTTCCATCATGCGTTCTCATGCGTACATCTCTCGTTGCCTGGCATGCATACAAATACCATGAAGATCCATGAACCCTAAACCCTAAACCGTAATGAAGAGTGTGAGCGCCGAAATGGCCCGAGCTTGGCGGTCCGAAGCGCACTGTGTAGCAGCTGAGCTTTTTGCCGGTACTGTGTGGATGTGCTAGGCTTAAAACGTCCAAGCCGCATTGTTTAGTGTGTGTGTGTGTGCGCTGCGGCGTGACACTTTTCCATGCAGACATAAGCCCCATGACGACATCTGGCCACCTGGCAGTATTGTGGCTTCAGGCCAGGCATACTTCAACACGCAAGTAGGCGGATGACATGCCTAGCTGACCAGGCAATCATGCGTCTGAACCGTTGTAGACTCAAGAAAGAGATGAAGAAGAAGCGAGCTTTTCGACATGCCTTCGGCCTCAAACCCTGGAGCGAGAGCTTTTTTCTTCTGCCACTCGGGCCCCCTGCGTGGCAGGCAGCTCCTAAGGGGCTGAAGTCGGGGCTGCGACGTGGCGTCGGAAGATTTTTTACAAACTTTAAACGGGTAACATTGCACCGGCATGAGGCCTGCAGATGGCCGCCATTTGCTTTGCGGCAAGCTTGAGCTTGCGCATTTCCATACGAACGGACTTGCGCACGGCTCATTGCGTAGAGCCTAATGTCGCAGCTGCGACTACATTCGTTTAGAGCACATCAGACAAGCACCTATTAAACTTGCAGGAGTGGCAAGCATCAGGAGCGGGATCGCCGGCACCAACAACCGACAGAAGTGCGCATTCTGAAGCACGGCAGTTCCAGTAACAGGTTTGGAGGACAGGAGTAGAAGCATCAGTAGAGGCAGAAGTAGAAGTAGAAGCAGATGTAGAGGTAGAAGTAGAACTGGAAGTAGCAGTAAGTCGGTAGTAGTAGTCGTCGTAGTAGTAGTGGTAGCCGTAGTAGCAGTAGTAGTAGTAGTAGTAGTAGCAGTAGCAGTAGCAGTAGCAGTAGCAGTAGCAGTCGCAGTGGTAGTGGCAGTGGCAGTGGAAGTGGAAGTAGAAGTAGAAGTAGAAGTCGTAGTAGTAGTGGTAGAAGTGTCATTGCTAGTGCTAGTGACTTAGTTCCAGTGGTAGTTGTAGTAGTACGACTGCTACTACTACTACTACTACTACTACTACTACTACTACTAGTACTACTAGTGGTGGTATTGGTACTGGTAGTACTGGCAGTGGCAGCGGGATAGTAGCTGGAGCTGTAATTGAAGCAGCAGTAGAAGTCGTCCAGTGGCAGACGGTGGACCAGGTGGTGGTACATCATCTGCTGCATGATCACGAAGGCTTTCGCGAGCAAGAAGTATGCGGCATCAGTCAGTAGTAGTAGTAGTAGTAGTAGTAGTAGTAGTAGTAGTAGTAGTAGTAGTAGTAGTAGTAGTAGTACTACTACTAGTAGTAGTAGTAGCAGTAGCAGTAGCAGTAGCAGTAGCAGTAGCAGTAGCAGTAGCAGTAGCAGTAGCAGTAGGAGTAGTAGTAGTAGTAGTAGAAGCAGTAGTAGTAGTAGTAGTAGTAGTAGTAGTAGTAGTAGTAGTAGTAGTAGTAGTAGGCATCAGTCAGTAGTACAAATCGGCAGTGGTTTACAGTAGAAGCCAGAAAGTTGGAATATCATTATCGTAACCCCTTTAAGGTAAATTATAGGGGATCCTACCATTAATCCATATTCCAACTTTCTGGAGTTCCCTTTACCAGGATTGAACTGAGTCTTGTGACTAGTCCTATCAAGCGCGCGTGACCGGTGACCGGAAGCGTTCCGCCCCGGTGCTTTAGAATTAATCACTCTTTGGTGCTTTTGTTAGTGAGTTCATTTGTCGCTGTGTGGCGGTGGATCACACAGAGGAGCACAACTATATTATCTGACGTATTCCAGAACATCCTATCCCGGACAGCGTTGTGATGTTGATTGCCTTTCTGAGTCCAAATACTGTACTATACACTCTGTGGATCGGCTGGCATGTTTCAATTTTGTTTCATGCTCTCACCCACTGGATAGGTGAGCCACTTGATCATAGACATAGACCCTTCGGGATATCAACCAAAAGGAGCCGCCTGCTGTGCGGTTTGTTTGCAACCTGCTGCCCCCCCCTAAAGGTAGTTTTCTAAATTAGGGTCCATTTTAGCGTCCCTTTTGCAACGGTGCTGTGCTATCTTGGGGACCTGGAGTTGGACCCGAATTCAGAGAACCAGCCTCATGGTCTCCACAGGAGAGTTGACGTGGCTGCTCGTAAGTTTTCGGAACCCAAAAAGCACATAAGCATAAGCATTTTACCGGGATATCCCTACCTTATTGGGCTTCATGATAAGGCGGTTTATATGGGATATCCCTATCCTAATTTTTGCTTATGTGCCTTTTTGGGGGCCCTAAAGTTTGGGGTGCTGCTTTCTTTTGGGCTTCGGGACCCCGGGATCCTTCGGAACTCTCGGGCCTTCTTTCGGGGCGAAGTCTAAGTTGCCTGGGCTTCTCGTGAAGCCTATCGCGATGGTCGAAACCCGAAGCCCCCTGAAGCCTGACTGGTGCTAGAAGTAGTGTGAGAGTCGAAAGCCTTAAAGCAGGTACCCTTTAAGCCTTAAACCCTTTCGAGACCTTCGTGGTTCCGTGAGGCGCTCGAGCGCGAGCGATGCCAGCATGAAGTCACCAAATCTGAGCTGGAAACCGTGAGGGGCCATGAGCTAGCAGCAGACACTTAGGATCTAGGGGTCTTAGCGGAACAGTCTTGAAGGATTCAGGCGTCGAGAATATGATTCTAGGTTTACGGCTGATGCCCATGATCAAATTTGTTTATTGGGCCTGCAGTGGCAACTGCGAAGGCTGCCATCACTGCAGCACTGTACAGCGACCCAATTCTTTATGGGAATGTCTGCATCATTTGGTCGGTTTGTCTTGGATTATGTCGTTGCTATGTGTGCATATGTCTGCATGTATATGGGTGGTTGTCAAAATGTTGGTCCTTTTTTGGGGGCCCTATTATAACTCGGCACCCAATATTTAAATTTAGGGTACCCAAAAAAGGGACCATAATTTTGACAGCCACCCATATGGAGCAGGCTTCAATCCGGAGCCTTTCAGGAGGAAGGGGCTGACCGAAAGGCGTCCGAAACACCACGCTGTGCTTTCGGGGTGGAGGGGCTACCCAAAGGCCCCGAAGTAGTTCCTTTTTGGGATTACCTAATCGGATTCTATATATGAACCCCAAAAAGGAACTACTTTGGGGCCTTTGGGTACCCTAAGCCCTACACCCGCAGTCATGTTTCAGGAAAGCATTAGCAGATCCCGAACCGTATGCCTCGCCTGGATTGTCCGAGCGCCGAAACCCCAAAGCTCCTCGTAAGCAGTGCCGAAGATTTCAGGCGAAGTAAGCCCTGCACCCTCGGCTGGAGCATGTGATGCTGAGCCTTTAGAGGAGTCTATAATGTAGCTGGTATTCCTTTATACTCCTTGTATAAGTACACAATACGATACCCCCAAACCCTTACTCTGATAATCAAGGCCTAAGTCACTGCAAGGGTCTGTTCAAATGCCTTTTTCTGGATTGCTGTATGGAGGAGTTGAGCTGTGTTTTGCCGCTGGCTTGAACACATGCACGCCTCCAATGCTTACCAGGGCAAACGAGAACTGATTGGCAAGCAGATACATAAATATGCCAGCCGCTAGCCTTCACATGTACCTAGCAGTTCAATTACAGTTCAATAAGTATGGTTTGTCATATAGAACCGTAGACGACCACAACCTTCATGGGTAGCAGCTGATACACCAGATATTCACACATACGCCTTTGTGATGCAGCGAAGCAGTGTGAGAGTGGATGTGTCACGGATGATACGAAATGGGAAGCAGGATCTGACAAAACGCATGCATTTTGGTTAGCACATGCATCCCCTCCCCGCCCCGCGTGCCCACCAACCTAAGGAAGCTACCTGGAGACTTGCTGACCGTGTGAAGAAGTGCTTACAACCAGAACTCCTGTTCTGTAATACACAAATAGAACCTGGAGACGGACATGCACATTCCCTATCACAGTGCATCAAGTCATCGTCGCGTGCCCTTTGTTCTTGAGGTGGAGCTTCTTCCAGATGGCGTCGGCAGGCACGCTGCCAGCTAGCATCAGCCGAGTTCGCTGCACAGCGATTGCAGGTGGTTGGTGTGAGGGATGGACCAGGATTGGACCATGAGACAGGATGACTTGGTAGTCAAAAGGTGCTGGATGATGCACGGACACGAATTTTCAGGATGCTGGTGTCCAAATAGAAGCAACTTAGTCCATTTCCATTCCACCTGCCACATCCCTCCAGACCCGAAATTGCGTTTACACTGAATAAACGTGAAAGGGATAGAGGACCAATGCAGAGCCCCAGGCCCGGATCTCTTCGATGGCGTCGCATCGGGAGCAGTGAGGCACCCGTTTTAGAATGCCGAGGTGAGTGTGGGTTTGGCGATCTAGGGTTTCAGACGGCGTTACTGATGCCTTCCGTGGTTGGGTGTTGGGGAGTTGGTCATCGGAGCTCTTTCCGTTGAGGTGTTCTTAGGCCCTACATGCCCTAAGCCCTCTACCCGGAGTTATTAAATCGTAGTGAGCCGCTGCCTTCCTGGCATGGTAGATTTCGAAGTGACCAGATCATCCATGATCATCCTAAAGCAATACTTTGCATCAGCCCAGAAGCCACACACTTCGTAGCTTTTGCAAGCTATGCATTAGCGGATAATAAGCTAAGCTCTGTGCCGGGGCTTCCTTCAGACAGGTAGAGGCTCTCCAGACTGAGGCAGGAGAGCCTGCCAAATCAGTTTGTATGTGCTCCGCTCGGGAGTTTGTTTGATAGACGGCGCAGGTCAGTCAGCATGTGTTGAATCTTCCTCAGGAATAGAACTCCACGGTGGTTGCTACGCAGTGAACCACCGCGCCTGAATTTCGAACGCAACCGAAGCTATGGAAGTGGTTGTCTTGTGATGAGGGTTCACAGGCAGTTTAGGTCACAGAAGGATGCGTGCACAGATTTAGCACAGCCGACTGAAATTCAGTTGCTGTTTGTTGTTCGCCACTTTTGACCGCCTCTGCCTACACCTGCATCGGCTCTTTGGCTCAAAGTCGCTTCGCGCCGCCCTGTGCAGCTGCGCGGCTGCGCGTGTTCCTCCATTTTCCTGGGTTTTTTGCCTCCTTCTGGTGAATACATTCGATGTGACCTGGCAGCAAGGTATAGTAGGAGTCGGAACGTTTGGAAGCAGTTGTGTAGCAGTTCTTGGGCATGTTCTCGCATGTTGGGTCCATGTGGTCCAAGGAATGAATGAAAGTCAGGAGTGCTTCAGGTTCTCGGGCCTCGCTATCTCTGTACCCGCTGGCTCCACGCTTTACTGTCCACATCCTACAGTTCCCCAACCTTCCCCCAAGTACTCTAGGGGCCAAAAGATTTGTGTGGATTCCTTATTGTATTTGTAGTATCATGGACGCCAAAACCCTATTTAAATCATTGAGGCCCCTATACTAGTCCGTGGAGTTGGAACCCCTGAAGACCCAGAGTCCTGGTGCCGCAGATGATCGGCCTCCTGCTGCGGAGCCTCATGGGCTTTGGAGGCATCTGTGATGGCACTTCGATGATGATGAGCCTTGGGATCGGAGTTAGGGTTTAAGGTTTAGGGTCAGTGTCAGGGGTTAGGGTTTAGGGCTTTAGGATTTAAGGGTTCTCAGTTTTCTTTCTTCAGGGTACCCGGCAGTCGCAATAGGCCTGGATGCAAAAGGGTTTAAGGGTTGATTGCAGCCCGAAACCACAACCAAACCTTCAAACCCGCACCAAGACCCATGACCAGCGCACCAAAACGACCCCAACTCTCACCAAGAAGTTGCTGCAGTCACCAAGCTTCCAAACCACAGACTTGGCAAGAACAAGCGGAATACTCGCAGCTGCACAGCGACACAACGGTCGAATCCTTGACAACCCAGCTCCTTCTCAGGATGGTGTCGTGGTGTACCAAGACTTACCGCTAGTGTCCGTAGTGCCGCCTGGGCAAGTCTTGGTCATTCACGAAGCAGACCAGGCTCCTCTAGAAGCCATTGCAGGCCGATAAGTGTTCGGATGGAAACCCCCAGCAACTGTTTCTTAGCTTGGTACAACAGCAGAAACATGAAGTCCTAGCCGATGTCCAGCCATGTCCTCAGCTGCACACGAGCCGTCGGCCAAGGAGACGCAGACGTTACCACCACCTTCCCATGCTGCACATTCGTTGAAACGTTTTGAAGCTACTTGCTTTGCATGGTCTTGGCAGGAGCTTCGACAATGGCGGCGACGCAATGCGCTCTTGCATCCTGAGGCATGGCTTCCAGGTTTGTCTCTTCTGAAAGCCACCGCGCCGACATGTCCTTGCATATTCCAGATCTTGACCTTGACACTTGTGCTCCACATGTTGACTTCGGTCAGGGAGAGGAGGCCACTGAGAAGCTTTTGCGGCAGGCCAGCACTCGGAGTGAGGCAACAGACTTCCACCTTTTCGGGTTTAGGCTTTGCTTGCCACTAAACATGTCCTGTGAGCATGAAGCTGGCTGGACATGCGCGCGCTGCAGCTGGGCCGGATCGAAGCGCCAGAGTCTCTGCGCCGATGGGCTTTCTGATCCGAAAGCACGACTGTAGCGAAAGCTTGACGCTTGCAACTTCCAAAACTGCAAGACGCACATCCAGGTACCGGGCGCCACGTTGCAGCACCGTTTCGCCATTGGCGAAGTGGTGAAACGTGGCTTGGAGGCCCGCGATCGCGCTTTTGCCAGTCTCTGGCGGCTCATGAATGCGTGATTGCGTCGCTGGACTTGGTGACCTTGGGCTGCAGCCCATCTCTTGTAGCCCTTACCATCCGAGACCTCATATTCGAAGGTTTCGGCAAAGTCCATGTTTTGAGCGGCATCAGTAGATTTCGATAAAAATATATGGAATCGGGCTTATACAGAGCGAAATCGGCGTCGATCGAAATGCCCTAAACACCGAACACTATGCCCTAACGGTTGTCATAATCCATAGCATTGACATCCGGAAACACCTACACCACCCCACCCAAGCCCCAATCGTTGTGAAACCCTAGCTCTGGCAGCATGAAATTCCGTCATCCGACGAAGTCCTCGGCAATACCCCAGCTCGTGAGCCCAGAAAGATTCGAAGGCTTCATACAGTTCATGTGTTGCGCACCTTGTGCTTCAATTGTTTCTTTTCCCTTTAAACGCCTGGAAGCTTGGCTAACTTCTTCGATATTTAAGCACTCGCACGTGAAAGCTGTATTGAAACGCCCCTTACAGCCGTGCTGTCGGACGGCTTGGCCAACACTTCTTCTGCGCATCATGCATCTCAACAGGAGTCTGTGGGAATGCAGCAAACTCGTCGGATCCGCTTAAAAAGAACCCGCACAGTCGGCATGCATCCACAACCCGCAGAACCCCACTCAGCAAGTCCAGTCCAGAGATAGGTCCTCTTCTAGCATCGCTTTGTGCGGTAATTTTGGCCATGCCCTTCATGCTTGTGATCAAATCACAAGATTAAATTACATATAGCCTGCACACGCATTGCAACTACCACGCGCGATTCCGCGGGAAAAGAATCTGGCGGGCTTAGATGTTTTATGCGACATAACTGCTTCGTGGAGTTCCGTTTATATATGCCCATCACACAGGCGCCAGTGTCAGTCGGCCTCTGCGAACACGCGTAAAATCACGCCCTTTTGAGTGATGAGCTTCGTCCCATCCTGATGCTTACTTGGGTGTGGTGTGTACTGCATGCACTGCGTCTGTTCGAAGGCCTCAAAAGCACAAATACACAGCTTTTTTCTACTCGCTGTCTCAAACCCGAAGTTACGCGAGTCATCCATGCAACCAGACCTTTCAAGCCAATCGACATTTTCTGCTGGGGCATCTGCCGTTGTGAGACTTCCGGCAATGAGTGATTTTGAGACTTCCCGCGTTGGGTGATCGAAATCAATCTTAAACACTGCAGAGGCAGCCCAGGTAGGTGCAACCATTGCAAATACATTCTGAGTTGCTGTGTACACACAGGGCGTTTCGCGAAAAAAACAACTAGCAGCGAAATCTACACGCAAGATGGGCGTTTGATCAAAATCAATTTGACAAGCGTAAACAGTGATTGTATCGTCAACAAGTAGGCGTTTCAACTTGTAGCCGTCATGGCTGCCAGTTAGCCTTCACAACAACATTTCCAGGTTTGGGCCTATCATGCAGCTGCCACAGCAATGGCATCCTGTTACCGTATTTAAGGATATTACAGTTGTCGAAATTCGGTCGTGGAAGCAAATACAATTTAGTCTGTTTTCCTGGCAGTGGCTGTGATGTAACGAGGGTGTCGTTGGGATGAGGATATCAGAGTTCAATTAGTGCATGGACCTGAAATTGGACTGACAATTGCAGGGCTTTTTTGTTTGCGGGATGTGATTGGATAGCACTGTAGGATGGGATCGTGCGTTGTTTGGGCACTAATGGCTGCAAGGGTTTAAATGCACAACCTTTTGTAATTGTAATATTGTTTATCACATGGCTTGTCATGTCCGGACTACATGAGTGCCAGGGTCATCTGCGCTTGCAGGGGTCTCTCATGCATGGAGTTCGGAATGAGCGGTTGGCATTGCTTTTAGAAGAAGATATAGACTTGTAGAAGGAAAAACGGATGGGTTAGGACCTGCTTAGGACAGAGTCGCCTGTCTAGGAGACCAGCAGGCAGCAGACCATTGCAGGAAATGTTCTACAACATTCTCTGCTTTTCGACTTGATGCCTGTTCCCCACGTGAAGAATGTAAGGGTCAAACATCGCATACGGTTCAGGTTATAAGGGCGAGGACAAACTGGACGGCGTCGTATTTGATACTGGGTAGTACTGCCCTGTCAATGCACTGGTGCACTGCAGACTGACATCTAAATTTTGTCCCAGAGCAAGGGTGCATCTCTGCAAGCTTTAGGAGCTGATGCGGCAATGATTTTAACCAGTCTAATCGGGCTCATGCCAATTTCGGAATGGGACGGAGTTGAAAGCAGGATGCTTGGGAGTCAGGTCACGTTTCAATCTGAAATCATAAGCCTATCTGGGTTGGGAGGAGATGTGAATACAGAAAAACCACGTGCAGCCCACACCAAAGAAGCCACGGAACACCCCCACCAGACCAGACCAAAGCCCCAGCCATACCCACAAAAAGCAAGGACGAGCCACATGGAAACGTGTTCAAACCACCTCCAGCAGCCCCCAGCATTTCGCAGACCTCCGCTCGGTGGCAGCAGTCATGTGTCAAAAACCCAGAAAAGCTGGTGTGTGAAACTTTTGTTGGTGCAGATAGGTTGTGGGAGCATCGGAAATCAAGTCGGAAAAACGGCACTTCCGGGGAGTAGGTTGCAGGTCGCGGAAACCGGTATACATGTGTGTGTGTGTGTGTGTGTGTGCGCGTGTGCAGATGCCCGATGATCCTGAAAAGGCTGCTCTTGCTATTCAACCTGCACAGCCAGCTCCCACAAATTGCAGAAATAACGCGGTTTATCGCGAAATATCGCGGTTTATCGCGAAATATCGCGGATTATCGCGAGACCTTCTGAGAGAAGGTCTTTGGACTGATTTCTAACGCGATTTATCGCGAAATATCGCTGTCTAACGGGGTGTCTGGCGGCATCGGGGCCTTCAACCAGCGTAGTTTCACGATAAATCGAGTGAAGAGTCAGGCCAAAACCCCTTTTCTCAGAAAGCCTCGCGATATTTCGTTTTAAACTGTGCTACTTCTTGGATTCGACAGCAGGCTCTGCAGATTGTTCACAGGCGAGACGGCTTTTTAGGGGTCACCGAGCATCTGTTCACATGCATTTGCGCAAGATATTGGTTAGGCCAGGTGCTGCTGCAAACTTTTGAATAGGTTTGCTTTGGCGAACTTGGCGGCGTATCCGCTTGGTGGCTGGTTATTCAGTCTTGTGGTTCAGGCTGCGGTTGGTTGTAAAAGCACATCCTGCGGTTCATTTACAAACGTATACTGTTAATGAGTTGTGTAGTCACAATGGCGTCTATGGTATAGCCAAGTCTCCCAACCCTAGGTGGACTTGCACATGTGCCGCATATGCACATGTTGTGGTGCTGCTACTAGCCTAAAACCCACTTCGACAGCGGTGATCTGCAAGGGTATGTTGAAACACTCCACTAGCTGGGTGTCAAGTTACGCGACCAAAAATCTGGCAGTTTTCTTTTCGCCCGTATGCAGATTGGACACCCTACTCTCAACCTTGCAATCATCAATGCCTCGCAACTGTCGCCTTGAACATCTTGTTGGGGAGCTTGACATTCCGACAGCGATCAAGTAGGCACCATCCGCATTATTCTACCTAGCGCGTGGCCCCATACCTCAAGCATGGCTGCATCGTTACCAATCAAATGCCGAAACATGGCAAAGCAAGCGCTGGTTCCCTGCAATACCTGGGGGTTTTGCCAGTTTCTAAACCTGATGAAGCATGACAGTCCTGCTACTTGGATTTGTGATTCCATTCCCACCCTTTGGCACAGATGACCGTAATGCTTTTTGAACCAGCATGAACCAGCTTGTGGTCTTACATCACACTCAAAACCCGTTCAGGACCTCTGGAGTTTATAACTTATTCTAATTCTGGACCATTTACCTGTGCTCCATCAACTCTGTCAAACTCTGTGCCAGATTTGGTTTATGACAATTTCCAAATATGTTGCATGTGTCACAGTGTGGCCCCTGCAGTCCCTATATGTGCCATATGTCAACCATGTAACAACCCAAAGCCGACATCTGCAAACGATTGTTCAGTCTTGATCAAAGCATTTCATTGCCCTCGCCGTTGCCTCATGTCGTTGGCACTTCCATACTGCCCTTTTGCAAACCTTGTGCGCGCATGGGTGAACAGTTGACAATAAAGTCATACTCTTTGGAATCAACTACCGTGTTCACGTTTTTTGTAATTTGAGGGGACACAAGCTCGTAACCCTTGCGAGGCTTCCCAACGAAAGGGCGATAATTTATCACTCCGAAACCAACCCGCAAAGTCCCTAAACACTTTGAACCGTCCAAGATGGAAACTTAACCCCGAAATTGTACACAACAGGTGTAGGTAGCGCTTTCGCTCAGATTGTTTTGGGAAGTCAGAAAGCACATGGACAAACTCATTGCTACATGTGCTACTGGGAACACGTGTGCATTGACGTCTAGAAATTCGCCGTGTGGTTTGTGCGAGACATGTTCTATCATCCTGAATGCTTCCTCGTCATACATAGCCCCGTCATAGACGGTTCTGGCGTCCCGGGGTTTTCATTTTGTGGATGCCAATCAACATGCTAAGCTATTTCACATCTAACCGCGCAAGCCAGACCCCGAATCAAGAGCCCGTCCATTATCGTCCTACCGCAAAGTTGACATGCTTGCATTGAAAACGGAATTGCCAGCGGTGACCATGCAAAAGGAAAACCATTTGAAGGTCTACAGATGCTGTTCGAGGTTTAGACGGCCTTGGGCATCTCCATCTTTCGCGTGCTAAAGACGGACTGGATGTTTGCGACTCTCGCGAGCGCTCGTCCTGAGGAGACCTGAGCAACCTAAATTACGACAAGTTTGATTTGCGACTTGTTGGGAATGAGCCTGGATGTGCGCAAAAATCTGGTGCGTGGTGTGTTATTACATTTGAAAACATATCCCTATGGTCACTATATCCCTATGTGTTTTCTTTCGTTGTTCATTCGCATTTCATTTTACCTGACTGATGTATATATACCGCAACCCCAGACGCAGTGATCGCACACCCACGCTCGCGCCCAAGACTGAAGCGGGTGTTCGGACATTTCCAAACCACGTGTGTAGCTGCGCAGCAGGACCATGTGCAAGGCAAGTTAGCAGAGGCCTAAACACATGGCTTGCCCGCACCTATCGAACTCTTCCATGGAGCCGTTTTAAAAGCACGCATACGAAAAAAGTTTTATGAGCCCCAAAATTATCCCAGATTGCTTGCTTTGACCAGCGTAGCGCGAATCTTGCTGCACACCATTGAACACAAGCACATGATGACACAAAAAAGAGAAAGCTCACACCTTCATAGCTGAACATGTCGGAATCTGTGGTTCGAATTTGTCCCTCCAGTGTGGAGTATTTGAACCTAGATATAATTTTGTATACTTTGATAGGCCTTGAGCTTGCGTTGATGTTAATCCCCCAAGACCTCAAAAATCATGGCATCAGGCGAAACCCTATACTAAACCAGGCATTAGGGCAAAGACCTCGTATTTGCAGGTCTTGCGATGCTCAGGGTAGGTGACAAGAAATCTGCGTCTTCAATGGTTTCGCAATCTTCAGGACGATGGACTTGCGTTTACAGTTGATGAAGGGGGGTTATCAGATTCAGAACATCTAAAGAATTTCAATGTACTCCTGCTACAAGTAGTGTCAGGGTTGAGGTTTCAGGCATCAAGGTTTAGGTGAGGAGGTCAGGTGAGGTCAAGCCAGGCAAATCAGGTCAGATCAGATCAGGTCAGGTGAGATCGTATCAGATTCAAAAAACCGCGGCTCAGATCAGACAGTCCAGGTCACAGCAAGTCAGGTCAGGTCAGGTCTGCTCAGGTCAGCTTAGGTCAGCTCAGGTCAGGTCAGTGCCGGTCAGATCAGATCCTTGTTGTGCGTGCTCTTCCGAGGTGACCGGGAATGGAAGTTCCGGAGGACAAATTCATTGACGTTTGTGTTTGCTCCTGTATCCACATCCGGTCCAAGGTTCGTAGCCTTGGGTCGATAAAGCACAGTCGGTCGAGAACGTCGGCAGTGTAGATTCCAGAGATACTTGACACTTCTGTTCGCGAGTGGAATCGGTCATGGCAACGACCGCCGGACATGCAATGCTCTCCGGGCCGAGCGAGCAAAAAAAATTGGCGCACTTGCATTTGTTTTGGTGCAGCCCCCGTCGGCTAGGTGCGTGTTCTGCTCGTTTGGTGCGTGTTTCGGTTGTTTTGGTGAGCGTTAATTTTTGCAACCTTTAAGGGTTCTGGGCATCGGAGTTATGCAGTTGTTGCAGCGGCTCAGGCCTGCGGAACGTCATGCGCAGTTCTCATTTCGTCAGGTTTCTCTGCGGTGACAACTTAAGGGCTAGTAATTCAGAGAGAACCCAGTATGTGCTTGCATTTGCTGCTGGGTTGACGTGCGTCGGGGTTATCCCGAAATCGTTCTCGCCAAATTGAAGCAGGACGGCTGCGTGTTATGCCGCGGCAGATTCAGTGGCATCCTCTCCCCACCATTCCCACCCGATTGTTGAAAGTTGGAGGGCAACGTGTGGAATCAGTGCAAGCGCAGGTTCTTCACGCCATGCTCTGAACTAGCCAACAGGGTGGCTCTCCTTCGTACTCAGTACAGAAGCCTTCGTAGTCTCGCCATACCTAACCATAATTACTATATTCACCCGCAAGCATTTGTCTACTTGTTAAGTGAGCCTGATTAAGAAACTCTGGATCTTTATTGAGGTTCCTGATATATAGGTGTTGAAGGGCCATGGTTTCTTAATCAGGTTCCTACATTAGGGCTTCGGAGTGTAGGCCTGAAGACTTCCGGGGGCACGGACTTCCCGAAATTGACCGAGTCCCTGAAATCCAGCAAAGGTCGCCGGCTCGGAGGCCCAGCCGAAGAGCCAATAACATCAATGCTGTTTTGGGGTTCCTTATTAAACAATATTAAGTATAATTATGTTATCTTGGGTAGATATAAGTGGGTTATAAGCAGGGTAACTGGAAGGGAGCTAGAACTGGACCGTAGAAGTTTCCACGTTGGTCCCAGGATGGGTGGAGCCTTATTCGGCGTTTGCGCCCTTTGCGGCATTTGCAGGTGCACCCATTTCGCGAGATTACAAGCCATGGAATCATCCAAGTCTTGCAGGCACACGCATATCACCCTATAAAGGTCCTCTAAGCCCTAAACCTCAAGCCCTATAAGATCTATGAGCTCTATACGCCCTAAACCCTCAGTTGCTAACATTCCTGCTTTCAGTGTTCAGCGCAGAGATTCCCAGCAAGCAGATGTTCGAAGCCCGCTTCTAGCTCCGGCCTGGCTCTGCGAGGTGCCGGAACTGCCGCATGCGCAACCATACTGCAAAAGTTTCGGTGTTTAGGGTTTAGGGTTACGGCTTACATCCGTTTTTGTTCGGTTCTTCTTCTTTTATTGTATAATGGGCCCCAAAACCCTATTCTAATTATTAAGGCCACTATATTACCCAAAGCCACATTGGAGAAACGAGGTCCGCAATTGTTGACGCCACACCTGGAAACCACGAGTGCCCTGCTGCACATCAAAGGCGACTGCGGGTGCTGCAAGCGCTGCCTGCGCAGCACAGGCCGACCCCTTGCCGAGGTAACGATTCTGTCAGCATGCCACATGCCTCCTTTTGCGTAGCTCGAGTGTGGCTGCATCGCATAATTCGTCCCGTGGGCGTCTAAACTCCCATGACTTGGGCGTCTCCGCACAGGTGTTGACAAGTTTGACGACTTCGAGCTGGTCGTAGTTGTGCACGATGCACAGTTCCTTGGCCAGGAGCTGTTGCCTGCAGAGTTGGCTCATGGATTGGACGGTCTGAAGCTGCCAGCTCGGGTTCCTGAAGCTCAGAAGCAGTATATACACACATGTGTATATATATATATATATATATATATGTAGCCAGTTGCTGCGCTGCCTGAAGCGGAGATTTGGAACCCCAAGCCCTTCTCCACTGAACACCTCCTTGAGTGGCAAATGTGCTGCCGCATGGACTTGTAAACCTCGCCAGGCTTGTCCCGGGTCCCAGTTGCGAGTGCTGAAATGGTGGGCCGGAGACAGAGACATGGGAGTTTTCGCAAATTAGGGTACCTTAATTTGGGGTCCTTATAATAAGGATCCTAATAATATTCGGGGTACTATATTAGGGTCCCCTATTTTCGGAAACTCCCACATTGATTGTCCCAAGCACCCTTGGGTCACATTCTCATCCCTCTGACAGGCACTCGCAACAGGAACCGTGAAGCCCCCTTTCGTTCCACAGAGAGTACTATAGGTATCTATAGGTCGGGCCTATAGGGGCCTAAACAATTACCCATATAATTTTGGGGGGTTCCTTACTAACTATTAATGGCCCCTTCACTAGTTGGGCCCTGCAGGTTCACTGGCGCTGCCAAGTCCAAAAATGTTTGTATCCGGATCACTGCGGGAATCCAGCTCCCTGGCTGCGACTGCTTCGTCCGCCGTTCGAGAGTTCGGGATCATCCGGTTGCCTTTCAACCAACTATATTGGGACCTTTTTTATTTTCCTTATTTGGGTTTATAATATGGACCCTGTATATAAATGTTTTTCAGGGTGTTTAAAGGCCAACCCAGCCAAGCAGCACATCCAAATCCCGGCAACCTGCGGACAGACAGACAGACTGTGAGCTCATGCACCAAGGCTTGTTGGCCTCAGACAATACGTTTTCGGGATGCGGATGCTGATGTCCTAGCCCAAACAAATCGCAGCAATTGTGACCCGAGGATACTCGTTAATCAGCAGGCCGTTTTCTCCCCATGCCATACAGTAGTATGCCAATGCTGTGGCCCGTGTGGGACAGTGTAGGAATCATTTTGCGTTACACCAAACACATCCGACGGAATCACACACAGCCTGCGAGACACACGGTTCTGTCAATGCAGGCTGTGTCTTCATGGCATGGGGGTTCGAACGAGCAAACACCAAGGGGAGGATTTCAGCAAAAACAGTAGAAGGGCTGGTGTACACGGATGCCTTGAGCGTATGGCACAGAAGACACATGCAACAGAACATCTCATGGGATGGTTAGTAGAGCGATGTGTCGCACGTCCTCGCACTGTAGAAGCGGTTCGTTGCGCAGCGATCCCCTGCTGTTAGCTGCAGGTCTGTCTCTACGAGCGAGAACACGAAGGCCAAACTGAGTTTGAGCTTTAGGTTCCAGGGTTGCAGACTGCGAGCTGCACATGATTTGCGGCTTTACGCCTTGGGGCGAACCTTTCCTACTTCAAGATTTGTGGTATGGGAGTCTGGCAAAGAGTCGTTCCATTTCCCTGCAATGCATGATCAGCAGCTTAGCTCCTCTGAATCGCCGGCAGCCGCTTGTCAGCTTCCCCGACAGCTTCCAAACAACGCTAATCAGCAGCTGCACAAGCCCTCTCCCTCACGAGAGCTCGAAACCCAAAGCCAGCTGTCCGGAGGGAAAAACAAGACTTGACTTGAGTTTGCAGGCCGTTTTCCACGAGACCCTCAGCATTCTCGTCGAGCAAGGCACAGAGAGCGTCGCTGTTGAGCAACTTGGCCTGCACGGAAAGTTGAAAATTTATTGATGCGATGTTCAGGACTTTCTTAGAGTTCCTTTAGGAATACAGAGGCTTGAAAGGATAGTAAGAAAATCTCCTGATGCTCCCCTCTTTCTTCATATACGGCATCATAGCCTAAAACCCCCGCTTGCTTGTTGAGACTCCTATAATGTATGTCCTGTTATAGCAACATCAAGTACAGCATTCCGGATCCAGCACCTTCGAGCAACGAAGGCTTTGGGACGTACGCGAGCGCCGAGCACTCGCAACGTTGAAGCTGGATCCCATGAAGGACTCGCAGCTTTTTTGCATGAACGGGCGCTCGTCGTGGAATCAAGCGCATGCTGCGGATGGTTAGTTGCAGTGCGGCAGTGCGGCATGCCTCAGGCAACAGTGCGTCGTTGAAATGTCGTGGGCCCAACCATATTCCGATCGGGAAAAACGCAACCAGTGTGCGCGGAAGCGATTACAGTTACAGGCTGTTGGTGTCGTAGAGTGGTGGGTTCTGGACTCTTGTAGCAGAGTAAGCAACCTTTCACCTTCGTGTGTTACTAGAATATACGGGCCTTCATACTCAGAATTGTACATATTTTCACGATAATCCCCTAGGATTCACTCGTGGTCCGAGCGTGAGTGTACACGCAAACAAGAGCTTCTGGCAGCAATGCGACAAAACATACAGTTTATCTTTCAGCCCTGTAGGACCTTGTCGCTCGAAACTAAAAGTATAGGTTCAGTGATGTGATGTTCTAATAAAGGAATATACCTTAAATCATATTAGGGATCCTATTGTAATTTCAGGTATATTCCTTCTGTGCAACAGGACCTGCTCTCCAACAAGGAGCTAAACCGGGAGAAGACTTGGCCGATGAAGCAGAAGACCAAGGGCCTTCTCAACCCACGCGTAAGGCCTCGACAGCCCCGCGGGGGGAAAGGTAAGGCATGCAGGTTGAGAGTCCCATAATTTTTGCGCTTGATTGTGGCTCGCCTCCTCACTTCGGTGATGAACTCGCCTCGTTTTCTGTGTAGGTTGTGTGAAAAACAGCTTCTTGTAGCTTCTTGATGTCCGATATCCTTCTGTAGCATCTTTCCTAGGCGGTATTAGGGAGACCCATTAAAGGGGACTCTTCTCAACCCTACTTACTATACTCGGCTTTCCGACTCGACCGCCAGGCTCAGCATGTCTCTTGATGCCGACGACACGGAGAAGGGAGTGTTGCAGGATGTGGACATGAGCCGCTCGATTTTCACAGCCTCGCAACCGCTTGTGAAACCTGATGCACCATCATCATCATCATCATCATCGCCACTGTCATGGTGGTAGCTGTGATAACTGCCGTAGAGGTTTACCAGCCAGCAAGGAAGGAAGGACCAAAGGAAGTAACCAAGTAAGGCAGTAGGTAAACAAGCGCAAGTAAACAAGCAAGTCAGCACGTCGGAAAATATGTACATGTAGGGAAATTACCCATTTTTGGGGTCAGCAAGTAAAAATACAAGTCAGTATGTATGTAGGCAGGCAGGCAGGTAGGTAGACCTAGCAATTTAGATCAAAAAGCTTTCGAAACCGCCGGGACGGAAACTCCAAAACCCAAATACTGCAACGAGCCGACTGCAAACGAACCTTTGAGGATAACATCCGTTCCTGGGGGGGTGTCTTTCAGCCGAGGCCGAGAGACAGACATGCTGCTAAGATCGCAGATTCAGAAGGCGCTGTTGAGAATTTGGTTGAAACCTTGTCTGGACAGCTGTGAAGTTGATATTTGTGGGTTGCCCGGCTCAGGGTTTCGGGGCTCGTGGTTTGAGGGACTCGGGCTTTACTGGGTTGCGGTCTTTAGGTAGGGATCTTCTGTTTGCGCGTTCCCGTCTAATCTTGTTTGTCGAAAACGTTGCAAACTAGGTAGGTGGTTGGTTTGCTCGCGTTTGGGATCGCAGAAGGACCCCACTGGTAGTCACGGCAAATCTCCGGCAAATCATGGTAAGAGTAGTAGTAGTAGTAGTAGTAGTAGTAGTAGTAGTAGTAGTAGTAGTAGTAGTAGTAGTAGTAGTAGTAGTAGTGGTGGTAGTAGTCGTAGTAGTACTAGTAGTAGCAGCAGAAGCAGTAGCATTGCCGATGCCTTTGTATCTCAAGGTGTACTTCATGAGCAACGGGTATGGGGACCTCCTTCCACAGACATCGCCAGGCACAGGCCCACGAAGCTCGTACTCGTGGTTCAAGCTCTGCTGAAACTGGGCAGGTGCCTTGCAAGCTGCAAGCTTTGGTCACGTGTTTTGTGTCCTGCAGAGGTTCGGAGAAGTTCCTTTCATCTAAGCGGGGCTTGAACCCATAGCCCTTAGACGTTAATGCGAAGCTTGTTAACAAAGGACCAGGATCGCTACAGACCTTGCCAGGCTTTGTCCGAGTGTGAGTGTCAAAAAATGCGAAGCAACTCAGGAAACACAAGGCTTGTGCTATGCTTAAGTTTGGATTTTGGAGTCCCCCCTGGGATTTTCGCTGAGTTCTTTGCTGTCAAGAATTGGCCGGTAGTCTTCTCCGTGTCCTTGTCCGAAGACCTCATGGACATGGCAGGGTTTTAGGGTTCCAGGGTTTTGGGGTTTAGGTCTGGAACGGCTGATTTACAGCCCCTTCTCAAGAAGAGGGCTCCAGGCCCGAAAGATTTATTTGCCTCCAGGGATTCAGGGTTTTCGTGCTTTTAGAAGGTTAGGCCCAGAGACCTCCTAAACCCTAAACTTCCCTCAGCCCTAACCCTTAAACCCTAAACCCCTAAACCCCTAAACCCCACACCCCGTCTGTGACGCAAGCCCTCGCGAGGAGGGGGCTGCCCCTGCCAAGGAGCTCTCCAAGGTGCTTTTAATACAGGGGCCTTAATGATAACCTATACTATTGTTTTGGTAGGTTTTCCTCGTGATAATTTAATATAGTTGACCCCCAAACCCTATTCCAATTATATTACTTAGTAATGCCTCTGTACTCGGGAGTTGTCCAGCTCTAGTATTTCCCCTAGTGGGCTACAGGCTGTCTTAGAGCCAGCGGATGCTTTGACGTAGGCCCGGCACGAGACAACAAGGATGCTTTTCTTCCCTTTTTGTGCCCTATATTGCTGGTACTCACAATTAATTAAAAGAGCGTTGAAGTATACCTCAAAACCCGGCTAAGGGCTCATCATGGTCAACAAATGACGAGAAATCCTTATTACAAGGACCTCAAATACTATACGAATAAGAAGAGACAAGGCCCTATATTAAAATGTTCCGCAACTTAAACCATGTCAGGCGATGGACATGAGCCATCCTGCGGTAGGCGCAAACATGAATCGATCGTCGCGCTTGCTGCCTGTGGCCCAAGACGTCACATAAGCACATCCAAACCTTTGATACACGCACCGCTGCCCCATAAACCACGACTCTCCAGTGTATTCTTGCTTGATGCAGGTAGAGATGTTTGCCAAAGGCTGTGCAGGAGCCGCGTCCTAGTCAGGGGTACTCGCAACTGGAAATTGCCACGGCTCCCAGCAAGCAAACGTGCTTTGACTTGTGTGGTTGCATTGAGTGTGATTGTCTCCTTCTTTTTGCTGCGGTTAATGTTGGTGGCTGTCGTGCACACCGCCATTGTTTGCTGATGCTGATTCCGACGCAGCACCTCTTCCCTAAGCCCGAAATCCCATAGGCCTACACCATGGAGTTTCCGAAGATTCACAATTCTGACCTATACATGAACATGTGAGACCCGAAACCCCTGAATCATTGATCCCCCCAAACCCGAAACAACAATAACTCTAAAACATTCAACCTGTAACACCCGAAACCGGCCAGCCCATGTCAGCCGGAGGACCACTCGACCATTTCGGAAGCTGGGGAAGCCGGTCGAAAGTTTGGGTGGCCGTGCGAGGCGAACCTATCCAAGCTACTCCACATAGTGGGGAGTTTAGGGTTTTAGGGTGCAGATGGCATTGTATCCCCTTGAAAAAATTGCTACAAGACGGCCCGAAACCCTCGTCTAACCATAGTTGTTAGGCCCTTCTAGGCCCTTGTTATTGAGCCTTATAGTTCCCCAATAAACCCTTGCATGCTGCCGCTTCGTTGTGGAATCCTTGGACCAGGCCCCCCGGAGCAGAAAAGGTACACGCTCTGTATCTTCTTCGACGATGACAAAAGAACCGGTGAGAACAAGTGCGGCTTTCCTGAGGTTAGGGTTTAGATTTGGTTCATAATTTGTAAAGGGCTTATAGAGATTGAGGGTTTGGGGTTTAGTCGGGTTTCCCGGGTCGCTGGACTCTTGAGTTCAGTTTGAGGCGAGGCGTTAGGACAGCTTCGCGAACCTCAACCCGCGGAGCACCCGAAGCTTGAGCCTGAGGCAATAAGGGCGAGGAGCCGCAAGTAGAGGTCGAGCTGCTGAAGGCGGGATTCAGAACATCAGCCGGCCGTAGTCTTAGGACTTCGGCCCTATAAATAAAGGGTATCCCTTCTTTCAAGTTCAGTGTTCAAAAGCAACCACAACCACCCAACCAAGCACGGCCTTTGCACACAACTTCCGCTACACAACGATCGAAAAGGAAAACAAGGCCAACACGGGCAGATGAAAGACAGGGCGGGTGGCAAATAAATGGGATGTTTGGGAGGTTGTGAAACCGCTACCTCACCCTGAGGTGTCTGGGGGAAATCGGATTCTTCAAGATCTACGTACCTAGAGTTCAAGCACTAAACACATGAAGCCCCACAGCCTTCAGATTGATTGAATCTGGGGGGGTGGGCGCCACCATAGGGGTAGGGAAAAATAGCCAAGAATGTTCCTTAGGGGTCCTTATTAAAGAAGCATGGTATATTATACCCTTCGATGGAATTCAAGTTCTGAGGCCCCCCTAAACCTTAAACCCTCACCCGATGTACATGAGGAAATTGCAGGTCTAAGTCTCTCGTCTCGCAGGTTCTCAGCATACAGGTAATTCTTGGGGCTCCTATTTCATGGTACCCTTTGAGCTGTAACCCTTATAGGACTCTGAAAAGGGAACCATTGCACTTCCAAGTCTATCGGCTCGCAGGTTCTTAGCGTACAGGCAGATCCGGCTCGCGACGAAGTCTTCATCATCAACTACGTCGAGAAGAACGAAAAGAACAAGGCACTCTTAGGGTTTTAAGGGTTTCGGGTATGCAGGGTTTAGTTTTTTCATGAAAGCACTACGTCGAGAAGAACGAAAAGAACAAGGCACTTAGGGTTGTTGGTGTTATAGGGTTTATAAGGCTTTCGGATTAACGGGTTTAGGGTTCTTGAGCGTGTAGAAGAAGGATGAAAAATGGAAACTTCTTGAAGATTTGAGTTGGAGCATCACCAGGTCAAGCAGCGTCTAACTTTTTCTCGTCTCGACCGAGCTCGTGACGTTTGGGTCGAAATGATGACATTGCTCATCACGAGACTCGGCGTGCATTCGGAAGGTCGCACGGGGCTTTGCCAGAAAAAGCAGTTGGAGGCAAAGGATGAGCACTGGCACTTGCAGTTCTGATCCCCATCGAGTACGGCGGAGGTCCAGGATGTTCATGCCTTCGGCTTCACTATACTGGAATCTGACGACTTGCTAGCATGCCTCGCAACGTAGACCCCTTTTTTCATAAACGCCCGTTCTTTAAGGCCCACGCGGCCATACTTTTAAGATCGCAGCCTACTCTCTATAAAGCGGGCCTGACGTGGGGTCAGGGAGCAAGGGATTACATTAGCCGTGAACCATGTTGCAACTCTGGACCCAGGATGATCCGTGAGGAGAAAGAGACGAAGCTTTGCAGCACAAGGTAACGCAGGGGCTCGGAATAACGAGTAGTAAGATTTGATAAATACACCGCCCAAAGCCATATTCTGAAAATTATGGCGTCTACTGAGCCTGCATCTTCATGTGGGATCGTTCTGTGCTTCGCTAGACCTTGCAACGCCGTGTGGATGTGCATCCATGCTCAGCTCTGAGGAAATCAATTGCGAAGACCAAGAAGTAGAATGGAGAAGCCGTTTCCAACAAGATTGCTAAAGTCGAAAAAAGAGATGCAAGATGCAAAAGCGCGAGTGCGTTCAGCAATTATCGTTCGACTGCAGCTTCACGTGTATGCATCACTCGATGAAGCTTCTGTCGGTTCGTTTTCCGTCATTTTTTTACTGGGTGCAAGCTGTTCTGCATTGACTGGCTCATAGATTGCACTATGCAAGCGTAGGCTGCACATTGAGATAATGCTGCAATGCGGGAGAACAGCTGCAGCGCACATATATGCTGTTTCGCAACAAGAAGACCCACGCAGACATAAGATACTAGGGACTGGGATAGCAGCACCAACGATGGTGGGGTGACGACTGGTACTGGTACTATCTTGTGCTACAGTGAAGAGTCCTCTTTCACAGTAGTAGGAATAAACAAGACCACGACAGATACTGCTTAAGATAAAGATGTCATTGGTCGCATTCAGATCGTCGTCCTCGCCGTCTCCGCCACAGCAATTATGGTCGTCGCCGCCACTACCGTCGACACCAGCCTCATTATCGCACTGCAATTGGGCATTTTTGCCGTAATTCAAGAAACCCTGTATGATGGTACCAGCCGTGGCGCCTCGATAGTATGCCCATGATACTGGTACGAGCCACCTGAATACTGCGTTCAACCTTTTGGCTCTCAGGGAGGAGGTGTGCATTCGCATAGAGGCTCGGGGAAGAGCCTTGAATATGAGTTCTTTTAGCCAGCCTAGCAACTCCAGAACCAAAAGTGCAATAGGAAATTAGGTGTGATGCTAAAGGGCTAGGCTAAACCCTGCTCGTACACGAACGGTATAACAATCTCCGCCTACTTGGACGACAAGGGAAGCCATGGCGAATACCTTGGAGCCTCGGCAATGTAGGGGCCGTACTGGTTAGAATAAGGTTTTGTGGCATTTTATAGTCTAAATACCTAGGACTATGAGAGCAGGTACCAAGATATGAAGGCATGTCGGGTTGGGTTATGTGCTGTTCCATTCGGCTCTGATTTAGTGGACTAATTGATACTATGTCGCTTCTCGGCCCCAGGATAAGTAGGATTGATGTTCGTGTATATGTAGGGCTCTCCGGAACATTGGTGAATCTATGTTTTGTCTTGTCTATTGCGGGGGAGCCGTTTCGGAGCGACCTTGACACTGGATTGTCGAATCCTTGGTCTAGGAGTCCATTCTAAAGGAGCCCGGAGCCCTCAGTTCCTGAAACTCCCAATGGCGACCCTGCCCTGCCCGCAACGGGCGTCGTGCTGAAAAGATGCGGTCTGTTTGGAGAATCGGATCCTTTGCATCGAAGGGCTTCTGCCATTTCTTTGAATCTGTGGTACAGCAGGATCCGGAACCCTACTACTTGTTGATAGCTCTGAAGAGAGAACAGCCATGCGACTTTAGGAAAGCTGATGCAGAGTGGACCTTTCTTGAGAATCCGGCCCCATCGTCTCCCAATTCCTCCCCATGGCCTCCCGCTAACCGAGCCTCCCAGCTGCAAGACCCGAGCAGCTAAGGAAATCATCGGTGGCTGCAGCGTGTGCATCCTGGGTACTACAGGGGCCTTAATAACTACCTACATTATTCTGCGGGCTCAGTATGATAAGTATAGTATAATGGGCCCCAAAACCCTATTCTCATTATTAAGGCCCCTATAGTATGGCTGTTCTTCTCTTTCGGCGCATCGGTGCCTTCACGATCTCAGGCCACTACAACAAGAATGATCTTGAAGCGGGAGATGGAACGGTTTGGCCAGGATCCAAGAAAAGCCTCAAACCCCTAACTCCTAAAGCCCTATTAGCAATCTTCAGAACTACGGTTGGCCCTCTTCTCGACTGTGCTCTCATCCGAGTGTGGCCCCGCTTTGATGTAATGGTGTCCGTGCCAGCTTTATGAATGTCGTAAACCCTAAACCCGTAAGCCCAGTGAGCTACTGGTATTACTTTCTGGATCATGCGAGACGGAAGGGTCCTTCAAAAAGAAACCCTAAGCGTTGAATTCTTCCCCTCATTTCGGAAGCTTCGCTGGCTTCGACGCGGAGAGTTCCTTTGACTCTGGAGCTGCCAGAGCCTGGATCTACCAAAATCCCTCACTCAAAAAACATCCCTGAAATATCATATCTGGGGTCCTACTATGACTGAAGGTAGTTCCCTTAGCTAAGGAGCCTCCATTAACTGATATTTGGGAGCCTTCTACAACTGAAGGTCTATCTTTTGTTTACTTGGAGGTTCATGGGGAGTTATTAGTGGGCTTATAAGTAGGGTAACTATAGTTATAACCCACTTTAGAAGACTTATAACCCTACTTATAACTACCCATGGGCCTCTAAGTAGACCCTAAAGCTTATACCCATATAGAATCCCTATATATCCCTTTAAAGGGACCCGTAAAGGAACCCTTATAACTACCCATGAACCTCCAAGTAAACAGAGGGTTTTGGAAGATCTGCGAGCTAAGGCAGCGTGGACGTTTGCCACATGGGGAATCGCGGGAGCCCTACTCGCTGAGCAGGGTTTAGAGGTTCTAGCGGTTTAGGGTTTAGGGGTTTAGGATTCAGGGTTTAGTGCCTTTAGGGGTTTAGGGGTTTAGGATTTAGGGTTGAGTGCTTTTAGGGGTTAATTCAGGGGTTTCGGGGGTTTAGGGGTTAGGGGTTTATGGTTGAGGAGGCCGGTAGTTGTCTGCGCTGTAGATCCGCCCATGGAAAGAAGGCAAACAGTCGAGAAAAAGCCAAGGCTTAACCACTGAACCACTCCAGACTTTTCTTGGCATCCTAACCCCTGAACCCTACACCCAACCCTGAAACCCTAAACTTAAGCCCTAGAACCCTAAAACCTTAAACCGCAATTCAGAGAGGCGATAACATCGAGAAAGAGCCGCCATGGGTGCGCTCGGAGCTCAAAGAAAATGACCGTCGTCGCCTTTTCATGCCAAATTCTTGGGATTGATTACATGAAGAAGTTTTGTACATTAGGAACTGCGTTTTTGTTCAAAGGGTATTCAATACTGAGGTCACCATTGCAGAAGTAAGTCGTAGTGTAGTAGCGGCGGTGGTGGCAGTATTGTTGTGTGAGCCTGGTCTTGGTGGTAGCGGTGATTTTGTGGTGTTGGTGGTGGTGGTAGCAAAAGTACAAGTAGCACTCGAACTAGAAGAAGTACAGTAGAAGTCCACTTAGTACAGTCAGCAGCAGCGTGCAGGAATCAACAAGTATTTTTAAACGACGAGCATACACCCTAGAACTTGTGTCAAAGTCCAACCCCGAGGCCGCAGCCGGTTCCCAAGCCCAACCCGTCCCAAATAAACTCTGCACCCCAAGTATATAGTAAGAATCTTAATTGGATGATCTGGAATCTCGCATGCAATAAGGAGTATCCGAAACCCTTGCCTTAACGTCGACAAGGAAGATCGAAAACCCTACAAGCAATCAGGAACCACAGAAATCCTCAACATCAGAGCTGAAGCGCACCAGCAACAGAAACGGAGGCTTAGACCTGCAGTGCCAAGGAGCATCCGCCGCGGTCGTAAGAAATATTGATCACTGCAATCCACCAAATGCAATCCTAAACTTTCCTAGATGCCCTAAACCATGAAAACTTCACCCAAAGCAATCCTAAACCTTCCTAAATGCAGTAAACCATGAAAACTTCATGCTTAACCATTAACCTGATAGCACGAAGAAGTTCTTAATCCAAGGCTTCTCAGACCCGAAGGCAGCTGAGGCAGCCGTCGCCCCAGCCTGCTCTACTCAAGAGGGGCTGAAGGGTTTGCCGCTTCTAGGGAATATATATCTATCTATATATATATATACACATGTGTGCACACACATGTGTGTATGCCTATGTGCACGCATACATATGTAC
>CAJNDT010001202.1:995057-1063450 GCA_905221615.1 Symbiodinium sp. CCMP2592
TTGTAATATGCGTGTGAAACTCAAATTCACGATGCACCATCATAACTGGTAGTTGGTACTGGGCGCTGTTGCAGACTTGTGGCCGAATCAAAATCTCATGTGTACTCGTGAGCAGGTGCTGCCCTTTACTAGGTTGAATATGGACAAAGCCACTGTTGTGGGTCGCCAACGCGATGCTGTCCCAAACCTGATGCCTTTCCGAAACTGCCATACCCATCGGTTCCACGGTAGTTCCTTTTTGGGATTCCCTTAACATATAAACCACAAAAAGGAACTACGATGGAGCTTGTGGGTAAGTAAGAGGGACCCATCGTCAGCGAAAGCCGGTGCAATCGTTGGGAGGATGGCACGCATTTACTGACTGCTCGCTTCGAGGACTGCAGGAGTGAGCTGGGGCTGTGTGGGATGTGCTTTCTGCTTCGCCCTGACCTGCAGGACCGTCAGAAGTTCCGTGTTCTGATATAGAAATCACTAGAAGTCCGTTGAGCCCTGGTGGCTGTGTCATACGCAGCAACGAATTCGTGGCGGAGGCAGAGCCGATTGCCCATTTCACGCCTCGAATCGCAGGCTTATCGACAACTGCGGGCCATTCTGAAAAGCTTTGCTACATTGGCCTGCCCTCCGGAACTTCTTTGTGCTTTCCGCAGCATGGCCACCGTAGTCTCCATGGTCTTGCGTTCATTCGAAAGCGTAGACAACAAGCAATGTCTCGAAGTGACACTAAGTACTATACGGCCTCAATAATTACCTATACTATTTTGGGAGGGTTCCTTGTTATAGTTGTATAACCCTAAAACCTAAACCCATAGTGTAATGGCCCCAAAACCCTATTCTAATTATTAAGGCCCCTACAGTAGGTTCGCCGAGCTTGAAGGCGACGTTTGTGGGATTTATGAAAAATTAGGGGTACCTTATTTTGGTGTCCTTATTAATTATTATATAGGGATCCTAGTATTTGGTACTATATTTGAGTCCCCTATTTTCGGAAAACCACCCAAAGAGAGCAGAATTGGTTGCAGTAGGCGGGAATTGATTTCCCTGGCAGGTGCGCAGAATGCAGGAGCAGGCGCGACAGAAGGACCACAAGCCGCAGACTGGGGCAGCTAGATTCCAGGGCTGATCGCTTTGGTTCGCGGCAGGTTGACCGGTGATCTGTGCCAGCACACGGACTTGCGTCTGTCTATAATGGGGTGAGAGAATGGCTTGCATCTACGTGGCTAACAGTCAGAATAATTTATGTCAATCTGTATGTATGTGTATATATATATATATATGTATGCCCTCACGACACTGTACCGTAGAAGACTAGGCCAGACCATAACTAGTCTGTACAGCAAGATAGCTGCAGAATGTGCTTGAAGTTTCGCTGCCTCTGATTCTGGCTTTCAAGGCACCGGTCACGTCGCGTTCGCCCAAGGCCCCGGCTCTCTCTCAGCCATGGCCGACACGGAGCCCTCCGCCGCACCGCTCGTGCAACCTGCGCAGAAGCGATGCGACTGCACCAGGAGGCTCAGGACTCAAAGTGGAAGTTGCGGGAAGTATGGGGTTCACAGGAGGACTCGGGGAAGATATCAGGCATGCTTCGATCATGTATGTTTCTGGGTTGCAACGAAACTTTGGCTTTAGACCACAGGGCAGGTGCCTGGGTTTTCGGGTTGGCAAAGGTTTGTGGACACAGTTTCGAGGCATCACAAAAAGTACGATATCTAAACTATGGGAATTATGGTATATTCCTTCTTTCGGGTAATGCAGGGTTTATATCATCAACCGTATGTATCAGAAGCCGGGAAATCCGTCAGGTTCCATAAAGATACTGCAATCTTGCTGTCTAACCGAATGCAAGCTTCGGCGCCCACCTGCCGTACCTTCCATGGGAAATCGGCCCTAAAGCAAAAGTAAGACTCAGCAAGAAGTGATACCTCTCCTCTTGTGGACGCTTCTGCCGCCGCTTGCAGCTCAATCGTGATTCCATATGTGTTGTTTGAACGCGCGCGTCAATTTGCGAAACGAGACCACCAGAAAGAAAGAGCCTGGGCTGTTTTGAGGTTTGAATGCAGAGATTCAGGGCTTCCGAAAGCTTGCTATCCTATGGGGGCTTCGCACGTTGGAGTTTGGGCATAGAGGCACTGGTAATTGCGGCATTCAGGGGGATCGGGTCGTCGGGCTTTGAGGGTTCATCGAGTACTCAGCGCAGGCAGGCCGTGGGCAGAGTGTGCACCATCTATCAATCGCAACTGCCTACCGAAAGTGACCAAACATCCCTTTGTTCTGAGCCCAGCTTTACACGATGGGCCGAGATTCAATTCTGCAAGTGTTACAGCAAATCCTGCGTAGACAAATCGCAGTTTCTACGCGTCTGCTCGGTGACTTAGTGAAGTTGAAGGCAATACGGCCAGATCAAATCATGTAGCCCCGTCTGCAGGGAGGAGTGCTTCATGTTTGGTTCAAAGTTCAGCAGATGGGTTCGAGGGCCTAGGTCTAGCTAGGACTTTGTAAAAGGTTTTGGCATGCAGCAGCTGCGAGATTGTAACAAGGTGTTTCAGGTTGGTTGATGGATGAAGGTCCCAAACTTCTCTCATAGGAGGCCAAAAGGGGTTTTAGCCTATGGAGGTTTAGTAGGGATTAGGGTTCCCATCATTCGGTTCATATTCAGGAATCCCTACCCCAAGAATCTTAAACCCCCCTTTTTGGCCTCCCATCATTCTCGTCCAGCCAAGGAGACTTCCTATTCTCTCCGCCGGCTGATTGACACATTCATGCCCCGCCTTTCCACACCACCAGCGCTATCACAGTCGCTTGGTTGCTACTGGGCCAGGAGACGTCCGAAGCGAAGCGGCATACTAGGTTTCGGCATAAGCTCGGCCTGCTGTTCAAACAGGGCTGACGAACTACTATAGCGGCCGAAATAATTACCTATGCTGTTCTGGGGGCTCCTTAATATAGTTATAGTATAGTTGGCCCCAAGAGCCTATTTTGATTATTAAGGCGCCTATATTACCTTGAAACTGCCCTCCCAGGCCTCTCAGTGCTTCGCCGTCGCACACCGACTCGGCTTCGACAGCAGCAGAGACACCTCCCGAAGACCAGGACGGAAGATGCAGATGAGCTAGGGTTTAGGGGCTTAGGGGTTTAGGCATCGGCCGCAGTGCGGGTTTTGGGCATGAGCTGAGATTGAGATGCATCAATGCATGCCCAGACACAAAACAGAAATGCGCTGAAGCTTTTGCCACTGGAATGACTTGCTGCAACCTTCCCTAGGCTTTCAGCCCTCGCCCTCAACCCTAAACCCCTAAACCCCGCCGAAACCCTTGCTACCCCTAAACTTAGGCTCCCTAAACTCCGCAGGATCGACACGGCTTACGCAGAAAAGAGGTGAAGTTTGCCGAGGAAGACGCCACGACGTGTGGTGATCGACAGTCCAGGAGACAAAAACCGAGAAAAAGGGTTTTGCGGTTTAGGGTAAAGAGAGTTTCGGAATTCAGCAGGGTTTCGGGATTAAATATGCAGAGTCAAAGAGCCATGCAAGCACTTGAATTGGCAATGCCCTGCGCATGACACCGCTCTCCTGACACGATCATAGACGGGCTCGGAGGGCGTCGGCCGACGTAGGCTCTGACTCCACGGGAACAGTCTGCAGAACACAACGAAACAGTCAAACCCTTTCCGTCGTGTCTCCGATAGGAAAGAAGAAACCAACCAAGACAAGTCCCTGGCAGATCGCTTTGCGCCTGGAGCTCAGCCTTGCATCGAGCTGTCTTGCGTTGGTGCTTCAGGTTTGGAGTCTGGGATAAACAGATGTAGAGTGTATGTACCGATGTTCATGGACAGATAGATAGATCGATGGATCGATAGGTTGACAGATCGATCAGAGCGAAATATATATATATATATATATATTGTAGATCAATAGATAGGTAGACCAGAACGGTTGATAGATAGAGAGAGAGAGAGAGAGAGAGAGAGAGAGAGAGTATACTCCCTTGACCGGACCCTCAGGCCCTCGAGAAAGACAGATGGATACAGTAACTCTGCGGTTCTGCTTGCCGTTCTATTTTTGCTGTATATTCAAACGTTTATATATATATATATATATATATATATGTATATACACATACACTTGCATAGATAAATACATGGAAGGTGAGATCTGAGCTACGGTTGCCACCGGAAAGGCGAATCGCAAGAACTCTTGCACTTGTCAGGTTGCTCCTGAATGCCACGACCGTTCGAATAGATGGCAAGGACGGCGTGCTGTTGCCTTGTCATGGTTGCAGAGTGCAGTCCCACAACTGCGCTTTTGGGCTTGAGGTGCAGAGTCCTACTGATCCTGAAGCTCCACCATCCCAACCGAAATCCTGCCGAACTTGCTGCCCGCAAGCTTGTGAATTTCAAAATCTTCAGTTCGCAGAGGCCTTCGACTGTTTTTCAAAGGAGCCACCCGGTGTTTGAGAGCTGGTCGGAGAGAGATGTCACGCAAAGAGTGAAAAGCATCAGAACGGCACAGTCTCAGCGTTTCCAGACTGTGGATCAGTATCCCGCCGACCTCCGGCAGGGAGGGTGGTGCCTATTGCCTGAACGGCAAGTCTCAGTAGGAAGGGTCACGCAACAGTCGCAGTAGTACGAAGAAGAAGTAGTAGTGGCAGCAGCAGTAGTGGCAGGAGTTGTGGCAGTAGCAGTGGCAGTCGCCCCAGCAGTGGCAGCGGAAGTGGTAGGTAGTTCAAAGGAAGGTACTCGTAGTGAAATGCCCGTGGTCGTGGTCGCTTTTGTGGTGGTGGCAGCATGCAGGAGGAAGAGGCGCAGCGGCAATTTATCAAGTGTTAGTATTATGTTTAATTGCGAGTACAGTATCTTTGCTGTTGTTCGCTGTGGTGCTATCACTGGCAGAGGGAGCAGCACGAGCTCTATTCGACTGCCACTACGACTACTACTACTACTACTACTACTACTACTACTACCTTTACTACTGCATGAAATTTGAGAAATGAGGTCATCCATTGAAATGCATGGCAATTCGGTGCAGTGAAATTGAATGCGAACTGATGTGTAATTGGATGCAACTCAACGGCATTTTGCTGATAAATGATGGAGTGGCAGTGGACAATGTTGAGGTCCTGCAGTGCATGAAGGCCGAGAGTGAACAACAACTCAAACAGCCAAGAATTCACCTTCTTGTCACTTGCAACCTTGCTTCGCGATCATTCAGCCATGCCAGAGGCAAAAACTGCTCCTACTACGATTACTACTACTACTACTGCTACTACTACTACTACTACTACTACTGCTCCTGCTACTGCTACTGCTACTGCTACTGCTACTACTACTACTACTACTACTACTACTACTACTACTACTACTACTACTACTACTACTACTACTACTACTACTACTACTACTACTGCTACTACTACTGCTACTGCTACTACTACTACTACTACTACTACTACTACTACTACTACTACTACTACTACTACTACTACTACTACTACTACTACTACTACTACTACTACTACTACTACTACTACTACTACTACTACTACTACTACTACTACTACTACTACTACTAGTTGGTAGTGGTGGCGGCGTTGTCAGTGTTGGTGTTGTTGTTGTTGTTGGCATTGTTGCTGCTTGTTATTGATTGTTGGCTGTTGCTTGTCGTTGTTGTTGTTGTTGCTGCTGTTGCTGTTGCTGTCGCTTTGGCTGTTACTGTTGTTGTTGTCGTTTGCTTTCTGCGGTTTGTTGTTTGTTGCTGGTGCTGGTGCTGCTGCTGCTGGTGTGGGTGGTGGCGGCGGCGGTGGTGGTGCTGCTGGTGGTTCGGTCATCATCGTCGTCCCGGACCTAAACCCTTAATCCTAACCCTAGATTAATATGCCCTGAACCCCAAACCATAAAACTAAAACCCTAAATCCTAAAACCCTAAACCATGCCAATGCGTAAACCATGCTTTGGCGAGACTGGGACTGGAGAGGAAACCAGCCCTGAGATCGACTCCGCCTTGCTCCAGCGGAAGGCCGGCGACTCGAAACCCCAACTGACTTATACTTGGACCTGCACTTCATAATTAGAACCCCCTCAATCCAAAATAAAATGTATCGGGAATTATTAACCCAAGTTTCCTGGACCTGAAATAGAGGGGGCCTGAGTAATTACCAGTACTATTTTGGGGGTTCCTTATATGAGTAATTACCAATACTATTATTGGGGGGTTCCTTATTATATGAGTAATTACCAGTGCTATTTTGGGGGGTTCTTTATTATAATTACAGTATACTATACACCGTAACCCTATTCTAATTATTCAGGCCTCGGCCTCTATATTGCTGTACTGTGCGATTTTTGTGCTTTGCCTTGGGCCTGGGGTTTCGGAGTCTGACGCAACTGCCTTCAACATCTGGCATGCTTTGGGTACGGCCCCCACTCAGGATTAGTTGAACAATATTCATAATATAGATATATTAGGACCTTAGCAGTAGCCTTATTATAGACTTTTACTGTATGGGGGCAGCACCTAAGGCATGCTCTCAAGACCTGGGTGCGATGCTGTGCGGCTCACGAGCTTTACAGTTTGGGGGTATGCATAGTGCAGTATAGCGGCATTGAGACACAACCTTCCTTTTAGAATGCAGGGATGCATGTCAGATCCGCGCAGGTTTGCCAAAGTATTCGACTTCTAAGAGCTTGCTCTTTCTGCGGACATGACATTGCCCGCTCCCGAGATCATGCCATGCTAGGTTCTTGACAATGAAAGCACAAGGCAGGAACTATGTATTGTACTGCCGCACTGCTGTACAGAACAGATCTCGCTGTATGCGGTGTACATGTGCCAGTGTTGCAGGTGAACCACGCAGGTGTAAAAAATCGGTATAGAGCAAAAATGCCTAGAGAAACGGATCGCCTCTCGGGTTTTGGAGTCCCGGTGGCCCGGTAAGCTCTTTACGTTTTATCCTAAAACTGACCACAAAACCCCTCAGCCCTACCTCCTGAATCGTGCCAAGGAGGTCACCTTGGCCTATGCTTGCACCTACTTTCGACGGGTCCTGCCTTCTTTGATCCATCGTGTCGGAAGTCTGGAGGCTCTACGAGCACTGGGTTTCGGGTGCAAATTCGGGCTATAGGGTTTAGGTGGCAAAGAAAGCCAAACGTCGCACAGTCCCTGCATGCAATCTTTGTTGTAGTACTTGCGAGGGCATTGCGCCACATAAGGGCTGCAACAGCGCCTAGCGTTCTCGTCAGATTTCTGTGAGGCTGTTCACATAGTTGTCCTCCTGATCTACATGGCTCACAGCCGCGGACTGAGACGAGATTTTGGTGTGGCAGTTGATTACGGGCACCTGCAGTTTGCCCGCCGCGCTGTGCTTCTGATGGTTGCCTAGAGAACGGGACCACTGCTGCAAACATCCGCATAGCTTCCTGGCAAAGAGTTTGAAGTCTTGACGCACCGCGTGCCACTGCAGGGCTTGCATTAGCGTCCTCTTGTACTCAGCGGCCTCTCTCAAGCCTTCTCACAAGCAGACATACAACATGGTATATGCATCAAAACATAACTGTTAATATATACATACACCTTTTTTAAAAACAAAAACATAATATGTGTGTATATATATATACTCCATAATATGTACAAAAACATGTATAAATATATAGATATATAAATATAAATATAAACATATATATATATATATATACATATTATATATATTATATATATATATATATGTATATGTATATTGATATTTAGAGATGGAAGAAAGATGGACTATAATGTGTTCTTGAGAGGCTTTGTCTTGGACGAGACCTGTCCGATTGGCCGCTGGGCCGCCTCATAGTGGGATCCTACTAGGGTTTAGGGTTTAGGGTACTATATTAGGATCCCCTATCTTCGGAAACTCCCATATCCCTTTAAATGAGGAATATACCTTTTGAGGGTTAGTGCGGTTTCGTAATTGGAATGAGAGGGATTGGGGTTTAATGGACTAGACTCTTGTTTGGAACTCACAGCAGCATACCCGCGCACCGGCCAGGAGAGTGGCATAAGTACGTCTTCAAGAAGTACTGCTCGCTGAAGAAGATGGATTCAGCTCTCTTTCATCTCCTGGAGCCACTTGGACTCAGAAGATTTCACAAGTGTCAATGGCAAGAGTTGTGCAATGCACATGCCTGTGGCACATTGTGTCCTTCAGTTTCAGCTGGCATGTTCCTGAGTGTGGTTTGTGTGGCTCGTATGTGGACACTGTGGCTGCACACTCTGAGCGTGGGACAAGTGTTCGAAAGAAGCACGCCATAGAAGCGAAACTTAGTGTCCCTTGAAAGCAGCGAAAAGCTTTCTCGAGCACGTATGCTGAAGCGGAAGAGAATCCTTCATTAGAAGACATCCTCCGCAGGCTCTTGAAGTGGCGGCTACTCGTCGACGACAACGAGCAGGTTGGAGGGATTTACGCCCTGCTTTCGTGCAGCTGTAGTTGTGGGCGGCGCACTGGATGCTTGGATGGCCTGTAACTATGTACTTACCCGTATTGGTTGTGTTTAGAAACACTGATGGTGCTGGTATTCATGTGTGATGCTCAGAATAGCCATACACGTAGTTACTATTACTGCCTTTGTTAGTGTGAATAGCATTGCATCGTCATCGTAGCAGAGGCAGTAGCAGCGGTAGTGTTAGTCGCAGTCGCAGTGGGCGTCGCCGTCGCGGTCGTCGTTGTAGTAGTCGTAGTCGTAGTAGTCGTAGTCGTAGTAGTCGTAGTAGTCGTAGTAGTAGTAGTAGTAGTAGTAGTAGCAGTAGTAGCTATGTGCAATTATGTCCATGTGCGTGTGTATGTATTCGCACGTATGCAGGCATGTGTGCATGCATGTATGGTGCATGCATGCATGCATGCACGAACGGACGGATGGATGAATGGGTACGGATGGATGGTATGTAAGACACGCATGATTTGTTTGCCTATTGAGATACTGCATGGTATGTCTGCTATGGAAGATATGCAAGAGATGTATGATATGTGCGGTGTGTGTGGTATGATGATATGTAACTACGTTTCTATTGTATTTTTGTGATTATTGTTTGTGCTTGTATGCATGGTTGTATGCATGCATGCGGGCATGCATACACGAATGGTTATATGTTTTGTGGAGCATGCATGTATGTACACTGCGGATGGATGCATGGATTTGGGTATGCAGTATGTTGGGAATGTTCGCTTGCGTGTCTCTGTGTGTGTGGGTGAAGTACAAGGCCCCTTGCATGTCAGACGCTGTTCACGTTTCCAATCCGGGAGTTTCCAAAAATAGGGGACCCTAATATTGTACCCTACGTAGTGGATCCTTATTATAAGGACCCCAACATAAGCTACCCTAATTTTCGGAAACTCCCATCCGGACCTGCGAGGCCCCAAACCGCATTTCATCTCAAAGGGTCCTAAAGGCCTCGATGATAGCAGTTGACCAACAAACGAAGATACGCACCTGAACGTGTAAGCCCCATAATCCGTATCAGTGATCAAGTCAAGGCAGATAGAACCCTAAGCCAAGAGCTCCGGCCTTCCAATAGCTACCAATAGTATTCTAGGGGCTACCTATTGAAATTGTAGTAAAATGGGCCCCCCAAATCCCCAAAACCCTATTCCAGCTTGCTGATGTGGCTTGTCAGCAAATGTGGCTCAGGAGATGTTGCTGCAAGCCATCCAGCGAAAGGAGCACTGCAAAGAGCGCTTATCCATTTAGCCGACTGCCCGGGGCCTGCTTCTGATTGTGGTAAATTATAGGTTATGTGCTTGTAGGGCAATGATCGTTACTCGCGTCATCATCTTTTCAACACCAGTATCAGCAGCAGCAGTAGCTGTCGCAGTTGCAGTAGCCGTAGAAGTAACAGGAGGAGGAGCAGGACGACCAGCAGCAACAGCGGCAATACTCAATAGCAGCAGGATCAGCCGCCAGCAGGATAGGCATGATTTTCCCGCATTTGGTCCCTATACCCCTCTGTCATAATCCGTCAGCATGACAGCCATGCCGCGGGCAGTCGGTTGAACCTGCACGTCAGTGCAGCAAATACTTCGTATTAAGTGGTCGGAGCTGTGGTGCTGCAACGGAGGTATGTCTATCGATGGGTTTCGAGCTCATGCACCTCTTTTGGCATGCTGCAGAAGCAAGAGACAGATGTCGAGATCTGTTGTTGCAACCACCTCCAGATGGGGCTGACCCATGCCGATAAGCGAGGCATTCCTGCAAATCATCTTGAGACAGTCGCAGTGCAAGTAAAATGTAGCGCTTGCAAGATTTACCATTTAGGCCTCGGCTGTTCTCAAGTATAATGCGGGCATCTCGCAGCTAACAGGTTTCGCGTAACCCCCCAATCCTTCATTACCGCATGTTGAGTGACGGTGCTTGCGCACCTCGCTTTCCATATCCATATATGTACAGAATGTAGAGGCGGCGGCACGGGGCACAAAGACCACAAGACTTTTCGTCGAGCAGGGCAACCAAGCAAATGCATGTATGCTATGCCAGATCTCTAGGTGGCTGATGGTGGCTGACCTGAGTCAGCCCAAGCTTGTTATTTGGAAGGGGCTCCTGTGCTGCCAATCATGTTGCGACTCGCGTGACGTGGGTATCCCGTGACACGGGCGTCTTGCTTGGGGACGAACACAGGCCATGTCCGCCAACCGCGCAACATCGCACTGCATAGATCAAAAAAGAAGAGGGTAAAGACCGAACGGTCGGCAGGATAGTTTGCACAAGTTTGAATCTTCGTAATGACCGCGACGGGCAGTTGTTCGACATGTCGAGCTGCAGGTGCTTGATTGGCAGCATCATCGGTATCTTGGTGCTGGCGGCTGTGATCGTGATTGTTGCGGTGGCGGCCAGCTCACACCACGGAGGCATCCCATACATTCAGCCCGAAATGGTTGTGCTGCAGAAGCGCGCTTGGAGTCTCAACAGGCTGTGCTGGCTAAGCTTCCCCCTCCAGCTCTTCAACACTTTATCATAATTACAAACATTTTACATTATTATCGGTAATTAAACCCAAGCAGGAATGGAAGTTTAGATTTTCAGAACTAGTTAGAACAAAGAAAGGATTAACCTGACATCCTAAGTAACCCAAAACAATAAGTCTGAGGCCTCAGGGTTAAAGACATCAGCACAGAGAAGCGAGCAGAAGACTTCTTAGGCAAGCTTACGATGTGTAGCTATCCAACGGTAAAACAAGGACCCCGAGGTGTATACCCTTAATATAGCTATGATATACCCATTATATCGCCCCATTATAGGGCATTAAGGGTCCCTCCTTTTCCCTTTGAAGATATGTCCTAATACCCCCAAACCCGGTGTTAATGTCGATGAGACTGCCTCTATCAATCCAGAAAAGGCCCCAAAGCTTTAACCCTAAATCCCAACTCATAGTGACCCAATGCATCCTACACTCTACCTGGCGTGCGACATTGTGTTTTGGGCTTTTTCCCACCAGCAAACCTGCACAGTGAATCAAAAGCCAGATTCACAACCAGAAGTCTCGCAAACTCATCGGTACAGTACCATGTTAAGGATCCTTATACATATCTTGGGATCCTCATATTTACCAACGATCCTATTGCTTTGACGTGACTTTGGGGCTTGGAACTTAGCCGCACCTGACAATTCGGCAGGTGTCTCGCCGGGTCCAACTCCCTCACCTCCGCCTCTGGTTTCTGGGCCTTTGCGCGTCTGGGGCGGCTCATTAGGGTTCAGGCGGTTGGGCTTAGGGTTTGGGGTGATTCATTCTTGAGTGGCCAGGAGTTCCTGTAAAACGGGGTCTATAAAGGTTTAGGGTTAAGAGATGCGTTGATGAATGCCTATCCATGTTGACTTTAGATCGCAGCAGGAAGTTCACAAGGCGGCTTGTTCTAAAACGACTGAGACGGTCGAATCCACACACAGCCCCCCCTTTAAAAGGGACCCTGACAAAGCAGCTTCCTGATTTCCTGAAAGACTGAGGTGGCATCGCTTACGCGGCGCCTCTCGGCGTGTCAAGTACAGTCTGTAGTATTGTCGACGCAGGGCACATGTTCCTTTGAGCTGTACAAGTACCTCATGGAGCCTGTCGGACACTGGCTTCATTGTAACTACAAACCATGCATATTCATGTATAGAATCCTATATGTTAATTCCAACAACGAACTACTATACAGAGCCTATATGGGTCTTTCGCTCCTCAACTCGTAACCTACCGAATCATAGAATCCTATAAGGTAATCCCAAAAGAGGAACTACGATGGAGCCCATGGGTCTGTATAACCTACCTTCCCACTGGGCCGAGGTTGCCTTGCGCCGCAGATGACGCTTGCAAGAAGCAGCTGCCGAGCGAAGACGTTATGCAGCCGCAGATCCTGCACTCAGTTTGCTTACCTTTGGTTAGTAGGGAATTTTCAGTTTCTGACAATTAGGTAGGGTTCCTTTAAGGGGTTACTATAAGGGTGCTATAAGGGTTCCTTTAAAGGGCAATGTAAGGGTTTAGAGTTTCCGAAAATTAGGGGCACCATATTCTGGGGCCCTGATCCTACTATTTAGGGTACCCCTGTTTTTGGAAACTCCCAGTGCGGGAACCCCAAGTTAGCGCAAGATGTGCATTGTAGTCAGGGCCTTACTGCTTTGAACATTGACTCACCCAGAGGGTCCAAGTACTCCATATTGTCGGACTTTAGGGCTTTTTTAGGTACCAAAACCATAAATAGGAACTACTTGGACCCTTAGGGTCAGGTCCTAGGGCATATCATATACCGGGTTATGTTGCCAAGCTTTCTGCACCCAGTCATTCTCAAGGGCGTGGCATTCGGCATCTAGGCGGCCTTTTCCTTGCAGCATTTCCCTTATGAAAAATAGGGGACCCTCACAAAGTACCCTAAATAGTAGGATCCTTACAATCAGGACCCCAAAATACGGTATCCCCTAATTTTCGGAACTTCCGAGGCAGGGCTACAAGGCGCAGTGGGGCGCCAGTGGTCGAAACGACCTTGGCATCATCAAAGAGCTTGGCCCGGGCCTTGGGGAGTTTCGTGAGCTGTGCTTTTAGGGATGGCAGGGCTTAGGGGTTTAGGGTTTAGGGGCTTAGGGTGTTAGGGTTTAGGGTTTAGGGTTTAGGGTTAAGCCCGTGCTCAAAAAGGGGCTTAGGGTGAGGGATCTGGCCCCAAGCCCAGTGGCAAGAAAAGGGGCTTAGGGTGAGGAAGGATCTGCCCTAGAGCTTCGCTGCCGGCATACACTGCAAGTCCGTGCTTAAAACGGGGCTTAGGGTTTAGGGCTTAGGGGTTTAGGGGCTTAGGGTTGTAGGGTTTGGGGTTTAGGCTTAGGGGTTATTTAGGGCTTAGAGGTTTAGGGTTTAGGGGTCTAGGGTTTCCGGAAGTGACAGTGTTGAATCATGATGCTTATCTCAGAGTTCAGCAAGTGATCGCCTAGCCACGAGAGCTAGTGGGGTCGCATATGTTGAGTGCTGTTTCCTTCGTATCTTCGGTGCAAGTGCGCTGATAACCCGGCAACACCACAGGAGGCCTGGATGCAAAAGGGTTTCCGGAAGTGGGTATCTCTTGGACTTCCTCCCGGGCCACAATGCAAAGTACGTGGGATCTGATGCTTCGGTGGAGCCTCGGAACCTGCCTTGAGGTGGCAACGCCGTCCGCTTGTACCATTCTATGGGATTCGGTCCTGCTACCGACCACAGCTCGGATCTCAGCTGTCTGAGAGAAGCTTCGCAAGATGCGTGTCCGATGAAGGTGACCAGGTGATGCGAGAGCTATCCAAGTAGATAGTATGTGTCAATGTACATATGCATATATATATATATATATACATGTATAAGAAGTATGGTATATAAAGTAAGAAGGATACCGTATCGTAGACTATGTAGTATACTACCCTATGTGGCATATTGAACAACTAAGTACCATTACCGTAGCCTCGGCACTGGCGAGTGTTTGCATCAACCCTGCGTGGCAAGCTGCCAGAGCCTGTTTCTCAGGAACCTACTTTTTTAGGATTCCTTATTATGACTTTCTTATATGAGTCCTTAGAAAGGTATGTCTCTTGGGGTTAAGGTAGACAATAGGATCAACCTGCAGGTGGCTTCCTCGACGAGGCCTTGAAGCAGGGTGCTTGCCTCAGTGCCGGAATATGCCGGATCTTCGTCCAAACTCCCAGCGCGGACGCAAATGTAGTGGCCTTAATAATTAGAGAGTAGGATTCCTTTAAAGGGGTGGGTAAGGTTACTATAGAGGTTCTATAAGGATACTTAATATTTAGAATATTTGGGGGTTCTTTTTTTGGTTATAGTGTAGTATCAGCCTTATTTTGGGTTAGGGTGGGGGACCGTGAAAAGTATAGCCGGGAACGTATGTGATTTGCTTGGTTCATGGGTAGTTACAAGTCTGGTCATAAGCATATGAGGGGACATACAACTCCACTTGTCCAAGTGGAGGATGCAGGGCGCAATGCAGGAGCCGAGTCTTGAGGGTGGTCGCCCCCGGTCCCCCAATAGGCGCGTTCGATTTCTCAACAATCCACCCCCACCCCTCTAGGGGGTACCGCTAGCCAGCACGGAATGACTTCGGATGCAGTCGTCGATATACTTTCTGACATCTTTGGGCGCTTTTGCTCCCTTCTCAGGTCTCAATGTCCTGCCCGGCATTGCAGCTTGGACCGTGCAGCAAGACATATCAGTTTGATTTGTTTTATGCCGTGAGCCGGGGCTTCACATTGAGTTGATGTATGTACACTGATTGCGGCAACATGCCATGTTGCGTGCAATTTGATGGAAGGGCAAGTGATACGACAATATGTAGTCAAACAGCTACCAACAAAACAGATCAAAACAGTGTGGTAATACTGAAACAGTGCCACCATATATTGCTGCAGCGTTAACGTACCATGCCCTCATATCGACACGACAAAATAGCGCCTTACATTGACTAGCCAACGGTTAGTATTCAGCAGTAGATTCAGTAGATAAAACCAGACACCAAAGTAGCACAAAGATATAAGATTCTGCATCAAGGTAAGACCGAACAACTAAACTTGTACGCAAACAAAGAAAGCTGCAGTGGAGCAGGACTGCGGCACTACCAGACGACCGCTGTTAATCTCTCACAATCAGGTTGAGGAGCTAGAATGTGCTCTACGACAAAAAATTGCAAACATGCTAATGGAGACATGGCTAGCTGAAGGCTTTATCATTGGCTTTGGCCTGCGAGCCTACGGAACCAACTGGGGCCCAGTCAAAAGATAAGGATTCCGACCTCGGCATCCACAACTGCACGGAGTTCGACTGCTACGAGACTGTCAAGAATGAGTCTTGGCCAGGAGCGAACGATGGTTCACCATCTGCCGAAAGCGTCGTGCTCCTTGTACAGGGCCTTGCCATCTTGGGTGTTCGCCGAAAGCCACGGGTGAAAGTGCTTCGGCTCAGGTCGTTAAAACTGGCTTCTCCTTGGGATTTGCCAAGGGCTCCCTGCTTGCAATATGTGCAGACAGGGTGGCTGATTCTTGGAATGTTGGGGCTTTCAGACGGGATTGTTTGACCCAAATGGGCCATGGCAACATGGCCTTGGCATATGGGTGGTTATCAAAATTAGGATCCCTTTTTGGCTCCTTATTATAATATGGCACCTAAAAATTAGGGTACCCAAAAAAGGACCATAATTTTGACAACCACCAATATATTACGCTGCTAGCGCCGGCTCCCTGAGTAGACGATTATTTGAATTCACGCATGTCCGTCTCTGGACATGCCTATGTCAGTTGATACCAACCCCGGAGGGCTGCATGCGAGCGACTCGACGAAGAAAGCACTTGAGACAATATGATCGCTTGGGTAGACAATACATATTTCCTACCTTCTATTTAATATATAGGCATACACATACTGTAACATACAGTGTTTACATTATATATGCTATATTGATATAGTTTCAAGTATATATATATATATACAGTTGAACATTGCACTAGAGGACTCACCTACAGGATCACGATGTGAATCCTGCTTTGCAGGTCGGTCAGCCCTCTTGGCCCACTTAGGCAAAAACTGGCACCCGGCTGTCCACACAGTGATCATCATGAACGCCGCTGAACCTGCCTACCAGAGACGTTCAGGGACAGAGGTGATCTTTCGTTCTACTTCTCGCGCTCTCTGTCCCTCTCTCTCTCTCCCTCTCGCTTTCTCTCTGTGTCGCTCAGCCGACCAAGAAAAGACAGCTTCCACATGTGTGTGTGTGTTTCTGTACATATACGTTATGTATGTATGCATGCATGTATACACAGCTGCATCTATCAAGTCAGATCCCGTCGCTGCCAGGCCAACTCTCCAGTCCTGTCTCAAAGCAAATCCTCCAAATCATGCCAAGATTTGTTCAAAAGAGACGGCTTGTACACCTGCTCCGAAGCTGGTGTGGGCCTGGTTTAGAACAGCCATCGGCATATTTTGCTGGAACACCAGGGCAGGAAGGGGAGCCAAGTGTGCAGTACTGGTTGCGGGGCGAAGCTGGCTACAGAACTGTTTCGAGTTTCTGTAGGCTCACGGTGCTCAGGGCTTGAGTTTCGCGTTGGACTGAGGATTTGTGCCTTGAGGCTTGTGATCAGGGAGTGCCTTTACTCGCTAAAGTTGTATTGTGGAGAAATGTATGGCACACAGGCATGCGCCATGCAATATGAAAGACTGGTGGTAAGGCTGAGACCCTCAAGAGGATGCAAATGCTGTTTCTTAGCTGCTGAGGAGCCGGACTTCTTCGGCAACGACCCAAAGTGTCCAGGAAAAGCCCCCTGGTGTGCCTTGACATGGAAGGAGTCAGAGTCCTTGTGCCCCGAGCAGAGTGTTTGGCCTTCGGGTTTCGTTTACAGTAAACCCCATAAAGTTGGAAACCGGATTAAGGCCAAATAGTGCTGGGATTCCCTTTACATTATTCGTAAGGATTGAGGCTATTAGGTTTCCAACTTTTGGGCTCCTACTGTAGGTTTAGGGGCTTGAGGGTTTATGCAAGATGTCATCGGACGTCCCACGTTCAGGGTTTAGGGTTTAGGGTTTAGGCATGACCAGAAGCAAAGAGCGGTTATCCAGAGACCCTCTTCGTGAAGCTCCGTTTGTGACCAAACTGCAGAGCCTGCTCCGTTCTCCGAACCTCCAAGCCCCAAATCAACACGTACTAACCTATACTGCTTGAACCCTCTGTACTTACATGCTCGTTCTATGCACGAATAAAAGTATACTACGGTTGATGATAGAGATCCTGCATTACCTCCATAACCCTAAACTGTGGGAATGCTGGTATATTCCTTATTATGGGTACTGCAGGTTGATATCATCAACCGTAGATAGACATGTTTCAGGAGTACAGTACAATACACTAGGCCCGAATCCCGCCGGCCGGATCCGTCTTAAACTGTCATGGCCTACTTTTCGTAGGGTCTGCAATGCCAACCTCGGATTGACCTGTAACTAGGATTACACAGTTTCTGAATTGGAGGCATTGGTGGCCAGGCACCCTGAAAGCCCAAACCCTGAAACCCCAAACCTCCGAAGATCTCCGAAGACTGCTTGAAACAGAGCCCGGTTCCTGGCGAGGCCGCGTAAAGGCCGTGCTTTCCGGTCTCGACGGCCTGCTGGCTGCCGAGCGTGAGGCAGGCATCCAACCCGGCCGATCCTCGAGTGCAAGTGGTTTCTGGAGAGCCGATACCTGGGAATCCCAAACCCCTTTTTTGGTAAAGGCTAAACCCTGTAATTAATCTAGGGGTCATAACCTATACTGTTTTGCAGAGTTTGGCTTTAGAAATTGAGGGCTAGCATGCAATAGTGAACCTCGCAGAGCTCGGGTTCAGGGCTCACTCTGCTTCAGGGTGGAAGAGTATGCAAGGCTGAGAATTTTTGAACTTGAAGTTGCTTTGGACTGTTGCAGACGATGAGAAACGCTGTCTCTTGCGTGAGTAGCAGCCTCACGCGATCAGTGAGCGCTACTCTCATCGGAATCCCCCACATCATCACCATCATCACGGTCATCATCTTGATCATCGTCTCCATCATCGTGACCACCAGAATCAGAGGGAAACTGGCCGAGGTGTGAACCTGACAACCACATGGTCCTTTCAAAGCACGGACTCCATCGACGGCGCTTGGCCTGCATTTCCAAGCCAACTCGGAAGTTTCTAGCGACCGGGATGAAAACATATGGGTGGTTGTCAAAATTAGGGTCCCTTTTTAATGGGTCCCTATCATATTTCGGCACCTTATATTTAGGGTGCCCAAGAAGGGACCCTAATTTTGACAACCACCCCTACGCTAACGCCAACACAGATCGAAACTAAGGCAAATGCAAGAAATGCCCGGGCTACTTCGGATTCCAGGACCACTTCCAGCCGAGCCATAAGAGCAGGGCACAATAAAGCCGAGGCTGCTTGGTGCCTAGGGCCTCCGTCTGACAGAATTCCCTGCAACCTCCCTGCCCGAAATGAGCCCAACTATGTGCTCGATTCTATCGCAAGGAAACCCGCTCTAGTTCAATCTGTTCCAGGATTGAACTCTGTAGACTGCCAGCTCTTTCTGCTCGGTTTCGAGAGTAGCGTTTGGGATATGGGCCCAAATGTACTCCGAGCTGGATATTTGCCACAGATGTCAGTAGCAGGACATGCTGGCAGCCGTGGACGACCCATCCATTGCGAAGTACAAACCTCGCACGCCGGCATCTCGACATGAGGAATGCAGACAGCGGCCGACATCCACAAAATTAGTCGTCAGTAGTCTTTGGTACTTGCTTATGCAAATCACAGGCATCATGCATATTTTGCTGAGGGCAGAAAGCTTTTCGATTACCAGGCAAAATTAATCATGAATGTTTTTGCTACCACGAGACGCAGATCCTGGTACGTTGCTTCAGGGACTCCCCGAAGATCATACATAGCGGCACTATTTGCAAAAGATTGACGAGATGCTCTGAGGTGAAAGAACTCGCTGCCGCATTCGACAAGAGGTGACGCCTTTTCATGGCTTGAGCTGACGGTGTGACGGTATACTGTCTGGTTCTTAGTAAGGAATGGGGGAAGGGTTTATGGGGACCATGATTGTAAGCACCAGAGAGTATAGGGCAGGGATTACAGCACACGTTTGTGCCTGTGGTGGTCTGCAGCCAAGAACATATCCCTGAGGTGGATTAACGGGCTCAACGTGCAAGCGCCATGGGGAAGCTTGACTTGCAGCCAGTTGCTGAAATGTGTACAGCTGCACGCTTCCGTCAGAGTTCTATGCGAGCGGTCACTGGGGTGTTGCTTGTGTCCAGCGACATGCGTTACATTCTGTTGCAAGCATGGCTAATTACATGCTTTGATGCCCCGGCATGTTGGCACAAGGCTTTGTCCATGACACGATCAGCAAGAATTACGGCCCATTCGGCAACAGGCAACAGAGATCTGTCGCAAAGTTTGTTCTTCTAGTGTGGACACGGTCACCCGCAGCCAAAGATCGCATGCAAAGCCCAAAGCACCTTGTGATGCTGCTATCATATGCTATCATGGCGGGTGGCATGTGGCATGGTTCTTCCAGTTGGCTGACCCACGTCCCTGAAGCTCTGCATCTCTGCATCCTCACGGGATGCAAGCTAAGAGGAGGCAACAATCATCTTGGTAGCTTAGGAAGGCTGCCCCCAACTTACAGAAACCCGCAGCTCCAGCTTCCGTCGGCAGGCCTTGGTTCATCGGTGGCACAGCAGCACCGAGAAGATGGACTACAGGGAGGGTTTAGGGTGTAGGGTGTTTACGGTATAGGGTGTAGGGTTTAGGGTTTGGGATGGAGACCTCTGTGGTGCGAGGGGAGTGGGACCTCAAAGCCGTCGAGTTTTAATACCTCGGGTCATCACGATCATCTCGAGGATGGCGAGGCAGAGGGAGAGAGAATCGTTACACCACATCAGGCTTGGAATGTTTTGATGGGCTGGACGTGAGATACTTCCGGCATCAATCAATACTTCGCCTTGCTCGGTACGCAACTTTTAGCCTGCAGGTTGCTATCCTTTGCCGGTGTCGTACAGTAGTTGCTGTCGTAACATAGGAGAGCTCAGACGGATTATCAGAGTATCAACACTGACGGTTTAGGGTTTTGGGTTTACCCTTGTATAGCCCTAAACCCCGCAAACCCTAAATCCTGATGAGGACGGCTACTACTACAACGACGACGGCTGCTACTACTAGTACTACGACTACCACCCTACTGCTGCTACTACTACTACTACTACTACTTCTACTTCTACTTCTACTACTACTACTACTACTACTACTTCTTCTTCTACTGCTACTACTACTGCTACTGCTACTGCTACTGCTACTGCTACTACTGCTCCTACTGCTGCTACTACTACTATACTGCTACTACTACTGCTACTACTACTGCTACTACTACTACTACTACTACTACTACTACTACTACTACTACTACTACTTTGACGACTACTGCTCCTGCTGCTGCCACTGCGTCGATGATTGCTACTACATTTAAACTACCAGAACAACCCAGGTGAGTTTGGGGCTCTGAGCCAGCCGCACTCAGCCATCCAGAGCGACATCGAGGCTCGCACAGCCACGCATGTACACAGGCACACATGGGCACACCCGCACACATGCACGTACGCGCACACACACATGCGCACGCACGCAAACGCACATAGAGACGCGGTGAGGCACAATCTTGCCGGCACATCGAATTCGTTGCGTTTCCAGAACTGATCAACGTGGGCGTCCGTGCATGGCGTAGCACGAGTCTGGCAGTGTGTTCCGCACGGTTTGCTTAGTTCACACAAACATATGTCGAAAGCCAGCACTACCGAATGGCCGAGTGGTTGGTCCAGTGGTCCAGTTATCTAGAGACGTGGTAATTTGTGCCAGTGTGGTGTATCTCTAATTGATTGCAGTTCCCCTCTGGGACTTCAGCTTGCGGCACCCATCGCAGTGCCTTTCCCTGTCACAGATTCGGATGCCATGCTTTTCAATGTACCGAAACCCTTGGGCATACACATCTTCAGTGAAGTCCAAGGAGATGCCCCGTGAAAGTGCTCGAGACATGTTTGACCTAGTCTGGCTCTTCATGGTGAGTGAGATTTTGGAGAGGGGCAGCCTGCCGATGAAACTCGCAGGGCAGGGAGCAAATCACGGATGCTTTTGGGAGCCTTGAACTACTGAATCTGCTCTCGCGAATTAGATGCAACATTACCCCGTCTCAGCAGGATCAGGTTCAAGTCATGAAGTCTGGTGGGTTTCAGGCTTTGGTTTCGGGTCTGCACTGGGGCAGCCACCTGCCCCGCAGTCGAGACAGCAAATCGCAAGACCCTGCCGTAACCACGACTGCACAGCATGCGGTATCCCGCGATTAGGTGTTGCCGTGTCGGGTACTCGGCGCGATTTCGTGTTCAGCTGCTTTGACAATCTTCGCCTGTGTCCACTGTCTCCCTGCATCCAGCGGCTGCTCCCGGATGTGCTGAGTTCTTGTTTTTTTTTAATATGGTTTCCCTAGTGTGGTAACTTAAATTACATCCCTTAACAAGAACCCAGCATGCAGGTTGCACGGCGCGATAGACGCCAAGTTTTGAAGCACTGCCAGAACGTTTAGGGCAGCAGTTGCATTTCCTTGTCATGCGAAACATCCGCCACAAGTATAATATAGGTGTATCATACTAATACTATAGTCGTATGAAGGAGCCCCACGATAAATTTGGTAATTATTTAGGTCCCTCTATCCGCTCTGAAGAACCGCCGAGTCGAGCCTGCCTCGACTTGAGCCTACGAGTCGAAGCCCCTAAACACCCAAACCCCACAGCCCTCAACCCATGAGCACCTGTGCCGAAGAGTGTGCATGACTCAAAGGGGAAAAGGAGGGGACCCCTACCATAAAATGGGGCTATATAATAATATAATGGGTATATAATAGCTATATTAAGGGTATATACCTAGGGGTCCTTATGAAGGGTCCCTCCTTTTACCCTTGGAATGACGGATAATGTGTGTCGTTTGAAAGAGAGGGCAATGTCCTTGTGCACATGCGGGGACACGACTGGTGTGAGATTGTCATTGTCATGTACATTATGTCTCTATTGCTGTTGCTGTCCTTGTTGGTGCAGAGCTGCCTGAAATGTAGTGGTGGTACCGTGGACTATGTGGAGCCTTGCCTGCGATGAGCGTCGAAACCCATGAGCCCCTGACCCGAAATCCCACCATAGAGGCCTTAATAAAGACAAATACATTTTTTTTTTTTTTTTTTTTGGGGGGGGGTCCTTATTGTAACAAAGGTATAATGTGCCAATTATTAAGGTCCCTATTACTATTATTACTATTATTATAATGTGCTAAGTATGAAGGCGCCTTTTTTTAAGTTTCGGCAGGCCATGGCTCAGCTGGCCAACTCCTCCGATCCTTTTGTCGGTGCTACCGTATTCCAGCCTCCTGGCAAGCTCTGGGTTTAGGGGTTAGGGTTTAGGGTTTAGGGGTTCCTTCAGAGTGGAGTGTTGAGGTGTTGCGGTTTTCGGGCCTTAGCTGAAGAGCAGCGGAAGGCAGTGCTGGCAGTCATCAAGTCCGGTTTCAAAAAGGGTTTAGGGGTTTAGGATTCAGGGTTTAGGATTTAAGCCCTAGGGGTTTAGGGTTATGAGCAGTGCTGCAGATTTGCCTGGCCCTCAGTTTCCTTTCTTCGGGGTACCCGGCAGTCGCAACAGGCGTGGATGCAAAAAGGGTTATGAGAGGCGGCTTTGGGTATCGGTGCTGCATGTCGGCCTCGGTCAAGATGATTGTGGTTCGTAGGCTGCCTAGACTTGAGTCCAGTGGCAAAAGGGGTTACGAGCTGAGACTTTTATGTTGCGTTCGCAGTATTTGTGCTTCATTTGGTGTGCAGAGGTGGCCATCGATTCCAAAGTCAGAACGGTTGCACAAGCACGGGGTGCTGGCATGTCAGGAACCGCATCGTCCCATGCTACTGTTCTGTCTTCTCCGAGCTGTCAATATCCAACCCCTTGGAATGCCAACCCCGAGCCCCCAAACCTCACAGCAGAAGTGCGCAGACTCACATCTCTGTAAACTTGAGACTGCCTCCTAAATTGAGTAAAGATCATAGCAAGCATCAGCATCGAAGCATGGGTGAAGTGTTTTGGGCTTTTCATGGCTTGCCCATCCCCCCACGACCCTGGTGCCAAACTCGAATCTCCTTTGTGCCTAAATATTTCCCTGCCCCCGCCGCCTGGTGCCATGGGGCGATTGGCAGCCGCTTTGGATCTTCTGGCCCGTGCGCCCTCAAGATTCTCGGCTCAGAGTCTCGCTTGTTGATCCTTGGGTCCATGCAAGCGTAGTCGGTTGTAGTGCTGAGACTAAGTTTTGCATAGTCATGTTCATGTGTGTTTGTGTTCATGGGTTTGCGGTGTTCGGATGTTTTTGAGTTGGGAGTTTTCAAAAAAATAGGGGTACCGGTATTTTGAGGTGCTATATTAGGATCCCAATTGAAGTTTGGTGTTACTGTCAATGTGCCATTTGGGAGATGATCGGGCCATTCCGGTTCCTCCAAACTCTACAATGGGCTCTCATATAGGGGCCTCAATAATTAGAATGTTTTTTTCCGGCCCACTATACTACAATTATCATAAGGAACCCCAAATTAGCATAGATAATTACTGTATTAAGGCCCCTATATTAAAGGTGCTTCTTGATGATCGCCAACCGAAACACTTATCTTCCTGGTGTGCTGCCGGGCTACGTCAGCAGCCGGCCCTGAATAGGCACCAAGGCAGATACCAAAAAGACCTGAACCTGATACTTAAATCGGAGTTTCCCAAAATTAGGGGTACCTAATTTGGGGTCCTTTATAATGAGGATCCTACTATTTAGGGTGCTATACTGTATTTTGGGAAACCCCCAAAATTGGCGTTTAAACAGGGTTTAGGGATGTTCAGGGTTAAGGGTTAAGACATGTTAGGACTAAAGGCTCAAAGGATCCAAGAGCTGAGTCAAAACACGACGCCGACCCAAGTCCCAAACAAACCCTCAGCAGAAGCTCATTATCATTGAGTGCAGGCTTTCTGTCCGACGCGAATAGCAATGACGGACAGGACTGGGAGGAGCTGGAAGCCGGCGACAACAGGCAGGTATTGCTTTTTTCATATATATATATATATATATATATATATGTGTGTGTGTGTGTATACATATATATATATATATATATATATACATATACATATCTGTATCTATATTTTGCTTGGTAAATGTATGCACCTAACTAAAGATAGTAAGATAGTTACAGCTAAGGTCATCATGATGATTGTTGCGATTGCGATGGTTGAAGGGTTGTGATTGCTTGGGTTGGCACTCGTGATAGTAGTAATGGTAGGACTAGTAGAAGAATAGTCATAGTAGTATTGTGGTAGCAGTAGCAGCAACAGCAGCAAGAGTAGGAGTAGTAGTAGTAGTAGTAGTAGTAGTAGTAGTAGTAGTAGTAGTAGTAGTAGTAGTAGTACTAGTAGTACTAGTAGTACTAGTACTAGTACTAGTAGTAGTAGTAGTAGTAGTAGTAGTAGTAGTAGTAGTAGTAGTAGTAGTAGTAGTAGTAGTAGTAGTAGTAGTAGTAGTAGTAGTAGTGGTAGTAGTAGTAGTAGTAGTACTAGTAGTAGTAGTAGTAGTAGTAGTAGTAGTAGTAGTAGTAGTAGTAGTAGTAGTAGTAGTAGTAGTAGTAGTAGTAGTAGCCGCAGGAGTAGTAGTAGCAACAGTAGTAGTAGTAACAATAATAATGCTTCTTGTTGTTGTTGTCGTTGTTGTTGTCGTGGTAGAGAAGTCAGAGTAGGAGCAGCAGCAGCAGCAGCAGCAGTACTAGACGTTCAATAGACTCCCTTGCAGACCCGACGCCGGGAGCTACGACTACTGGCAGAAGCGTGCTGCCACATACGACCGGGACCGTCCCCGATGCAGTGTGGATGAAGTAGGTGGGCGCATTGAGCCCCAAACCCTGAACCTGGCCTCAACCCGAGATTGTGCAGGACATCTTTCGATCCAGCGACGAGGACCATGAGGCCTAATTATGTCGCTTGCATTTGTGCGAGTGCATTTTCCTGCCAAGGCTTTCCGGGTGTGCAACCGGTAGCCGTGTGATGATCCTGGTCTTTTCAATGTCCTGGTGCGGCAATTGGGACCGTGCTTGGAAAAGCATCACAAGCCAACTCCGCGCCAGGGCATTATTCACGGCGAGATTGATGCAGCCTCGCGGCGCGCAGAGAAAGCTCGTGAGCTGTCGAAAGGCTGGGAGTTTGCGTGGTACTCGTCCCATCTAACATCTTATAGCCATGTATGCACTGAGCGTCAGATAAATAATGTTTACAGACCTGGGGCAGCGGCGCGACTGCAGCATACTGGCCACCTGGCCTTTGTGCTTCGATAGTTCCTTCTTCGTGGCACTGTTGTAATCATGCACTGAGCCTGCTCGTTGTGCTTCGGACGATTACCTGTCACCACAAAAGCTTGCCTGGTAAGGATTTCCAAAAAAATATTATGGAATGTGTATGTCTTTGGGGCTGCGGCTTCATGTTCTTTCAAAAACACCGCTTTCGCCGCGATGGAAGGAGACGATGGCTCGCATGCAGTTTCCAAGCTCGTCGCCGTGGATGCCGGGTGTGGACCTGGTAGCTCGGCCTTTCGGAGGACGAGGGTTCAGGGGTCTGGGGTTTGTTAACGGCAATCATTGAGGATTTGTTATACTGTTCTGAGGCTGCCATGAGGGCGGCAAAGCTTATCCGCAAGGCCCACTCAATGGTTCATCCGAGTTGTGCTCGGCAAGCCTGTGGGAAAAACGGAAGAAGCCACTCCCGACTTGCTCTTCACATGAATTTGTTTGGCGCTTGATTATGGGCTTCATCTACGGTTGTGGGTTCGCGGGTCACACGTTGAGTTTTGGCCGTCCTGTGGCGAGGCATGACTGATGCACAAGTTTCTCAAAGCTCACGGGCTTCAGTGCCGAAGAACTACAACAGTCGTGCTGAGCAAGATCATCAGGAAGCGAGATCAGGGGACCCAAACTTATGGCACACCTTTTGACACTTGCCCGGTATGTGTGGATCACATGATCTTGCTCCTCTCCGCTTGCATTGAGGTGAGACATACGGCTGTTATTCCATGAGGTTCGACAGGTAGAGAGATGTCCTAAACAAGATCCAACCGGCACAATCCACCAAAAGACACATCGTGTGTTTAGGGTTGAGGGTTTATCGGGTTGAGGGATAGGGTTGGATAGAGTTGAAGGCATGCAGATCTTCCAACGCCCTGGCACGCCCCTGGAAATATGTCAACTATGGTTCTGTTGGTTGCAGTTCGAGTTTGACGGGCTTCTTGTGGACATCTACGTACAGGATGCATGTGCTAGCGTATTTTCGTCAATTGTGTGCCATTCACCAACATGCTTACGACAAGTTCAAACTAATCTGCCTTTTCAATCAGGTCTTTCAGTCACATGCTCAGAAGCTAGGGGCACTGTCACGAGCACAGTCCTAACTGGCGGAAGAGCGGCAAACTACCAGGCGTCCTTGCAAGCAAGCCTGCAGAAAAAAGGGATGGGGCTTCTTGCTCAAAACCTGCTTCAAGTTTGTACGTCTCAGCCAAGGTCTATGGCTGGATGCACTGACCAAGCGCTTTGGTCGTGTGGTGGGCGTGGATCAGTCACCCAACCTGCTGGAGAAGGCGACAGACAGGTCAGGGTTGTTGTTAAGGTACAGTAGGTTCCCAACTGACAACTAGCCGGCTTCCCAAGCCGGATGTTCCAACTCCACGTAGCACCTCCACCGAAATGAGTAAACCTGAAGGTAACTCCGATTCAGCATGCCGAATTCAGAGCCTTCTCACCAAAAACTGGCTGAAGATGAGTTGTGCTGTGCGTTTGCGTGGCAACTGCGCCGACCCAGCAGAATCAGTGCTATCCCAAGTGCACATACTGCTCCAACCCAACTTTCATGCACTCCTCAGGGACGGTCCTCCCAACGATGTATAACACGCAGGCCAAAGTGGACCATGAGCAACTCCTGCACAGCAAGCACTCCAAGGTGGCCGACACTGATTCGCTGAATTTCGCTGCTACTGATGCTTTAGGATGTGCGGTCTGAACCTGCCAGGTTTTCGCCCTTACATGCCCTTGTATTATGCCATCTTAAGCACAAGATAGGGAACGGGAGTCCTGGTAAGATGCCATTTGCTAGCTGTTAGTTTCCCGCTTTGAGGAAATGCGTGGGAAGAAGAGAGTGGGTGTTTCTTATAATTATTGTATAGTGGGCCCCAAAAAGCTATTCTAATTATTAAGGCCCCTATATGGAACACCCAAAGAAACAGCGAGGTCGAACTCGAAACGGCTGCAGACCTCGGCCAGCCCTGCAAGAGTGAGTATGCCGCTGATGGTCAGGAGCGCAAATCTTTGCGTAAGGTTGACAAAAGGCAGTTTCCGAAAATTAGGGGTACCTTATTTGGGGGTCCATGCAAAAAGGATCTTACTATCTAGGGTACTATATTAGGGTCCCCTATGTTTGGAAACCCCCGTATGTAAGATAGTGCAAGATGGGATGAGATTCAGAAGGTTCTACCAGGGCTTGGACAAATTTATTTGGAAAGCGAGGCACTGCCTGATGTAAGGAATCTTACAAGTAATTAAGAATGAGGCTGCTGCCATCTGCGAGTTTTGAACAGGGTCCCCCATTACCTGAAACAGCCATAGGGCCTGGAATGCCTAGCGCTTGAAGGGTCTCCTGAGTTCGGGGTACGGGTACTGTATCTTTTGCGTCCGTGACCCATTGAGACGTCAAGAACTATGTCGCGCACAATTGTGGATTCACGTGGCTTGGACCTCACTTCTCGCCAGCGCGCGCTTGTACCGGCGCTCGACATGTCACAATAGAGTGTAACAGTAACAGCTTCGAAGTTCGACCGGGCATGACCAGGCTCAACAGGCTCAATCTCGCCATAACTGTGTCACGGGCATCGGGACAAAGCAATGCTGCAAGGGGTGGTACTGTGAGTGCTTGGGGCACAACTCTACAGTGACGAGACGAGCACATGGACATGCCTTTCATTGGAACTACACGGGCTCATAGGTTGGCCTGCGAACGCTTGTCGGAGTCCAGAAGCTCATCATCAGCACCACGATCATCATCATCATCATCATCATCAAGGTAGTACTGCTACCGCCACAATCATGCCATCAACATCTGTATGATGGTAAGCAAATCTAACCAACACCGCTCCTCAACCCTCGCCCGCCAGCCTCCTGAAGCTGTTGCCACTGCGCCTTCGGCTACTACTACTACTACAGTTGGAGCTACTACTACTGTCGTGCTGCGGCGACTACTACTACTGCTGCTGCTCCTCCTACTGCTACTGGTACTGCTGCTGCTACTCTTACTCTTACTGCTGCTGCTACTGCTCCTAGTAGTAGTAGTAGTAGTAGTAGTAGTAGTCGTCGTCGTCGTCGTCGTCGTCGTGGTCGTGGTAGTGGTAGTAGTATTGTGGTAGTACTACTACTACTACTACTACTACTACTACTACTACTACTACTACTGCCGCTACTACTACTACTACTACTACTACTACCACTACCACTACCACTACTACTACTACTACTACTACTACTACTACTACTACTACTGCTACTGCTACTGCTACTGCTACTGCTACTGCTACTACTGCTACTACTACTACTACTACTACTACTACTACTACTACTGCTACTGCTACTACTGCTACTACTACTACTACTACTACTACTACTACTACTACTACTACTACTACTACTACTACTACTACTACTACTACTACTACTACTACTACTACTACTACTGCTACTGCTACTGCTACTGCTACTGCTACTACTACTACTGCTGCTACTACTACTACTGCTGCTGCTACTACTACTACTACTACTCCTCCGCCTGCTGCTGCTGCTACGACTACAACTACCACAACCACTGCTACAACTGCGACAGCTACTGCTCCTGTTCCTGCTGCTGCTAGGGCTACTGCATTCTGAAACTTGTCTCGCGGTTCCCCATTCGACTACGACAACTACTGTTCTGACGAGAACTGCCTTCATCAGGTGTCTGAATTCGCATGCTTGCGAAGGAGCTTTGTGGCCCATCTGTGCCCGGTACCACGCACTCTGCCGACCTCGTGGCCAGCTTCAATGTCCTTCTCTCACCGCAACGTGGCTCCAGATTGTAGTCCGCAGCTCCGGATGAGTAGTAGGACAGGTCGGCTTCAAACTCGTCCACAGCAAATTGATGCTTCTCCCTTCTGACCGCCCTTTCTCTTTGCCTGCCTCCGTGTGCTTGTTTGTCTCCAATGCTGCAAATCCCTCACGGGCGTACCTGGTCCCCATGGCCCCATTGGCCTGTCTGAACGGGTCCTCTTCGAATTGCGAGCTGACAGTACTGAGTAGTGCTTATCATCGTGGTGATAGCCCGCTGTCTGTTGGCATTGTTTCAGTCGTCAGTACTTGCTTTAGAGGAGTTGGCGTGCAGGATATCAGCAACGAGTTCGATGCCTTGCACCTGCAGCAGTAGGAGCCTAATCGCCGAAAGAATCGAAGTTGGAACTTAGCACCTAAACTAAACCCTAAGCCCTAAGCCCCGCGTCCGTGAATTTTTGGCCATCATACCCCTCAAACGGCGAAAGACCCCTGGCACTCTCTGAAAGCCGGTCTACGTACCAAAATACCACAAGGGTCTGGTTGGCAGACTTTCCACGTGCCTTGAATGGCTGTGGCTCAAGTTTGGTACCGCGGGCAAGCCGTTAAGTGTTTCCTCACGGTGTTGCTCGTGTGAAACACGGCAACGGGCTGGCAATGCCGCAGGGCGCCCTGGTCATTCCGGTTTCCATGAGGCCTCAAGCAGCGTCCTCACTGGAATCCGCCTTGAAGCAGCTACGATCCTGTGTTGAGGGGAAGCTGCCCCCGGCCATTTTTCTGGTCCTGCTAGGAGCAGAACCAACAGGAAGCTGTTTCGGTAAGGAATTGATCTCGGAAGTTCGCCAGGCGCTCCACCAGATTCGCAAGCCGGTCGTGGGCGTGGTCACCGCTTCTACTTGCCAGTCAGCGACAGACCTGCTTCAAAGCTGTGACTATGTTATGACATCAGATGACGCGGAGTTCGCAGTGGAGGCAGGCAACATTTCCGCAGGTGAAGCTGCCGCAAGAGGACTGGTGCAGCGCATACTTCAGGTTGCAGACATCGGTCCTGAGATGGCCATCTTGGGGCGGAAGCTTCAAGCCATGACTCACGCAGAGTTGGCATCTGTCAAAGTTGACTGGCTTTGCGCGAAGGCTTCCCAGCTTCTTTCACCAGCACCCGACTCGCAGACATGTGCCAGTGCGGCGGTGACTCCGGCCCCGGCCCCCCCTGCAGCAAAACGCAGTGTCCGTTCCTTCAGGGCTTGCACCATCTTGGAACTCGACGAAGAATTTGAAGAGAACCAGGATGAGATTTCGACTCAGACCTCCAGCCCATTGAGTTCGACTACGGAGGGCTCGATGAGTCCGGAGCGATGCCTGAGCCCAGGGCGGTGAGGCTGATGGCATGTCAAGCACTGCGAGCGCATGATACATGATACAGTAATTATAGTCTGTCTTTTGGTAATGTGCTCGCTTTTTCACACAGTAGAAGCAAATTCACATTCAGATTCACATTCCTTTCCATGCATGACCACTGCCCGAGCTTTGTGCTGGTTGTCGTGCTCACAGGCCGGTCCAGTTTGAGATCAGGCGTTTGAACTCTTCTATTTGCATGGCCTTGATTTTCACCCTCAAGGTCACATTCGTTCTGGCCAAATTTGCCCGAGGCTAAAAGTCCACATCCAGATGCCAGGGCTGCGGAGCTGCCATTGGCCTCTCTTTCCAGTGCTTTCCGATTTTTTGAGATGCGCCGTCTGCACTGCTCACGTCGTATTTCTTCGGGTTGTTGTCGAAGCACAGCTGTAGTACCCGTACACTAAAACTGCATTCATTACAATTGAACCTTGCGCCCCTAGACCCGAAACGACTTGAGCCTGAACTGCAGACGGCGCCCACTTCCAATTGGTCTCACGAAACGCCTAGCGTGACACGACAGTAACTGCAACTAGCTCTACCAACAGTTCATGCATCCTTTCCTGTTTCCAAAGCATTATTGGTATTGCTATCAGTCGACTCGCAATCGACTCCGCCAGGCTCTCTTTTTTGCACCACACTTTCCTGATGCACAGGCGTCGTTCCCGAGAGCCTCTGGCTCTCTCTACGTCGATGTGGAAACTCTCCACGAGCAGGATGGATGTCAAAGCACTGCATCAAACCTAAGTAACCCAAAGCAGATCAGTCGCCAAAGCAGTGCAGCCATGCTTCCAGCAAACCTCCAATCTTCAGAAGATCATGCAGCAAAGAGGATCAGTGAATGCAGGTGCGGAGTGCTGTGAATGTCTAGTCCGGCCCACTGTCTCATTCTGGTCCTATACAGGAGTGTGTAGTTGTGGGTCTTACTCCAATTTAAGGGCTTCCTTTTTGTACGTGTTCCTTCAGTAGTAGCTTGCTACGAGGATAGAGGGGTGCAAGGTCTGGCAAGACTTGAGCCCTGTTGTAAAAAGTGGCTTGCTATATGCAGAACTTTGTACGGTGAGAGGTACCGCCAGTGTCTGTGATTCAGCCGTCAGCATTGCTAATCCAACCCTGTGTAGAGCTTGGTGCACCAGCCATGCTTTCGAAACCAGGGTCGCGGATCCTCTAGCCTTGCTGGCTTGACATACTACCACTATAATGCAAATTGTATTATGTGTAACATATTATAGAATGATGTTACTAGTAATGAAATATAAAACCGCAGTATGTCGCGTCAACCGCACATGCTTCCCTGGCCGGATAGTCCGTGGAATGGGTGCATTTCTCTGCGGCCCCGTTCTTCCCCATTGGCTTACCTTTCCGATGTTAAGGTTTTAGGGTTTCTGGTCTAAAATTAGGTGATGTCGCATCTCATGCCTTTTGATTCGCGGCCTAGACCTGGCCAAAGCCCAAGAGGTGACCGAGTCTCAGCCCTGAACCTCTTCGAAGCTAAAGGCGGTGCCCATACTAACAGCCCGTACGCGGAATGACATGTACCAGGGGTGTTGTGACCGTTGGTCATAAGGCACGCGCACACCGACTGTCTCTAGCGCACTGCGTAGGGAACGAATTTTCGCAACTCAGTGCCAGCGAGTCATAAGCCGAGGAACAAACAGGCCAGAGAGTGTCTCAGCTGCCTTGCGCCTTCGTGGTCGAGATTTGCAGTTGTTGACCTAGGGGGTTGAATCCGGGTTGAAGGTGCATGACGAAGTAGAGCCACCACTGCAATCCAGAACCCGAAACAACTGAACCACCCTCAACCCCTATAAACCTTTATTAAGCCAATTTCAGCCGACTGAGTAGGGATGTGGAGGCGCACAGGCTTGGAGCTCAGAGTGATTTTGCTGGCAGACCCATTTCAGCTGAAGGAACATCTTGCGGCGGGAGGTCGAGATGCTACGCCCGGTCGCTATGGCTGCACTGCGAATATAGGGGCCTGAACAGTTACTAGTACTATCTCTGCGGGGTCCTCATTGTAATTATAGTATAATATACTCCAAAACCCTCTTCCAATGATCATGGCCCCTATTTTAGATCTTAACCCCGACCCCCTGAACAGACGCTTTCGCAAACATATGTGGTGACCTAGCTTCCTCTACTAAATCTGGGGATGTCCTTTGTATATACGCAGTTTACAGTGTAGTACCCTAAACCCTAAACCTCGAACCACATGCCTCGCCTCGATTGTCGAAGTGTGAGCGCCGAAACCCCAGCAATACGCTGCATCAGCTTGGACACGAGGTTGTGGCTCATAGGATCTTAAAAGGCTAGCGGCTAGTCTTGCTTTTGAGACTGGTCGGGTTTCGGGTTTGATTAACGGTGAATATCTGATTCCAAACCCTTTGGGGCTCAGGGTTTCCAGTTTAAGACCGAGGATGGTACGGCGGCTAGTATTCAGGAAGCTTCCCTCGGCAAGGTGAGCCTGGCTTGAAAGTTCCTGAGGCTTCCCGAACATGGAAGAGCATACCAAAACCCTAGCTAGCGCCTCTCTGTAGGGACTTCTGGTTTCCGAAACCCTTCTTGCAAAGTCTCAGCGTGTTTGGATCGACTCGAGACTGAGGGATGCCCCTAAACCCCTAAACCCCCTAAACCCTAAACCCCTAAACCCCCTAATCCGAGTGTGAGCGCCGAAACCCCCTAAACCCCCTAAACCCTGAACCCTGAGGGATGTCTGCTTGACACGGCCATGGCAGGCACCGGGCTCCACATTGCTGCTTCTCCTTCCGAGTGCGGAGTCCTACCGGGCTGTGCGGAAGCTGTACCGCGAGCTAGGCTTGATGGGGTTTAGGGTTTAGGGTTTAGGGTTCAGGGTTTAGGGTTTAGGGGTTTGGGGTTTAGGGTTATAGGGTTTAGGGGTTTAGGGTTTAGGGTGCATTCTGAAGCGCAGACCTAAGTCCCATGGACTAAGAGTTGTCAATCCTTGGAGACTTTAGGGCTAATGTAGGAACCTGATTAAGAAATCCTGGTCCTGTAACCCCAAATAGTAGGATTCATCTACGGAACCCTAATAGTTTCTTAATCAGGTTCCTACAGTATGTGTTGCCGAACAAGCCTGTGTCAGGTGGTGTTGAAAGTGGCTTGGGCAAGTATGCGGACTACCTCTATGACCACCCGAACGAAGAGGCTGACAACGTGTTTCGTGTCTTCGCGATGACGAAGCACTACTCCAAGAAGGAGCCGCATGGGTGTGAGCGCCAAGGGATATCCGAATAAGCCTCACGAAATGCATGTTTGCACGGTGGCATACAGACCAGACCGAGAGAACGGCTTGACGACGTTCGGGATTGCAACCCTTTTCAAGGAAGTGGTGGTTCATCAATCGGGAGTCTGTAGGCAATTGCAGGAAGCCTGCTCCATGGTGGAGGCAGCTGGGCTCGAGTGCGACAAGGTTCTCAGCTGCTAGCCCGCAACCACAGGTTATGGGGTTTAGGGTTAGTGCTAGTTGGGGCCGTTAGCAGTTTAGTTTAGATTTTGGATGCAGGGTGGGCTTGCAACATCGGACTTCCGGAACTTTTCGGGTCTCAGCATCGCGCATTTCCTTTGTCCTCTTGGCAGAAGCATGCTAAGCATTTTCGTAGCCCTAAACCCCACCTGTAGCCGAAAAGACCTACCGTTTTAGGGTTCGTTATGATGGTTTCTATATACAGTTCCTCAAAGGTAGGTCTTTTCGGCTACAGGTATTCCTTGTCGGGGCAGTCTCAGGCTTTCCAATGCGCTGGCGCTTCGTCTTCCCCTTTGCGTCAGACGAGGCTTCAGTCGGCGGCTCCTTGTGGAGAACGGCAAAGCCTAGGCTATCATATACTATAAGTTGCTATAAAGACTAAGGTTAGGGAGAGGAATCGTCTCCATCCCCTCGCACGCCTACTACGCTGGAAAGCTGAGTCGTGTGAGGTAGTCATGTTCCTGCAAACCTTCGCCCTTTTGCGCGACTTGTGTCGTTTTTGTTGCAACCGACTGCGAAGCGTGAACCTCATCTGGCAAGTCCCAGTAAACCCCCAAAACCCTACAGCCCTTTTAGTAAACCTTATGATCGCCCCTATACTAACTCTCTTGCAGAACCTCAGAGCAGCCCGTCACCCTGCAAGGCCGTATTCTAAGTAGCTGAGTGGATGCACTTTACAGTTCTCGCTATAGCACTACCCACTATAACACTAAAAGTGCATACTTTTGGGGGCTACTGAACTCAGCAACTAAGTAGTTCATCCTTCACCAACTGACATCTCCTCTCACCCGCAGCCTCCGTTGGCCCCTTCGATTTCAGGGGCCTCAGGCTTTAAAGTTGAGCCTTAACGACGATCGTTGTAAGATCTGATATGCTACCGGAAGGGAGATGTCACGTCGGGAAAATGGCATAAAGACGAACTTGAAGCGGCTTATAGATGGTGTCTACATAGGCTTTCCGGCTTATACGACACGAGGAGCTGCAGCATGGGGACATAGTCTTCACATGCGAAGATATGCTTGTCATGTGTAGCGATCCTGCTCCCAAGTGGTGGAGATCGTCCGGTCCTGTCATGTCGGTTTGCGGCTCAGGGTTTCGTAATGTAGGAACCTGATTAAGAAACCTTGGGCCTTTATTAAGGTTCCTTATATGAATCCTACTATTTTGGGGTTGTAGACCCGGGGTTTCTTGATCAGGTTTCTACATTATTTAGAGTCAGTGAACTGGCCTGCCAGCAAGGGGTTGGACAGCGCATTTTTTGGACAGGCTTTTGACAAGCTGGAAGCGAAGCCGCCAGCGCATGAGCCCCACGGCTCCAACAACTGCGAGGGCATTTCATAGCCTCCTCAGGCTCACCACTCATCCCTACCGAATTAGTGCAAAACTTGCTTCCAACAGATCTCATCCCTTGAATGTGAACTCACAGCAGCTGCAGAACGCATGTTGGGCCCCACTCTGGAGAACTAACACGCTTGCCGTGTGCCAAAAGCTTGCCGTGTGCAAAATCGTCCCTGCGATATGTGCGCCCTGAGAATCACTCATAAGTACTCTCGGCTTTTCTGCATCAAACCAGGACAACCCAGTGCCCCAGTGCCCTGCACTCCAGCCCAGGTGGGTTGTCGTGGCTCATCCCAAGGCATTGGTTCAACCATGCATTCCGAATGTTGGTACGAAGTGCTATTACTGATTTAGTGTTTAGGTATTCGTGCCTGGTAGCGCTCGTACTATATGACTGTGGGCTATAGGTGTGGTATTGTGATTCTTCCATGCTGCGGCTACCTGCCAGACCCGTCGTACTTGGACCCTCAACCCTAAGCCCCAGAAAGCCACAAGCAAACCTCCGTTATGGGCATTACCCTAGCCCTAGCCATGCGAAAGGGCAAAACCATGAAACACCCAGGAATCTGAGAGAAGCCCCAGAGATCACACAGTCTTGTCCACGATCCTCGAGTCTTTCCGAAGACTTGAGCTGAAGCCTTTGGTGCATGTAAATTGGTTTCTGTTTGTAGGTCCCCAAAATTTCCTTATAAAGAGGACCATGAATGGGGCCGTAATTTAGAGAACTGCCCACATGTCTCTACACGTAGCGCATGATGTAGAAAACATTGGTAAACGTATCATAAAAGTATACAACGCAATGGCAAGTCCTCTCATACAGAATGCGGTGCATAATGAACCTTAAACCAGCAGATTACAGGATATTCCTTAAACCCCTCAACCCATCGGGCTTTGCCCGAGTGTGAGCGTCAAGAAGTGCAGTAGTATCCCAAAGCTAACCTCGCTTGTGGCATGCGAGAGGGGAAAAGCTACTGCAAATCCTTAGCTCTAAACCTATCAGTCGAAAAAGGGGCCTCCAAAAGATCATCTAAACCCTAACCCTAACGCAGCAACTTGTTTTGTGAGACACTCTTAGTTCGCTTGCTCGAAGGTTGGGGCCGCTGGTGGATCGCTCTTGTCGCGAGCTCGCTCCGACTTCTTTTGAAGTGGAGGGACGTATCAGGGCCGAGGAGCCCTTTAGGGGTTCCTTCAAAGGGACCTATATGGGGCTTAGGGTTCCTTTAAAAGGGGATCTATAAGGGGTCTGCTAGAGGTTCAGGGCATGGGGGCTTAGGATCTAGGGCATTAGGGTTTCGGGCTTCGACTTTTGAAAGTATTGGTGGATGCAGGGGACCCAGGACTCCTCACCCAAGTCTGCCCCAGAGGCTCCATGAGCACTCTGCGGAAGGTAGTCAGGCACATGTGCGGCAAGGGCATGTCTGTGCTGTGAACTTGCTTGCTCGCCTCAGAATGCTGTCAGTGTAAGGTGGCGTGTGAAGCACCGCAGCATCAGCTTATCTGGCATGTTGCCGCACATGGCCAACACCCGCCACACTCCCAAAGCAGCTGTATGGTCTTGCCAAAGAAGTACCTGCATGACCTGCGACTCCAGCTCTGCGTGGAATCAGAAAAGAAGTCTGCGTTGCAACTGCGCCTGCTCCGCGTTCGTGAGATGGACATCTACCAGCATCCCTGCATTGCAAGCCCGAAATCTGCGCAGCTTGGTGCTTTGTCAATTCGGAATGCTAGTGCTTAGCCTGGTGAGATCCTGATGAGAGTTGCCTCGTCTGAGGTTTCAGACCGCGCCGCTTGCTCTGCACCATGTATGATGGGTCATCGAGTTTTGCAGGCTGTCGGAATTCTGAACCGAGGTACTGGAAGGGTGGATCTGAGAAGTCCTTTGGCTTGTTGCTTGGCAGGAAAGGGGAATACTACGAATAATGACAATAATGAGTAAGAACAAGAGTAGTAATAGTCAAGCCTGGTATTTCATCATCAGCATCAAGCAGAAGAACCAAGGTTGAATCTGGTTAAGAGTCTGCATCCGTCAAAGCCTCTGGCGTAGAGTTGCTGCATGCGGCGAGAGACACCGAACCGATGCTTTGCGGCATGTTTGTGAGAGTTCATGGTCTCTTGCAGACGAAGGTTTGGACTTGGCAAAGAGAAGATCCTTGGAGTGCAAAACATGTAAGATCAGATTCAAGCATCTGACATGTCTTGGGCTTTGGTTGGCTGCTAGGAAGTGCAGTTGATGCACAGGCAAGGCATTGACCCCGCAGCTATCTGGTACAAGCCTGTCAGACGATGTCTTATCGCTTACATTGGTTAAAGTGTGGCAGTAGCAATTTTCAGCCACGTGCACACCGTCGAATCGAAGCATCTGAGGGTTGCCGACACGGAGAATGTTTGTAAGCAGAACGGCGAGTGCGCAAAGTGGCCAGCACCTGCGCTGCATGTGAGTTTGCCTAGCTAGCGTTTGGCGAGCGTTTCGCTGTCAGCAATGGCAAGACCAAGAGCGAGCGCCAAAACAGTACCAACCGTAAGCAACAATGCTAGGTTTCTGCAGGCTTGACTTCGTGTCCATCCTTCATGATCTTCATGCTTGAACTCGAAATCCTAAACTCTCACCGCGAATGTCTGAAGCACGAATCCAAAACACAAGGGACGCAGCCCAGGTCTACTGCTTGACTGCAAACCTGACGTGGCTGCCAGCATCGCAGGCAAAGTTTTGATCTGAAGAGGTTGCTAAATTTGACATCTCGGGGGCTGTTGGGAAGTGTGGTGTTTAGGATGGCTTTAGGGTCAGATGTAGGAGTTCTTTCCATCTTCAACTGAGGGCGTTCTATCTTTCGGGTTTAGGGCTTCTTTACGATGGAGGATCTGATCTTGGACCTTTAAGGGAAAGGACCTCCGCGGAGCAGCCTCGGTAGTTGGTCATACAGTTCCTGGGACACCCGATCTTCTTCTCGCTCTCATAGCAGCATAGCTTTGGACCCCTGCTTCCCGTCCAAGCTGACAGTGCTCATTTCTATTTATCGGATGGCGGAGCTGTCGCTGTGCCAAGAAGTCTCTAGCCAGTTGTGACTCATCGATCTTTCCATTTTCCGGCAGGCGGAGCGCGCATCCGCAGTTGCCAAAGCTTGGGGCGGGAAGGTTACGGGCACCTGCAGCAGCTCGGAACCAGGAATGAGCTGAGTTCAGGTTACTGAAGGACAGCCTTATTCAACGGTAGGTCGAACTGGCGAGAAATGATTTCCGGCTCTCTCTTTCATGGCCGTTGCGGGATAGATTCGAAGATCCTGCGCGAACCGCGGTTCTGGAGCCGAGCCTGTGGCAAGCTATTGACATGATTTCCTTGAAGAATCCTCATGTTCCGTGGGGTTCCCTCGGCGGTTCGTGAGTTCCGGACAAGGGCTTTTGGGTCGAGACTTGCTCGTCTTCGTCAAAAGAATGAAGGAAGCTCGGTAGACTTAGTAGCCGAAGCCAGGGTTCCAGACTCAGAATTAACAGCCAAGGAAACACCACCGTCTTCGCGCAGACGGTTGCTGAGATCGTGCTGTAAGTGACTGGCCATTCATCATCTGGCTGTTCGAGCCAAAACGTGGAACCCTTGTTTCATGCTGTATGTAGTCTAGACCTGGATCTGCAGAGAGAGCGTCTTCCTGCGTCGGCTGTCCTGCCGGCCGCTATGTGACCGTTGTGGCCGTCAAGGTGTACGCAAGATTGCAGAACGGAAGCATGTCTGTAGGCCGCAACTGCACAAAAAGAGTTTCAACATGCCTCCATCGAATGCCAATTGGGCAGCGAGGGGGCAGTTCAGTTTAAATCATCGAAGAAGGCCAACGCGAGTCAATCAGGAGTGGTTGCGCCGGCAGATTTTTCAGCATTCCAGGAAGTCATCGATGCTGATAGACTCGCACGTCTTGAGTATACCGTGCTGACACCTGACGACTGCTACACTGCTACCCCGTATGTTAAAAATGTTCACGCCCGTCTTCAAGGAACTGCCGGTGACCCTCGAGCAGTCGTGGGGACATGTCGCAAGCTTTGCTAAAGGTTCATCATGGCAGGATACCACCAAGGCGTGCGGCGGCATCCTCATTTATGTTATTGCTGGTCCTTTACCGGGAGGCTTGCTAGAAAATGTAGTGTCACCTGCATGGCCTTGGGCAGATCTGTCTCGAGCCCGTTTTGTGCCAGTAGTGGTGTGACGTGGTGTGATAGTGCTATAGTTTCGATTTGTAACTCTAAACCTGCAATCCTACATCCTGCGAGCGTCGAAATCCTACACGCTCGCAAACCCTAGCTGCTCCGCCTTGCCAGGAGCTCAGCTACCGCAGTCGAGTGGCCGAGCAAAACGCCGAGCTCCGTCGCGAGTGCCCAACACCTACTATAGGAGCCTAAATAATTAGAATAGGGTTCCTTTAAGGGTACTACAACTTACCTTTTCAGAATTTGTATAAAGAAAGCATATGACGGAAACCTGAACAGGTAGGTCATTTGGGGTCCAGGGAGGGTTTATAGTTCTCATGCGTAACTTTCGCTTGGCCAGTAGTTGCGGCAGTAGATTCGTCCTCGTAGTAGGTGCCATGTCGTCCTTTGGACTGGACACCAGGACGTTTGACAACCCACCCCCTCACCACTCCCACTGGGAACAGGACAGTCCGGCTAGAAACCCAGAGGAGTTAGAACCAGCATTGCACGACTTTATCCCTGATGCTTGCCTTAGGAAGGGGACGCTCTGTCAGGGATTCTTCAAGCCATGTTATGATGCAGACGAGATCCTAGGAAGTGTGCTCTGCATTCTTCATGTCGGACAAGTTCTCCAGCACGGGGCACATCTCCGGCATGTTAATTGCGGAGAAAGAACAGAACAGTAGAACATGTGCGGGCGCACTGCGGCAGGTACGCCGAGCGGCGATTGCGCTTGTCCATCCCAGCCGCTCCCATAGAGTCTGCCATTGAGGAGGCAGGCAAGCATGCTGTGGCATCCAGCAATCGATGTCAGAGATTACCACAATCGCTTGAAGTTATGAGAGTGGAGGGAGGAGGTCCGATTCCTGCACTCGTTCCTGACCCGTCAGGACATTTCAGGAGCACAGCAGAAGCATGCAGAAACGCACTTGAAGGCATGGATTCGGCATGGCAAACCTAGGCAAACGCTGCACAGGCTGCTGTCGCACCGGGCTGCTGCTACATGCCATTCTGCGGTATGCAGTTTTCGAAGCGTATCATGTCCAATGCAAACCGCAGTTGCTCATGTATGAATCACAAAAATTTCAGGGCAGAGTCATTGGGACTCCGTGGAAGGTTGAAGACAGGTCGGTGCGCTTGACAGCATGAAAACGAATGATTAGCCGTGATTCATGAGAGTTGTGCTGCCAGTTCGACCAATAATTGGCAGGTTGAAGTGCCGGAGGACCCGAAGCCTGAGGCAGAGGCTGGAAGTGTTCGTTGTGAATGTCCACAGGTGCGGTTCCTGTGGAACCGTCGACAAGCACACCGCCGATCATGACTCGCCGTGGAGCACTCCTAAGCCCTAACCCTGGCTTGTCCGAGTTGCGAGAGCGTAAACCCTAAACCCTAAACCGCATTGCAAGGTAGGAGGGAAAAACCGCATTGCATTGCAGTGGCTGCCCTGAATTGGCTAGGCGGATACGAACAGCTTTGCCTTCGACTTCGAAGCCTTGGAATTGCTGGAAGCTCGGTCGATGACTTGTTGTTGCTGCATCTTGAGCGGCACTGGAGGAATAAACTTTCGAATTGTCGTAGCACTGGGATGTAGCAAATCCGCAAGAAAGCTAATATAGGGGTCTTTATTATGAATTGATTACCTATACTATTCCCGGGGTTCCGTGCTACAACTATAGTATAATATACAGCAAAACCCTATTCCAATTTGTCAGGCCCCTATTTTCGTAGCCAAAAGCAGCCTCCCAGTGTCCGCAGCAGCAGCCCCGACAACCCGAAGGCTGGAGACGGCGAAGCCGGGTGCCGTGCAAAACCCAGAGGCAGAGAAGAAAAAGGTCCTCCAGCTGATGATATGGGAGTTTCCGAAAATTAGGGGTACCTTATATGGGGTCCTTATAATAAGGATCCTACTGTTGAGGGTACTATATTAGGGTCCCCTATTTTCGGAAACTCCCATATAAATCCTGCATTTCCCATCATAAGGAATATACCATAATTCCCATAGTTTAGGGTCCTTAAGGTAATGCAGGATTCATATCATCAAGCGTATTGGAACCCGTGGGCTTCCTACGGTTCTCAGTGCATTTTTGCGGGTTACAGATTTTCCATTCAGCAAATAGGCACGGGGCTGATCTGACCCGCAGGTGTGCAGACTTTGAGTGATGCAACTGAGACTGGGAATGCTTTCGGCTGTTGCTACGTCCCCAACAGACAGACAGACAGACAGACAGACAGACAGAGGGGCCATCAGGCAAACAGACAGACACACACGCACACGCATTCCCGAGCTGAAGCATCTAGGCCACTCGTGAGCACTGTGTGCGGGTACCTTCAGATTCAGGAGATTGATGCAACTCAGGGGCCCTTTCAGCCCTCAAGCAAGCTCACAGCCTACTGCCAGGGTCCACTGGCCGGACAGTGCTGGGCAACAGTAGGGTCAGACGTTCAGTTCTTGAAGCATACATCCTGTGTGCAAGTCGCAGAAGTTCTTGGCAAATTAAATTTTCTGAACGACCCCCCAACTACCTTCTAACATACTCTCAAATACCCGCTATTAAGGATCGTAAGGGCTCCATTAAAGGGCCATTGAGAGGCCCTGGTCCTGCATCCGGAAGCCTCCGATCGCTTTAGCCATGGAAGCCAAGCGCATGCGTGTGGAGGGTAAGAGCCCCTATCCAGCGCGCGGCAATCGATTTCAGGACAAAGTCGCGGTTCGGCAGCAACTCAGGATCTTACTTCCGAATCAGGGGGATGGGCAGTAAGAAGTTGTCCAGAAACGTAGGAGCTTAGCCAACAAGGTGAGCCAGTTTAGTTTATTCATAGTTGGGTGGCATTTTACATTTTTATGGGTACTTAAACCCAATAAGGAATAATAATAGATTTTTATCCTATCCCAACCATGGACAAGTTTTTCTCTTCCTAAGCGTGAGGTGATCGTCACAGGCGCCGCTGGAAACTTTGGCTCGGTATGTGCGCAAATGGCGGCAGCTGAGGGTGCCAAGCTTGCGACTTGGATAGGTTTACGGTCTAGGGTTTAGGGCAAAAGGCTTTCCGACATCCAGGCGGGCATCTACAAGTCTGTGCGAGAAAGTCCCGTTCAGAGCGTTGCGTTTGCTCGGCGTGCCTGGACTCATTCTCTCTACTGAGTATTAAAGGAGTTTTTAGGTCTTACTGGTGCTGTTACTAGTATCGCTGCTATGACCGTGATGACCATTTTCCGTTGCCCACCTTCCAATGGTTAGAAATGCCGTAATGCAGGCTAAGACCCCGGACTTCGTAGCGTTCTACATCCAACTGGTTCGAGATTTTCGGGACTAGCTGGCATCAACAGCAGGATCGTTTTAGAATGTTGCTTTGTCGACATCTCCTCGTCCACAGGTTGTTGGCAGCACAATTATCATTGTCAGAATCTGACACCATGATGGGGAATAGAAGCACATAGCATGCCCTGGCCTTGACATGCAAATGAGGCACTTGTGGACTTGGCCAAGGACCGAAGTCGAGTACGGGATTCTTGGGCACACACTCCCAGAGTTGGCGTCTAGGGTTCAGGGGTTAGGGGTTTAGGGGTTGAGGGTTAGGGGTTTGGGGTTTAGGGGTGTAGGGTATCTCGCACCTGTTAAGACTCACGAGACGAGTGCCCGCAAGAACAGCGAGAAGAAGCGCTGAACCGCTAGCCGCTAACTGCATCATGGATCAGCCCCGGTATGACATCAGGACCAGTCACTGGAGCAGCTGCCACCTCTGGGATGAGTAACATTTTTGTTGGAACATCCGAGGCGAAATGCTACTTTGTAAGTAAAGCCAACATTCAGACCAGCCGAACAAGACACAGACTCGGCTCCCCGCTGTTTGCAGCAGGCATTGTTGCACCATTGTGGCAGCTTCTCGTGTTCAGACCAGAGTAAGTTTGGCATTCTCCCGGATGGCAATGCAGGACAAGCTCGAGTCTGTCGCCGAAGACATTAAAAAGACCTACAGCGTCCCTGTCAGATCAATTGTTATGGACGCATCTCGGCACGATGCCCTGGTTGGCAGACAATCTGAAGCAGCTGATGGGGTCTTGCATGCTCACGCGGTATGACAAAAGCAGAGGCAGAAGCCAATCTAGGCATGTGTTGAAGCGAAGTCCCCCGACATCAAGTGGCCCTCACCGTATAGGAGCATTTGGCAGACGTTCAAATCATGATCAGGTTACCAAGGAGGCAGAGATAGAAAAGATGGTTGCAGATGTGAAGGCGGAGTTTGGCTACTTGGCGCATTTCTTGGTGGGCTTTAAATGTTAGACGGTAGCCAGCGAAAGCAGCCCGAAATGTGCCTCCTGGTCTTAATTCCGTTATTATTCTCGTTACATGAGATACAAGTTCCTGAATCTATGACCTGACTGAGGTTGTATGGATTCCTAGTCTTAATTCGTTTATTCTAATTATCATTACTACATGATATAAGTTCCTGAATCTATGACGTGACTGACGTGGCATTGGTTCCTAGTCTTAATTAAAAGTCCTGGATGCAAAATTCATTTTAATTCAATTTATTCTTATTGCATGATCTAAGTTCTTGAATCTGTGCCCTAAACCCTAGACGGTATCGCCGAAACCGTATGACCTGACTGAGGTTGCATTGATTGCCTTTTCAACAATGCTGGCTACCAGGGCCTGATCCTCGCTTGCATAGATCGAGACTACCCGATTTGCAGTATTTTTGGTAGTATTGCTATTTGTTTCGTTTCTTTATATGAGTGCTCTTTCGGTTCAGTTTAACTAGTTGGTAGTATGTGTATTCGTACTTCTATTGCTTAGTTTTCTTCATACGTGCGTGCTTGTCCGTTCAGATTAACGAGTTAACTAGTTTTTATTGTTCATTAAATCAAGTGTTAAACCTGGTATAGTATACTGCCAGCCTACGGCCGCCCTTCCCTTCACTCCGCTTTCACGTGACGTTGGCTTAGGGTTTTCTCTCTTGATTGAGTGAACAATGTAGGGGCCTCAGAAATTACCTATACTATTTTGGGGGTTCCTTGTTGTAAATGATGAGCCCCAAAATTCTCTTCTCTTTATTAAGGCCCCTATAGTAGGTTGGCTTTGTCATCCACTGAGATTTGCTCCTGTGGATACCTACAGCTTCGAGGACTTCGAAAAGGCAGGAGTGCCAGAATCGCAGAAAAAAGCCCGAAAGCCAAAGCTCTCGGTCTCCACTTGGAGGTTCACGGGTAGTTATAAGTCGGGTTTTAACCTAGGTAGCTAATTATAGTGTTATAACCCAGATTAGCGGACCTATAACCCCACTTCTAACTACCCATGAACCTCCAAGCAGTGGGAGTCGCTGCTTGGGCTTTGAGCGACCTGCAGGTCATGAAGATCAACGTGACCGGCGTGTTCGCGGTTCTCAAGCACGTGTCTAAGGTCATGGTGGAACAGCGCCTTGTCTGTATGCCTATGTGCCCTCCTAGAGCTCGGCCAGTCGGCAGATAGCAGTCACACCACCATGACCCTCTCGCTCACCCTCCGCAGACCATCCTTCATTGTAAGCTGTTCGGAGCTGGCGCAATCCGGAGGATACGAAGTTGCATTCATGGTCACAACGTTCCGCTTCCTGCCCGTTGCATCGAGACCAGGAAGGCGGGTGCCATCGTAAACACAGCCAGCTGTGCCGGCTTGGGCTGCCCCACGATGATGACTGGCTATGCTACGAGTTCCTTGGCCTCGGGAGTTTTGCTCCGTTGCTCGGCCTCGCTTCGTAACACTTCATGAGGAAGTTACTGCCGGGTTTACTACCGACGAAGAATCTGAGATATTTTGCAAATGGACGTGCGAAGATCCAGGCGCTTTAGGCTTTACAGCCAGCATGCAACCGATGATTTTTCTCCGACGGCTTCTGCCATAGCTTACACTAACCTACGCCGTGGCCCCGAAAATGTCATTCGCTCCCGCCGGTCAAGTTTCCCCACCGGCATCCCCAAACCGAGGCTGAAAAGGTAGCTAAACCCACAAAGCCCGAAGAAACCATAAGGCCAAAAAGATACGAACAAACTCTGTTAACTCGGAAGCACTGTAAAATCTGTAGGCCCTGCACCATACAACCTTCACCTCATAAACCCTGAAACTTTGCCCCTACCAGCCCTAAGCCCCATAAACCTCCTAAACTCCTAAACCCTGAATCTTCTTCCCCACGCAAATCCCTATAATCAAATCCCAAGGCCCATAATGCCTTTGCGCCCTCTACGTCCGCAAATCCAAGGCAAGGCCGCAGTTCTCCATTTGACCAAGATTGCTGCTCCTGGGCTTTGGAGTACCATACTTTAGTACTTTTTTGGGGGGGACCTGTTACTTAAAGGGGACCATACCCTAAACCCTACACCCTGAACCGACCCTATAAGCCTTAAACCCTAACCCTAATCTTCCTCTCTAGATCGTTTCACTCAACAGACCTCGAACCACATGCCTCGCCTGGATTGTCCCAGTGTGAGCGCCGAAACCCTAATCTCGTCTGGCTTGTCCGAGTCGCGAGAGCGTAAACCCTAAAGCCCAGGCTGCGTAACACTTATATAGTATTAGTATTAATATTAGCAGTAGTAATAGTATTAATATTAGCATTGTAATAGATTAACATTAGTATTAGTAATAGTATGAATATTAGTATTCATATTAGTATTAGCAATAGTATTAATATTAGTATCAGTAATAGTATGAATATTAGTATTAGTAAAAAGTCCAGGCTTTGGACCTGGCGCCCAGCAACATCCGCGTGAACTCCGTAAGTCCGGTGCGGCCCTCAGGAGGCCGGTCTCTCGTACCGCAAGGGGTAGCCATACATGTTAGGGATCCTAAACTTTGCCCTGAACTCTAAACTTTTTACCTTTCGGACTCGTTGCGAGGAGGAAAAGGGCCGTTCAAAAAAACAAACTTTTCACCATTTATTCCGTATCCTCGATTCTGGCTCCCTTCGTTCGAGGATACGCTGGTTTGTTCCTGTTGCTGTTCTGGCTCCTTGTCTCCCTGATGGCCGCCAAAGCTATTCTGCCTTTGTCCTGCTGTGCGCACATCCGAATTTCATCGGACTCGAGTCTGGCTCCAATTATGTTTAGAGTTTAGAGGTTTAGGGTTTAAGGGTGCTTCTTAGTCTTAGTCAGTTTGCTTAAACTGTAGAACCATCAGAATTAGTTTGCTCAATGAAAGAGTTGGTCCGACATCCTTGGACGCACGTGCAATGCCACGGGCAGGCGCAAGGATGATCCGAGACCTGGATTCGTATGAGCGTGTCTTCAAGGTGTGAGCAAATGAACTTCAAGAGCCTGAGGCATTCATCGGGCCGGATGACGGCTTTATGTGGAAGCGGCAGGCAGGGACGCAGAGGAAGCACGGGCTTTGCAGCACGGTTGTTGGCAACTGGCAGAACCTTAACTACAATGGCAGTAGGTGGTACGATTCAGTAGCCAGTCATGTGGCGCCGTTAGGCTGCCGGTATTTCGGTGAACGTTTTGACTGAAATATGTTGAGTGCGGATGACTTCTGTGATGTTCATCAAAGACAGCAACCAGTGCTTCTGGTTATCTTGTGTATGGTGATGTAATCGCTGCTGGAGCTGGTGGAGATCAGCAGGGGCATTGGCACTGTCTGGCAGTGGTAGTGTAGCAGCGCATTATCCATGCTGCTGGCCTTGTCCTTACCACCTTCCTGTCATGGAGTTTGCACATCTTCGAGCTTAAGTGTGTGCCGACTTTTCCATTGCGACTTCCTCCTCAAAGTGGCAAGTGGTCTTGTGATTACCGCTGGCTACTTGATTTGGGCACAAGTGCCAACTAGAAATGACCGGCAGGCGGTATTTTGTTGGCGAAGCCTGCTGGATGATGGTGCTGGCGTTGATGAAAATAATGGTGGATGCTGGAGAGTCAAATATTGCTTGTCATCGCTTCGCTAATTTTGTAGCTAAGCCCTAGACCCTAACACAGGAAACTACACACCCCTGACCGTGCCTCAGTGTATGGTAGTTTCCGAAAGTTAGGGGTACCTTATGTTGGGATCGCTATTATAGGGGTACCTTATGTTGGGGTCGCTATTATAAGGATGGTACTGGTACTAGTAAGGGTACTGCACTATAGGGTCCCACTGTTTTCGGAAACTCCAAACCCTTATAGGGCCCTTTAAGGGAACCCTTATATCATAGGAGGCCAAAAGGGGTTTTAGCCTATTGGGGTTTAGTAGGGATTCGGGTTCCTGTAATAGAGTTCATATTAACGAGTCCCTACCCCAGCAATCTTAAACCACGCCATCGTTATAGTAATACAGTACTCTTATAGAGCCCTTGAAAGGAACCCTTATCGTATTCTTATAGAGCCCTTTAAAGGAACCGTTATATTGTTCTTATAGAGCCCTTCAAACTCCCACAGTTTTGTTGGGAGGTGGATCTTCAGGCGAAGGCAAATCCAACTGGAGCTCCTGAGCAGCTTCGCTGCAATGAGTTTGGGGAAAACATGCAGGGTGCCGTGAGGGCTTGAGGGCTATTATGATAGGCTTCCTTTAAAGGGGTTCCTTTAAAAAGATCACTACAAGGGTACTATAGTAGGGGCCGGACTACCTGCCCATACAATTTTGGGGGCTCCTTGTTATAATTATACCATAATGAGCCCCGAAAACCTGTTTTAATTATAAAGGCCCCCATATTAAGATGGGTTAAGGGGTGTTACTACAGGGGGTTCCTACAAATGGTGACTTTTAGGGGTAAAGGCTTACTGGGAGAGTTATATATACGCGTGCTTCAAGGGCTGCTGCTGCAAGGATTTAATTGCTACTCATTGTACAGGAGTACGGAAAGTGAGTGCTGCCGAGCGACTCTGTACCTGAGCGAGCTTCCAAGGCGGTACTACTCCAACGACAGTGGGCAGGTTGCCAAACAGATGCTGGAGCCCGCTCGGGGCATCCTAAACCTTAAACCTCACGTATAAAAGTTGCGGCCAGTATTCGCGCTGTCCAACCTGTCCTAACACTATATGATGGGCTTATCGCTCAATGGCACCTCGGGAGTGCTTAGGCTTCAAGGCAGTTTCGGAGAAACGTTTAGGGGTTTCGGGTATCGCTGGCTGACGCTAAGAACCCAGCTGCACAAAAAGGGTATCGCGAGATATGTGTGCGGCACAAAAGTACAGATATGGGTTCTATAAAGAGCTACACCAAAAAGCCTCCGCCGTACTTCGAGGAGTCGGTGCCGCTGCGCCGGTTGGGCCGGCCGGAAGAGGTGTCCTTTGCCTGGAAGATGAGCCCGTGAAATTTTCAATTTTACAAGTGCTGTCGGGCTTTCGGAGTTGAGGGTGTTTTGGTGCTTAGGGTTATGGTAGCATGAGAATCTTATTGCAACTGTTTCATGGACAAGCATTCGTGGGTATTTGAAGATTTTTCCATAGATCACGAGCAGGGCGGGCCTTCTCTACTTCATCACCATCACATGTCGTGCGGAGAGCTTCATGAGTAGATACATGATGATGCATGCATACAATTGCATGATTCTGCATGCACAGATGCAAGGCACATAATGTACGCAAGTTGTTCTATCTGCACATGCACATACGCAAGAACGCAAGCACACAAGCATATGCACCGACATTTCGATGTCTATGACATATATATATATATATATATATATATATATATATATATATAACAAACGTACATATATATATATATATATACACACGCAACGTGTACAAATACATATGTTTATGTCTGTATTCACAGGTACACACACACACACACCGCCTGTCTACAGACATCTAATTACAGAAACATGTACGTACACACTGCCTTAGGCCACTCAGCTAGCTTATCATGCGAATCACGCAGTGCATGGCACAAAAGCTTTGTGGTGTCGTACCATAGGCAGTTGCTGGCTTAGCCTCAACTGCGGCAGCAGCAGGGCAGATGGAAAAAGACAGGGAAAGGCGAAACACTTCTCGTCGGAGAGAGCTGCCGCCGGCGATGACAAGCAGAACACTGCATACCATTGGTGTTGAGGCATCAGTGGATCCGTTCGCAAAACCAAAATGGGAATGGAATGGTGTTGAAGCAGGTGTTTATTGGTGAGGAATCCACGTTAATCATTTGTTCCACCTCCCTGTGCAGCGGCCAAGGATTCAAGCCGTGCTCTTCCTGCTCAGCGAGGACCAGTCCGACTTGTGAGTCTCAGAAAACTAGAGACTCTACTGTTAGATAGGCCCGATCATGGACCCTGAATAGCAGGATCCTTCTTAGCAGCCCTTGCCGAAAGAGATTCTGGCAGCAGTCGTCAACCCCTATAAGCCTTAAGTAAGCCCCGAACCACAAACCCTGAACCAGGAAGGCGCTAAGCCGAGAATCCCTCCCAATCCAAGGTCGTAGACAGGAGACGGCGAGCCTTATAGTCGCAAGACAGAGGTGTGTATACACATACATATAGACATCTACATATGTATACAAAGACGTACACACATGGGTATAACTACATTTCGGTGTGTGTATGTGTATATATATATATATATACACACATATACATATACATATACAGCTACATATACATACGTAAACATAATCTTATATAAATAAGATAAATAAACAAAAAAATATGTGCATATATACATGACAGAGCATATGTGCAGGGATATGTAGATATACACACCTCTCTCTCTACATATATATATATATATATATGTATATATGTATGTATGTATATATGGGCACTGGCACATATGTACAATATTGCTATACCTATACATGTATACATAAATACACACACACATATGTATATATACATATATATATATATATACATACACACACGCGTATGTGTGCATATCTACGTACATACCTACATGCATACCTACATGTCTATGCATAGTCTTCCTGTGACAATAGGTCTCTCTGCTTCAACCCCGAACCCAGAAAAAGGAACATGCTTTGAGAGTTCTAGGAGTCCTCCTACATCACGGGCACGGACATCAACATTTCCGGTGGCAACGTTTTGGGCGGCTCCAGGGGGTAGCGGTGTTGGGAGTTTGGGGGGTTTGGTTTTGTGGGTTTAGGCTGCTGGGATCGAGGCGTGACGCTATGCAAGCACAGTGTAAGTCTTGGAGCACTCTTTGGGGGGGAAGTTGCATATCAAGAATTCTGGTGGGCACCTCAGACGTAGCAAGCTTTGTTGACCCTCACTTTGTGACGCTGTGCTCCGCTTGCATAGCTTCTGCACTTTTCTGTGCTTCGCCCGTCCCGTTCCAACTTTTGTCGAAGGCTTCCCAGCCTGCAATGTTAGGAGCAGGTCGAACAGGTTGATGTTTGATCACGCTGACCCTCCTAGCAGACTTGCTGTGCTTTTCGGCTACAAAGACGTTGCTGCAATTTTGAAGTGGGTGGGCGCTTTAGGCAGGGAAACACCGCGCAGGAGAGACGGAGGTAGAGAGCTTGTGAATGGCAGGCCTTGTATCAGAAACTCGTTCCCACAATTGCCCAACTTGTCTTACAAAGGGAGCCTGATAACGATGTAGAAGAGCTGGCATTTCAGCTCTCCAACTGTCGATGCAACAGGCCCGCACAACTCGATCAGTAGCACGTGCGTTCCACGTTACTCGATGGATGCGCTGCATGAACACGGATGAGCGCCGAAAAATCCTCACGAATAGTGATGGTCATCATGGTGACGACGACGAAATTCTTGAGACTGACAAATACTACCTACCCAGCTGTGTTACATGCAGGAATGACTGCTAACCAAGTAAACTTATACTGGTACAGTACCGGTCAGAATGAGTTGTCAGCACGTGTCGAAGCAACAAGTAGGTTGTGTCAGGGCCTCTTCTTATCATTCGAAACAGACTGACTTCTTTGCAGGTGCTGTCGGAGCCGTTTCTGCTGAAGTGAATGGGTTGCATACCTTCCGTGGGCCCACTGATCAGCCATCTTTCGCCCCTACACCAGAAAGAGGGACAGTAGGGTTCAGTAGAGGAAGAAAACAGAGACAAAAGAGAAGGGAGACCAATGAGAGATCCTTCCGACAAACTAAGCAACCAGTCACAAGAACGCATCCCTACAGCCTTTGGGCTCGAACTTGCCATTTGGCCTCGCATGCCATGCAGCTGGGGCATGGTGAGGAGCCTTGCTGTTGCTCCTGCTGGTAGACGGTTTAGGGTTTAGGGGTTTAGGGTTTAGGGGATTTGAAGACGGTGGTTTATCCGTATCGCGGTTTTGTGCTTCGTGCCCAGCTGAGATGTCCATCTTTGAACGATGTGCTTCACACTCATTGTACCTCATGGATAGCTACGCAAACCCGGCAAACTCAACTGACAATCTTACGGCCACTAGTCACTCACCAACAACGAAGCTTAATTTATAGTTCCACGTTCCCGACGGAGGAGCGCAGGCTGCTAAGCGAGACTTGCTGCAGTGATGCCGACGAAGAAAAGCCACTTGAGTGGCTGGAACTGCTTTCGGCATCAAATACTGGTGAAAAGGAGAGGATCAAAGCCAGAACGTGGACACGAAAATGCCGCTATTTGCAAGCTGGAGCGCAGCAGTATCATGTGCAAATGTGCCGTGGGCAACTGAAAGAAGCTGTGAATAAGCTTATGGATGACATTGAAAAGTTTGAAGATCTCCTGAAAGGCCTCGAGACAGGCGTGGAGGACAGCAAGCACGTCGACTGGGACAAAGTCGGCATTGACACGAAGCATGCGATCCTGGAAAGGCTGCAAACATTGCAAGCCTTGTCGGAACAGGACGCAAGCCTCGACCGAGGGAGGGCTCATGAGAACGAGCCCACTCATCGAGTCGAACGATTTACTCAGGTCGCTGATTGCATCGAGGACAGAACTTGGTGTAAGGACCGGGCAAGAAAGCTGCTTCCAGACGGGGCATGCTATGAACTCTGGGTGAGAATGCTGCTTGGCCGAACGACCACACCCGCTCTCTCTTTCCTAACCTAACCCTGGCCCTAAACCCCTGAACCCTCAGCTGAACCCGCGCACTACTGACATCAGACAGTCAGCTCAGGCTCAATGCATTGACGCCAACGGAGTTTGTGCGAAAAGTCACCGTCCTGAGCATGGAGGAAGGCCAGGAGACCTTGTTCCTGGGCCCTTTAAACGGTACGTGTGTAGTTACTGTTTCAAGACCATCGCCTTCTTTCCGAAAATAGGGCACCCTAATAGAGTACCCTAAATAGTAGGATCCTTATCATAGGGACCCAAAACAAGGTACCCCCCAATTTTTGGAGAAACTCCCATGTAGCAATGACACCATACAAGATGCACTGCCCCAGCAGCCTCGGTGAGATGGCTCAACAAGACCTAAGGTGCTTAGTTCCCCAATACCTAACCTTTAAACTTTAAGGGTTCTTGTAGTTTAATAGGAATCGGAAAGTTTAACCTTCTATTTCCGTGGCTTGCTCTCAGGTCTGGAGAGCGGCTTTCCCGAGTATTAGTACCAGTATGGTCGCTTATTTAGCAGCAGGAGGCGGAGGAGTAATTAATTGTTGTTGTCCTTGTCGTTGTTGTCGGAGTTTTAGTTGCAGTGGTAGTCGTCGTGGTGGTGCTGTTACTAGCAGCAGCAGCAGCAGCAGCAGCAACAGTAGTGGCAGTGGTAGTGGCAGTGGCTGTGGCTTGCAGACGTCGCACAAGATCCGAGTGCCAGACGAGGGAAGGCAATGAACAGCTGCTGTAGCTGAACATCGGCTGCTCTGTGGCAGCTGCACCGTTTTGGTGCCCCTGTAAAGCTGTTAACAACTAAGCATGCTAATCCATCTCGTCCAGATTCGTAGAGGGCATCCCTGCTCCATCGGCTTGCAGATCCGAGTCGGAATCCACAATCTCAATCAAGACTGGTGTGGTCGTTGATGCAGCCATGGAAGAGTCAGCGCCTGCACTGCTTGAGCTAGCCCACGTAGCAGGAGTCTGAGCTGCCATGGCCTCGTTTTCCTGCAAGAACTGCTGGCGATTATCGCAATGCCGGGTGTGCTCGGTACCCGCACTGCTTTCGCAGAGGCTGCAGCATCTCACATGTCCCAGTCCGGATACACGTCTGCAGGCAGTATGCTCGCATATGGTGAGGACTCCACGATTCTGACGACGATGAGCCCTCTGACATCTGCGCTCATACGCTGCATATGCACTGTTGCAGCGGTCGGTATGCCCACCTACTGAGCACAAGCTGCAGCACTGACTATGCCGCAGACGCAAATATTCGCGTGTGCAGCCCGGGACCGCACACTGCCTGCCACGACGCGTGGCCCGCACTGGCCCAGTCGGTCCAGCTGTTCTTGAAGTTCTCGCCGCTGCTGTCGCCTCCTCTGCTCGTTCCATAGGCTGGACCTGAGCAGACAAGCAAGCAGACAACCGAGCAGCGAGGTGGTAAGACAGCTGCACTCTGCGCTGCAGACGTTGTGCCGTTTTCCCCCCGCGGCCAGCATACCCTGCAAGGGTGCGCACCCTTGATCTCTGGCTCAGCCGAAGTCTAAGTGGGTCGACGTAGGCCATGACACATATGGTTCAGGCATTGCCCTAGTTCTAACGGTTCTCAAGCATATCCCAGGTAGCCGATGTCACCAGGCAGAGGTCTAATGGAATGCACTATGCACAGTGGGGAACCAAGGAAGCAGGGACCAGGGTCCAGCCTACGACCAGCCCATCAGCAAGAAACCCCATTCACCCATCAGGAAAAGGCTGTGGCTGGCAGGTTCTTAGACCGCTCAGACAGCACCAGTCTGTGGCGAGACCCCCCCTAAGGACCTTGGCATTAGCCCACACATTCCGGCTCAGACCCGACCTGTACCTCATCACTGGTTCGAGTTGACATATGCACAGACGAGCTACCAAAGAAGTGACTGAGCTTTCGCTGCTTGCTCGCTATTTCTTCTGGCTTCCAGACATCCCAGTCTTCGGGGAGCAGATAGCCAGCATTTTCCAAGTGCTCCAGATGCTCTTGCTTCACGCCAGCACGCGTGCCAACGGAGTAGGCAATGAGAACAAACCGATTGCCCTTCCATGGCCTAGTGCCATGCAGCAGACGCCGGCTGTCAAAAAGGATGGCACTTCCAGAGGTGCAGTGACAGGTGCCACTGTACTTGACCCCATCAAGGTCCATCCAGTGTCGCCCTGCATTGTCCTGCACCCACAGCTGGCCTTGGTCATGATGCGAGAGGCCTATCAGTAAGCTAGCTAGCATCCGTGGCATTGTTCGTATCGTAGTGGGGTCTCGTGGAGTTGTCGAGGTTGATGCTGAGTGAGGTCCACCGATGCAAAGGAGCGATGGCATGACTCAAACTGTTGAAGATTCTGCTCGCTGCAACATGCAGGGTGGTTGCTCTGGACAAGCCGCACAGCCCGCCCTTACAGAAAAGGCCCAAGCGACAGGTCGTACCCGATGCAATCTCTCTGGCATCCAGCTCGAAGCACATAGATCTGGCAACTTCCCGGGCAGCAGACCATAGCGAGCCACTCCCTTCAGCCAAGAAGGCCTCCGCGATGGACTCGGCCTCCGTAAAAGGATGGCCTCCCACCGGTGGTGGTAAGGGCACAATGCCGTCATGAGGCAGCATGGACTCAATGCGATCCACCTGTCGCCAGAATTTCGCAAGCGCTGTTCTGTCTAGTACCAGGTGCGCCTCCTGCACAATTTCATTTCGTGTTGCCATGGTGATAGCAGGTCTCAGCGCATGCGTGGAAGGCAAAAGGTCTCGCAACAGTTCCAGTAGCATGGCCTCCTCATGAGCCACTGACGCAATATCCGCTGGCAGCTCCAGCTGAGCATGCATGCTTGCAGTCAGCAGGTGTGCCGACCTAGGCACACCAGGTGTACCTCCCCGCGGTACACCGAACAGCGAGTTTGGAGCCAGCTGCATGCAAACAAGGCACTTTGATGGGCGAGCATGGTCGACATGTGCATAAACGTTACAGGCATAACGGTGCTGAGCTCAGGCCAAGACCGATTGTGATGGATGGGCAGCGCTCCCTACGCGCTGCTACGGGTCGACCTAGACCCACACCCGGGCATCTGAAGCCACATCTGATGCAGGTACACCGGCAGGAATTCGGACAAGTTGGAGAAAGACATGCATGTAAAAGGACGCTCAACGAAAAGGAAGAGGCTTGCAGTTGTTTCTGCTGGCAAGAAACGCGCTTCGGCGTAGCCTAGAAACTCTTATCGGCAGGGAGTGTTGTGGTTGTGGGCCCTCCCTGCTGGCCCGGAACATCATTAGAGGCAGCGCATGAGACCCAGCAAATAGGCATTGTGGTCTACTTGCTGGAGATCCGAAGCTTTGGCCTTGCGAGGTGCACGGTTATCATCGCAGACTAGATACACCCAGGAATCCTGTCGCTGAACCCCTATAAGTGCCATATAGTGTCCACTAGTGGGTTGTTCCCCAAGATGATAAATGATAGCTGCTATTTGGAAGGTCTCGTGCCGTACCATCAGGCTTTCAGCATCCGTGAAGATCGGTAGGATGACTGAGTCGCCTGGCCGAACACGTAGCATGCTACGATCTTTATCTGCATCTTCCGAATAGCGACAGATTTGAAGGAAGAGCAGGCCACTGTGCATGGTGAGTGCATGCCTGGCATACTGACCGTGCCATACATCAACGAGTCCCTGCAGGTTCTGGCCTGGGAGATGCAAGGGGATAGCCTGCAGCAACGTGCCTGAGTCGACGATGCTGACTGGATTTTCCACTCGTGCCTGCCACTCCCCATCCCATGCCTCAGCCTGTGCGAAGCGCAGGCAGTGAGCCAAGAACTCCCCTGCGTCATGTTGCTGGTGCACATTACGCCAGCACTCGAACAGATGTCGTAACGGGAGGCAGTCTGGGAGATGCACAAGTGTGGGTGCACGCATGATTCGTCGGCCTGGCTGCAGTCTACCAAAATCTCGGCCAGCGATCTCTGCCAGCCACATCACAGCCTGGAAGGTAGCGTTTATGTAGCAAACGTTGCTCCTATTGCCCCGAGTGGGCAGCAGAGCGCGCTACCTGACGCGCTCCAGAGGTCGCGGACCGCCCTAGGCCCGACGACCCGCCCACTGGTCGTTCTGGTCCCTTCGGGTCCAGTGGCAGAACGGCATGCGGAGGTAGGCTTCCTCCAGTGCTGTCGCCAGTGGAGGCTTGTGGATCCTCTCCGGTCGCCAGCGAACTCTTCACCAGCGCACATCCCGAGAGCTGCTTCATGGCCTCGTGGCACTGGTCTCTCGCCTGGCCCCTCAAGCCCAGGTTCATCATCATGGGGATAACCTCCTTGTCGTGCTTCTCCAGCATGTGCCCCTGCCTGGCTGAACTGAACTTGGTCAGCACTCCTTCCTTCCCCAGGTTGTCGATCAGGAGGTCCAGGCGCATTGCCTCGGAGTGCTTCAGCGGGGTGGTGTCCGCCACCACTTGCTTCTTGGCTTGTGCATCCCAAGTGTGATACACCCAGGCTGGGTTCAAGACATTCTCGCTGGTAAGCATAAGCAGCCATCCCGCATCCAGGCATCGTTGGAGGCGGTCTTCCTCCTTCAGAGTCAGCTCGGCTCTCTCGCGAAGGTCCTTCATCATTGAGAGTGCTAGGGTTGTTTTCAACCCCATCTTGAGCTGGCCCTTGCTTTGAAGATCCAGCCAGTTCTCGGTCACCGCCTTCAGCATCGGAATGCAGCCCAGCTCGGACGTGTCGCAGAAAGCGATAAAGCCCACGTCTGGCCTCAGGCGGGCCAGCTCCTGTTCGTGTCGTACTGACATCTTCACCAGGCACTTGACCAGATCTTGCATCTGCTCGCTCTCTCCGCCCGCTTCCGCTTGCTGGTGATCCTGACTGCCCTGCCATTGGCGTTTGCCGCGGTTCTGCCCCCACGCATCCCAGGAGGTTGAGGATGGACCTTTGCCCTTGTTGCCGTCCCTCCGCCACTTTTGGCGTGGCTGTCCCTCCGGCGCATCCTTGTCCTCCTCTTCGCCCTCCTTGCTGCGATCTTTGTCCTTCGCTGAGGCTGAGGCTGGATCCTTCTCCCAGGATCGGTTGCCCCAGACTTCCGCCAGCTCGCGGCGTCGCTGTGCCACTTGCTCGTCGGTCTCCATCGCCTCCGCCATGGTCGTCTGGCTCACCTTGTGTCAAATGCACATGCGCAAGAGATGCTTGAAAGACAGCTTGGCAGTTCGTGAGGTGCCGGCCGGGTTGTTTGGCACTCAACCCGCAGTAGTGGCACGGATCCGCACGCAAAAGGCCGAGCCTACGACACTGCGATTCCGCAGTCGATCTGAGGGCCCAGATTTCTGGATGCATACGCCGCAGGTGCTGCTTCAAACGATTGCCCCACTGCCCACACACGACACAATGCTCACGGAGGACAAGGTTGATGCAAGGCTGGCGCACAGCATCCCGCCAGTTTTCCTTGAGTTGTCTGCAGTGCTCAGGGTCCGACAGCAGACCAGTGCTGGCTGCAGTGATTGGTCGCAGAAACACAGGCTCACTCGACTGGGAAGCCACCTGCAGAGTCCGGCCCCTTGGCGACTCTGCCCGCGGCACGGGTACCTGGTCCGTGCCAGCGGTGGCGGTCCCCGGTTCAGCAGTCCTCTGTAAGTACTGACTAACACAACCTGATTTAAGATGCTTCTTCAGCCCTTCAACACGAGTGAACTTGCGACCGCAGCTAGCACATTGTGGCATGCCTCCTACAGCCCCTGCCGTGTAAGAGCAGGCATCCAAGACCCCAGCCTGTTTTCGGACGTTTTGACACTGATAGCTGTGCTTCTTGGCCTGATGTGTGCGCATGATTTGCACAGTACTAAAGTATTGACCACAATCAGGGCATGCAATACCTATCTGGGGTTCTGGGGTGAACGGATTCCCTGTGTCTTCGTCCTGTGTGGCAGGCTGGGCAAGCAGACCTACGAGCTCGGACTGGAGTTTCTGGAACCATTGTCGGCTCTCCTCGCAGGTGACCCGATGTACACGTCTGTCAAGTGTTTGGAGCAAGACTTTGCTCGGCGAGTCAACACCCAGTCTCGCACGAAGGTCGGACGTACTTTCTTTGTACAGGTGCGCCGGAGCGCGCGCTATAGCCCGCAGTACTCGCGCATCAAACTGCTCATGTCTGCGTAAGACGGCATGATTGTGCCCTGTGGCGTGTTGCCCATACAGCAAGCTGCTTCTTACACACGCAATGTAAAGCCTAGTCCTTTGCTTGAGGGTAAGCTGTCGATGCTGCAGGATACGTGCGAGTCGATGGCGATTGCCCATGGCCGCCTGCTGCCTATGAAGACAAGTCTGCAGTTCGTAGTTACCATACGAGGCAATGATACCGAGATACTTCATATGAGGGACAATTGGTATAAGCAGTGGAGCATGCGGGAGGCCCACATTCAGGACTGGACCGTTCACGCCGACTCTACGGTTGCTACGCATCCACCTGGCCGCCGCGCTACCACGCAACTTAATGACCAACTGTGATTTCTCGGGGTTGACAGTCATGCCAAACTCTGCAAAGACCTGAAACGTCACCCTGGCGCAATGCATGAAGAAGCGCAGGTCGGTCGGGCTGTGCACGTCCCATGCTAGATGGGTGTCATCTGCAAACAAGGTGGCCGCGGCTTGTGCCCAGGCGACGCTGGTGCGCTCTGCAAGAACATCGTAGACTAGGCAGGTGAAAAGGGAGAAGAGGTAAGGGCTTAGGGTACAACCCTGTCTAACCCCACGTCGCATCCGGAACGACTGACTAGCACCCTTATGTTGAACCCTATATCTACATTGCTCATGAAGTACCATAACTGCCTGCACAAGCTCGCTGGACGCACCGGCGTGCAAAAGGGCTCGCTGCAGCACTTCCCTGGGAATGCAGTCGAATGCACGACTAAGATCAATGCCTAGCATGATCCCCCCTATGCACTGACTGGGCTGCAGTCCCGCTCGACGGCCATGCACCGTAGGCACGCCAGATTGCACGCGCTCACGCACTCGACGACAGTGGCTGCAAACTCTGGCTATGGCTTGATCTATGGCTCTATCCGGGCAGTATGCATATTGTGGACGTTGTTGCAGAAACCCCAGAGTGAGTTCTTGCAGTCTAGCTCGGATTGCATTAGCTGCAACCTTGGATCCGGGGTCCTGTAACCCCAGTGGCCTAAGGTCTGCCGGGCGTCGCCCTGGCTTGTTTGGTTTCGGCAGGAGTCAGCTACTTCAGGCGGGTAATGTGGTTGCTTTGAGGGCAGGAGGTTAAGGCGGGGCGAGAAGAACTTCACGAACTCATCTGGACACAGCATCCAGATTTCCGCCGGTGCACTTTCGGCTGGAACGGCCTTACCCCCCCGCAGTTGCTTGATGGCGGTGTGCAGTTCTTCGTCACTAAAATGCACAACGGTCTGCTGTGGGAGGCAGTAGGCTCGATCGCTGCTGAAGGCCTCGCAGAAATGATCGAAGATTGCATCGAATTCCGCTTGTGGGCTGAGCAGCTCGCCTTGTACCCCTCGTATTCGGACGGGATCACGCCTACGCCTAGGAGCCAAAAGATTAACAACCCTATACACCGCACTAATGTCATGCCTTTTAGCAGCTTCTTCAGCCTCGGCGATCCTATGCTCGAACCATTCCCGACGAGCTGCCCTGCTAGCGACTCGCAACTGACGGCTGGCTTGCTTGAAGGCCTCTGCCCTACGCACGGCTGTCACGGCCTCGCGTATGCCCCGTGCCCGGCCTACCTCCTTGAGTGCAGCATGTGTATGGCTGACGGCTTCCAACGCGGTCCTAACAGCTGGTTGTTGGAAAGGCTTAAGGGCTTTGGGGGTATTACGGGTGATGGGATAAAGTGTTTGGCACTGCTTGATGATCAGTCTGTTGACAGTCGACATGGTGTCATGCTCCCTGGCATTAGTAAGAATATCGCGAACGGCCGTTTGAAGCAGCTGTGCACGGTCATCCATGCACCGCACTGACAGGCGCAGTTCGCGCACTGCAAAACGCTGGCTCACAGGCTGCTTTTTCGCGTATGTCCAGCCTGCACGCCAGGGGATTGTGGCGATAAGCGCGTGATGCTTAGGGCCTCGCCTCCAGGGTGCAAGGTCGAACACATGCGGCACCGTGCGCTTGGCTAGCGCATCTGCCGCCGGTCGGCGCAAAGCAATGTAGTCAATCTGACTGCGCACCTCCCCATGCACAAAGGTGTGGCTACAAGCTGCGCGCGCACTACACCACGTGTTCAGCAGAACAAGATTATGCTCAACAAGCAAAGCATCAAGTTCCTCATCCCTGCCGTGATCACTCTTAAGCACTCCTCGGCCTACGTGTCCAGGTATGTGAGCGCATCGCGTGTTGAGATCAGCTCCCAGCACCACCATGTTTCGCGCTGGTATGGTGTGAAGCAATCGGCTCAGCTGGCCCCAGAAAAAGCTGCGTTTCTCCAGGATACGCGAGTCGCTTTGGTGAGTCCACTGATAGCCAGCGATGATGTCAAGCGTGGTGCGAGCTGTGTGGCACCTAACCTGCAAGAGTCGGCCTGGTATCCAGGTGCAGGTGGTGGTTGAGCGCGCGGTCGCCAGTCGGTCAGACAATATAACGCCCACTCCACTGAAACGTTGGCCTGCATCTGCCGAAACATAAAACGTCCATCCCGGTATGGTCCAGGTGCCATCCTCACGTCCACAACCCCAGTGGATCTCTTGCAGGAGAACCAGGTCCTCTCGGCATTCAGTGGTGAGCCAGTGGCACAGTCGGTCGTAGCTTTCGGCCGTAAGGCCTCCAGCGTTGTAACTGCGTACAGCGATTCTCGGCTGAGAGACCCATGGTAGGAGCCCTCGAGTCGGCCTGCATGTTCCCCTGAGCGGTGCTTCAGGAGCAGCCATCGTACCAAGTTCCTCCGCAGTTCGCCAACGTCCCTTATAATGTGTTCCTCCAAGAGTTTCGGCTCGCCTTCTGGCTCGGCGATAAGCTCTTTTCCTTGCTGGTGTATGCGTCTTGGGATTGTTAACAGTCCCTCCAGGAAATTTCGTGCCTCCAGAAGCTGAAGGCACTCCTGAGCCCAGTGTGGTGTGGGACTCAACCCTCGGGTCTACCGCCACGTGTAAATCCTGAGTGATATGCATCTCGTGTGGCGGCTGCCGGATTTGGGACCGGCACAGCTGGCTTTCGTCTTCCATAACAAGCAGCACTTGCAGAGTAATAATCAAGGCACACCAGACAGCCCAAGCGACCATGTTGTGAACCTGCCTAACTGCAAGCTTCGCTCCAGCCGAGACCCTTAGTGGCTGTGGCTGTGGTAGTGGTAGTAGTGGCAGCAGTCGTCGTAGTCGTAGTCGCCATCGTCGTCCGCCTCGAGGTAGAATCTTAGAAGTACGTAGCACCAGCGGTAGCAGCACTAGCAGCCGAAGTAGCGGCATCGAAGCAGCCGGAGAAGAAGAATGCTAAGCCCATCGGTCCAGCTTGCCGCCCTGAGAAGAGTCAGGTGGTCACCTACAGCAGAGCAACAGCAAGCAAAAATTGGCCTCAGATGCAGAGACGAAAGCACTCCCGGCCTAACAAACATCACACTACACGGCGTCGCCCAAATTGAACCATCCCGGCAAGCTTGAATAAAGGGAAGTGCAACATCATTTTTCTGCCCTGCTCGTGCTTTGTTTGGTTAGTCACGGCGCCAGCGCAGTGAGGCTGTCCTTTATCCATGGCCTTAGCTTGGAGCTGCCATATCTGAGCGCTTTCTGGGCGTTGAAAGACGGTCCTGACGGCAAAGGACCCTGGCTTCTGAGAGTTTTAGCGGCGGTGTTTCGGACATGCACATGCCGTTCCGCTAGTAGCTTGTTTCCGCAACACGAGAGGATGCGTTAACAGTTATGACAGCAATGCCTGCAGAAGGGGAGTAACATTCAGCCAAAATTTTGCAAAGCAGCTATGCTGTGCGGCGCTGGGATTTGTGACGGCTTTTGCACGTTGCTTCTGCTCATTTGTTTGCTCAAACCGAAAGCCTAAAGAAAGTCTGGAGGATCTCGAGTTGGTGTACTTTGTGGCCTTGCCTTCTGTTTGTGGTGTGCAAGTGACTCGAGTGAACCGGTCCTGAAGTCAATGCGAACCAAGAGACCTCGTGTGGCATGTCCGAGTTGCGAGAGCGTAAAGTCTGAAATCTCGTAAACATGAATGCAATACGAAGGACACGATAATTGCAAGACGCGCGAAACTTTGAACACTTCCGGGTGTGAGCGTGAGCCTTTTTAAAGCAGCTGCCCGGCATGAGAAGGCGATCGCATGACAGACTGGGCTACGGACGCCGCGATGTGGCAGTGGAAGCGTGGGTCGACCAGAGGATTCCACATCATCGGGCATGGGCATGCAGACATCTATCGGACACCAATGCAGGGACTGCAGGAGAAAACCAAGCAACTCCTGGAGTTTGAAGAGCGGGATTGTTGGATCAGCGGCCAGACACTTTCCAGCAAAACGACATTCTGCATTACTCCCACAGTTCGGCTTCTGGACGATGACATTTCCAACAATGATTTGGGATTGATCTTGAAGGCGCTAGTCGACACGGGACCCTTTAGCTATAGCTTCGTCACACCCGTGGGGAGAGCTGTGTTGGAGCTGGCAAGCGACAGGACTTGGTACGTCAGAAGACTGCATGCTTTCAAAGACATATCTTATGTTGTGATGCTGATGTTCATGGGCCATGCTCGCCGGCAGGGGCGGACTTGCGACACCTGGGTCATCATGGCTTTTATTGGACTGGCAATCTTGGTGGCCTTCAACTTCTTTGCCAAACTCTTCGTTGAGAGCATCCTCATCACCAAGGCGGATGCAGGCGGCTTCTGGCGGTATTTCGACCTCAGAGCTGCCCTCGTGACTTTACAATAGTTGGGTAACATTACTTTTGTTTTAATGGGCACTTAAACCCCTTTTTATATGATCCTATCCCAACCAACATTGCACATGTTTATGGGTACTTCAACCCCTGTTTATATAATCCCATCCCAACCATGAACTAGGTGAAGCATGCGACCACCTGGAACGGCCTGGTGGTTTGCTCTGAGATATATTCTGTCTATGTCACGATGAGGTTCGTCAGATTCTGGTGGCACTTGGACGTCTCCACCGATCCACAACAGTACTGGGACTTCTTCGTGCCATATCTGTTCTAGTTCGCCAGTCTGAGTTCGATAAGATGAAACTATATGAAACTCATCCCCGAGACATCCTGCACGGCAACAGTACAACTGTCGGAGTACGGCCAAACTAAGACGCCAGCTGAGGAAAATGATCCTTCCGCACTTTCCAGCCTCGTCCTCATTCGCTGGACAATTCTTTCCACGAATTTCCTGCAGATCGAGCAGGCTGCCAAAAAACCCTTCAGCCACGTTGGTCCAGAGTGCCAAAGGCTAAAGAAACATGTGCATGACATGTACACAAGAAAGCCGTCCTGCTTGTAACACAGGCACATGCTCGCATGAACTTGATGCCCACCTGCAGAGCATGATCTATGACCCTCGTCACAATCGTTGCGTGAGCCCGTGTTGTCGGTCGGTGAGAGGTGGGCAGCAACATGGTCCCGGTTGTGCTCGCGGTTTGCCAGCCCGCCTCCATATTTTTCCTGCTTCCTGCTGCAAGGGCAGAATGCCACATCTAACCATTGATATTGGGGGAGCTAAGGAGCCAGGGATGATGATAATCCCTACTAGATAAGGAGCTAAAGAGCCAAGGGAACCCCAAAAATCACTGGTTAGACATGTTTTCATGCATTGCGGAGAGAAGCTGGAAACTCGCAACGACTCCTTGAGATTTTCGCTGCTAGACAGTATGGTCCAAGGCTTTTCCTCGGCTTCATGATCACTGCTGCTTTCCATGCCTACTACGTCTTCCCTATCCAAGCTGCTATGCTGACACGTTGTGTTTGGGGATGGGCCAATCCGCCCAAAATGGGCTCCGCTGCTCCTCTAACCGACCAAGGCTCTTGAAAACCGAATCGGATAGGGGCCTCCGCACGACGCCAGCCAACCGAGGAGAACGTCGGCGGAAGTGGAGTGCTGGATGCCGACTACCTAAACCATGTCCTCACTACTTTCCTGTCGCTCCCTCAGTTTCGGGATGTGTTATCTCGCGGCCGATGGGAACAGGAACAGCTTCCTTCTTCCGTATTCAGCTTGATAGATCTTGATAATCCGGTTCATCATGATCCGCTAGATTTGCCACAGATGTTCGATCCAACCCCTACAGCTAATGCTAGAGGCTGGAGATGGCTAGAGTTTGCAGGACGTAGGTATATGGCTTCGAGAGTTTTGTGATGAAGTTTCGGTGCAAGTTTTGCTTACAGGGAATTTCCCCATCGGAGAACTGGCTATTAGCCTTCGGCCTTAGCGTACGCTAAACCCTAAACCGAGCCTTAGTCTCCTGCCATGCGAGAGGGAAAAACCGAGCCTTGAGCGGCGACTAAGGAAGGTCTTCCGCCTGGCCGTGCTGGGCGACTTCGATTTGAGCCTCACCTGACTCACAGCCTGCTTCCGGCCACGAAGGTGAAAGATAGGGACTTTAAGTGAAATTTGCTAATGAGCTACCAGTAGCAAAGGATATCCTTTTCGAGTTCCTGACTGCAACTACACTATGAAAATGCTCCGGCACTTACCCAGCAATGTGGGCCTCGTCCTGGCTCAGTAGGAGGGAAAAAAATCATTCATGCCCTTTTGCCAGTATCACAGGGATCCTTAGGGGTGTAGGGGGAGGGGGGGTAGGGGGCCTTAAGGCCCATAATAAGGACTAATAAGGCCTATTTAAGGAAATATAGTCCCCTACACCCCTCCCCCCTAAACCCCTAAGGATCCCTATGACAGTAGCTCGTCGTGCCAGGCCTTCCTCGCTAAACCCTGATGCGACCTGCGATGCCTCGCCCATCCAGGCCTTCATGCGGGTTTGGAGCTGTTAAAAGTCACACCCCTTTATGTCCCTACATAGTGGGTATACTATCAGAGTATATATTGAGTCCCGAAGCATCTGTCAACAAAAACTTTAAAGCACAAGCGGAACCTTACAGAAGCCATACTAGCATCCTGCGAATTCAGGCTTTTCGGGCCCTAAACCTCTAAACCCTAATTCGTATCCTGCCTATTCGGGCCTTTCGGGCCCCCCAAAACGCGGGGGCGCCAAGGAATGAGCTCGAGGGGATCAACGAGCACATCGAGGCTAAGGCTCCTCGGAAAGGTTTTTTTTTTAATAGATTTTTTTTACATATTTTAAGGTTTTAGGGGTTTAGGGAACAAAACGAAGAGGACCTGGGTCTCCTTTTGGGGGTCAAGGGATCTAAAGGGTTTCGGGTTAAAAGGACCTGGGTCTCTTTTTGGGGTGCCCCAAACGGCTCTATAAGTTAGGGTTTCTATAAAGGTTTCTATAAGGGTGCTACATGGGTAGTTCTCTAAATTAGGGTCCCTTGTAGGGTCCCACAATAGTGCGGCACCCTTATTAGAAGTATCCTAAAAGGGACATGAATTTAGAGATCTACCCATGTAAAGCAAACAAGTTGATCTACGATTGGCTATATTACTATAGCAGACATAGTCAAAATGCATATACACATATGTATATGTATACTTGTTACCCTTCACTTACAATGCAAATGTGTTGTTTTGTGTGTGTTCTTTCCGAACTAGTCTAGTCATCAGAATGAAGAGGCAGTGGTCCAATTACAAGTAAGCAACTGTCCCGCACTCAGCAAAGCCCGACCTGAATGAGGGTTTAGGGTTTAGGGTTGGGAAGTACAGGGCGAATGGATCGGCTGAGCAAGCGGCAGATCTATCACAAACATCTACGTTGCATGCCTGAACTGTCAGCGATTGCCTCCGAAAAGGGTTGGGACACGCCTGGACCAGAAAAGGAAATCAGATTGGCGAACCTTTTCGCTTGGTGTTCCTACCTTTGTCTGCATAGGCTTGCTTGCAAATCCTTTCCAAACCTCAGCAACACGGCAAGTAAAGTATACAGCAGGTGTGGCAAACAGCGAGCCTCAGGTGGCAAACAAGAAACATAGCCATACGAGCAAACGGGTCAGGTGGAGACTGCGGACCCAACTTTTGGTTGCCTTAGTAAGCAGCTCAAAGACGATAGAAAGTGTGTCCCCGGCTAAGATCGTCGGCACGGACGAGATCAAGGGGAAGGTGGAAGTGCCCGAGGAAGAATACTCCTCGAAGTACCACAGGAGCTGCAACGAGCTTAAGTCTACGGGGGCTCCGAGGGAACATTTGCAAGAGTTCGAAGTGGAGGTCTTGCTGCATTTTGGGTGTGGGCAGTGTGCATCTACGGAGCCTGATGCCAGGACCATCCGATACGAGTTCGTGGTTCTGAGCTTGGCAGCCTTGTCTGATTAAGCCCACAGTGGAATCATCGCAAAGGGGGAGAGGTTGACTTCAACGGTCAAAGCAGTGGAATTGAGAGAGTTTTGATTTTGAACTTGGTATTTCATTGTCAGTGCTGGCTGGAAACATCGGGTTTAGGGTTTCAGGGTTTAGGGCAGTAGTGCTGCAGATTTGCGCGGCCCCCAGTTGTTTCTTCAGGTGTACCCGGCAGTCGAAATAGGCCTGGATGCGCAAGGGTATACTGCCTATCATAGCAAGCAGCCATGCGTCTGTGCTTTGCCTGCAACCTTTCAAAGCAGAGGTTGATTAAAGCGTGCAGTATGAAAGAGGCATACCGTGTCAAAATCGAACTTTCTTATTGTCACTGTCTCCCAAGATGTGCCACCCCTTGCCCTTGCAGTCTGCCGCATTCTCTTTTCTGGCCTAGACTTGTCCGATGCGTTCGGAGTCCTTCAGGCAGCCGGGCAAGGCACACACCAACTGGGATTTGCTTTGCATTCCTGGCTCTGGACCACGTGTTACTCGTCGGTGTACGAAACGCTCAGGTGATCACAGTCGTGGTCATGAATGTCTACATTGGTCTCCTGGGCGAGTTGTATGAGAAGGATTGCCAGACGGGTCTAGTGGTTTGTCGCTTCAATGAATGAGCCAGATCCTCTCTGATAGTCCTAAGCCCCAAACTGACAAACTACATTTCATTTGCATCCTTTTTATTTCGGTATCTGACGTGCTGCTACATGCAGTTCCACAAACTCAGTGAAAGTTCGGGCAGGCTGGAATGCTGTTCCCACGTCAAGACATCCTGATATTGCGATCGTGCCAGTGAACCAGTCTATATCTGGCTTCGTCCTTGACGCTGAAAGGATCTTATTATCACGACTAGGAGCGAAGCGAGAAAGTGCCACAAACAACAAGGTGCTAGACATTCCGGCGAGATCATATTGTGCACCGAAAGGGGTCTGAATGACTGATCGACCCTAAACCCTAAAGTTTGGCGGAGGCGGAACGAAGGTGCCGCCAGCTCTACAACAACTACCGAGCCTCGTGTGCCTATCGCCATATCTGCGAGCATTACGCCTTCGTGGAGGTCGCCGGGTCAATCTGTGATATCGGGTGGGTATAATAGGCCCAGGGTTGTTGGTTTCAGAGTGTCTCGTGGGGGGGTATTAGGGTTGAGGGCTCAGGTTTGCGTTCTAGGCAGTCGGGTCTTGGATGAGGGATGCATTCGTGGCCAAACGTTTCTCACAAGAAAGATCGATGCAGGTATTTTGCTGCTGTCGCACCGTGGTTGCAGATCAGTTCGGGTCTCGGTGCTCAGATTCCTTTACCAGCCCGATTGACTTACGAAAGAAAGAATCACCCAGCTGCCCTTCAGGTGTTAGGTGTTTCTGAAAAACTACTTCCGTTGGCAGTGAAATCCTTTTCATCGGACGATGAAGCCAGGGACTTCTCTGCCCATAAGCTCAGAATTGGCTCGCATTCAGGTAAGACAAAGCCGGCATCCGAGAAAGAGGGGCTCTACTGGCTCAGCTACAGCAAGACGAAGCTCTT